>JANHGO010000041.1:31910971-31933550 GCA_024606505.1 Aquila spilogaster
ATTCCCTGCTTTCCTGTCTTCTGTCAGAAATAAAGATTTCAGACATAGGTAAGCCAACCAGTGGAGAATTCTTATGCTGCTCCCTGTCTTGTTGCATGTTGTTACACAGTGAGCCACGAGTGCCATTTCCAGATGATTCAATAGGAAATGAAGCTGCTGTGATTAAAACTGGCGTAGGTGATCAGTCATCAGAATGGGGAGCCATTAATCACAGAGCAGAATCGTGCAGACTTCGGCATGATCTGTTGCCGTCGCAGACAGAGGAAATATAGACACAAGAGGAGCGTCTGTAGAAGGAGGGTGGAAGAAAAGTGGGTGGGAATTAACCAAGAAAGTAAAGAGAGGGCACCTCCAGGACGCAGGTCGGTTGAAGAGCTTTGATGGAGAAGTAGTTCTCATATGGTGAAACATCTTCCTTTTGAGTTTTGGGGAGAGGACCAGACAGAACGAGAGGTACCTCAGCATCACCCACCGCAGGATGTCAGGTTTTATAATCCTTCGTCAATTAGAGCTCTCCACAGAGAGCGTTCACATTTTGTGAAACGACACGAGGCGTAGCAAGGAGGTAGTGCAACTCAGAACCTCAGCCAGGAAGCGCGATAAAAAAGAAAGTAATGACAAGAAAACAATGTGAAAGAGCGACTCCTGAATTGGAGCTTTGTCACTAAGAGTTTTTGTCACTTGGGTTCACTGGAGTTGCAGTGAGTTTGATCCAATCAGTTTCGTTCAGGAAGATGTCAACCTCCTGTCATTGTGTTTGCAAGGCCTTTCCCATCCTTCTCCCCAGATGCTTTCTAAATTAGAAGGTTCGGTTGTAGAGTTGGGATGTTTTGAGTTTTGTTTTCTATGTGCATTTGGGGTTGGGAACTTTTCTTTGCTACATGCTTTTTATTTACTGTTTCTTTGGCTTTATAGAGGCTATGCAAAACCAGAAATGTTCATTTTATCTGCATGCCTGGAAATGCAATGGAGTAGAAAGTGTTTTTTTGTCTTATTGCCAAAACATTAATGAAAGACTGAGTTTCCCCTCTATAATGAACTGGCACAGAGCTTCTATTAGTTTGGCTGCAAGGCTGGCATTGAAGACCTTTGCACCGACTGTCTTCATCAGGCTGAGTTCCAGCCCCCAGTTCCTCCTTCACATCATTTGAAGGCAATAGAAAAACTCATTTCTCTTTGGAACAGCCAGGTTGTATCCTTAATGACCTAGAAATACATAGCCACTAAAGTGCACCTGTTTTGACAGTGAAGGACAACAGCTGAATAGCTGTTACAAGAAGAATCGTTCTATATGAAGGCAATAACTGAGCCAAGATATATGGACTGGCCACAAACGCTGCAGATGCCACCAGAGCTTTATGAATTTGGCAGGGCTTCACTTCAGGCAATTCCTAGAAAATAAGAAATTAAATGAAAACAAGAGAAGGCATTCCCACTCCAGTGCAGTCCAAAGGTGACTGGTAAGGGTGGAGGAGAGGAGGAGCTCTAGGTCAAATATTCCCATCTGAGACTGCGTTAAGAGAGTCATCCACGTGAGTTAGCAGCTGTTCCATGTCATTTTGCTCTAACAGTTCTTGTTAGGAAGCCTCTTCATTCCTGAGCCACCGCAAAATGAGCGGGTGTAGTCTTAGCTTCAGCTGCAGTGCTCTGAGCTCCATAAGGTCCTAAGCTTGACATCATTGGCAGGCAATAGTTGCAGAGAGTGAGAATCACTTCTGTGAATCTCAGTGGTTTGGAAAAGCTGCAGTCCATATGCAAAAATTTCCTCATTTCAGAGAAAAAAGATTTCCTCCCAGTTATGTCACCTGCTGTGATCTTGCTCTCCGAAGGCTCCGCAGCTACCATCTAAGAGGCTTAGCTCTACAGCGCAGCATGGGTTGCTAAGACCCAACCCTGTTGTAACAGCCAAAAAGGCTGTGGGCCAACATGGAAATGTCAGCTAACCCAAAAAGCATCACCAAATAGTGATCCCTCCCAATTTTACACTCATCTGTCCTTTGACGATAGATGAATATGAACTTACTCCCATATGTCTGTGTGTATGGACCTGTCTTGATGGGCCAGGAGAAGCTGATGACTTTTTCCAAGCATGGCAATAATAATTTGCTGTTTATTAGTGTTATCTTTTCTCTGCAGGAACATGGAGGGCAGTGAAGCATTTCTGTCTAGCAAATATGCAGAAAGTGGCCACACATAGATATAGTCCTCCATTCTTCTTTCCATTCAGACCTCAGAGAGACAATTGCCACAATTAGTTGCAAAAAGAGATGTCTGAGAAAACTGCCCTAGGATCAGATCAAAAGTCCTTTGCAGTTTGTGCGTTGGCTTATGGCATCGCTATGAAGTTTTATTATCCAGTCTGTGACACTAGAAGAGCTTTGGGCATCGCACACCAACTGAAAACACTAAAAGGCCAAGTGTAAATTCAGCTCACTGCGCTGTGTGGCCTCCTTATGTGCTAATCTATTGAATGTCACCCAGGGAGAAAAAAAGCCCAGTACCTCACACAGGCTGTAATAAAATCCTCTGTTTGTGAGCTGCAGGGTGCTGAGCATGGAGCCATGGAAACAGCCCCACGGAACAAAAATTCTTGACTTCAGGAATTCAGTTGTTCTTTAGTCACCAGCAAATGCATGTGGCCAGCGGGGCTCAGAGGGGAAGAGGGCAGCTAGCACAGAAAGTTTTACAGGGATGGCTTCATGTGCTGAAACAAAGAGATCAGACCCAGAGAAGCACCAGAGTTCTATTCAGATTATCTGTTAGGGGTAACTACTGAACCCCAGTGGGAGCCACAGCCGTACTGTTACCATTGACAGAAGTTGTTCTTTAGTGGAGGAGATTAGTGGAGGTGATAGATGGCCTTGCATTTGAAAAACTAAGATGCGATTCATCTTGTAACATAAATGTTATAAATGTCAGATGAATCATACCTAAAAATTTGCCGTTTCTCTCTATTGGCATAAAGGCGGCCACTTCATATGTAAGCATCTGCCTTGGAGACATCTAAAGCTCAGTTAGATGAGTCCCTGGCTTTGAACAGAAGTCAGTGAACTAGAAGATGCAGACTGCTTATTATAGGCTACCTACTGAAATCAGGGACCATCTCCCTTTTCCCAGCATTGTTCCTTAAAGTCTGACTTCCCACAGTGCAGCAGGAGGTCCCCTCCTCAGGCTCCTCCAAAACACGGCCTCTGTGCCCAAGGGGGTAATGATGGCCTGTGCATCTATCATACCACTACAGTGGTGTGATAATCTAGATGAGTGCAATGTGTCTGCCTATCCACCCAATGTTCTTATCACTTTGAATCTCATAAGCTACCCAAGAGCTCCCCAGAGAGTGCTGGCACTATCATGTCCTAATAATGAGAAGGAAAGACAAATGTATGGGAGAGCCTATATGCAGCCCCAACCAACTGGGATCACTGTGAACTTGAGAGATTTCCCTATGCTATCACAGCACATCAAGCATATAGGAAAGCCATATCACCTTCCTTTCACTTTGGAGCGCAGGACTTCTGCTTACGAGACTGTCCTAATGCCCAGTGACTACACCATCATGCATGCTATTACCCACTAACGAGTCTGGATTTGGTAGGGATCAGCCCACCCCATCCTTTCACTTGGTTTTGTTGCTTCAGGGAATTAAGCTATCAATACAGCGCTCAAAGTTTCTTCTGAAAAAATCTTAATAGCAGGAGGAACAATCTGAATTGGAAATCAGCTCTTTCCCCTCGGCCCGTTCCTAGTGGTGGCAGTCTCAGTATGGGGGATAAATACTCTTAAGACTACAAATACTGTAACTGATGGTCTTTTGAATAGCGGAAAATCTTGCCTTTTGTTTTGCTCCTTTATCTAACTGAGCAATGAGAGAGGATGAAAGGAAAAGACAAAAATCTTCTCTGCTTTGCCCCAGGCAGATTTATTTCAGTTGTTGCTCAGTTCAGTCCAATTTGTTACTCAGATTTTCCTATTGATTGTGACTTTAAATAAAAAGCAAGGCCAGCAAATTTCTGGCTCCGGTGCTCATACTCTATCACAGACGAAGCAAAGCAAGTTGGGAACTTCTACAGTTTTTTGTTTTGATTTGTTTTTTATTTTTTTTACAGTATTTTTACATTATGTTTATTCAGCATCTCTCATCCTTTGATGAGATTTGAAGGATCTCAAAGGGTTCAACAAAATCTCCAGTGTAGAACATTATGCAGTTCATGCAAGGTCAGAACGTGACTCCTTCCCTGTAGTGAAAACTGTTGGCCAAAGCCATGGGGTAAATTCCAGCGTGTTCATTTTTAACAGTCTGTGTTTTAGCATCCCCATTCTACAGCACTCCATTGAATAAACCATCCAAGGGAGCCTTCCTACACACAACAGCCCCGTGTATGGAGCAGTCTGCAGGAGGCCATGATGAGCCTTGCTCATAAGTATAGCTGATAAAAATGGAACTGGTGCTTCCTATTGCTCACACAGCTGAAAAGACTGTTTCACAGAATCACAAAACCACAGAATCAGAGAAGTTGGAAGGGACCTCTGGAGATCTGCCATGGGCTGCATGCCCCCAACCAACTCAGGCTGCCCAGGGCCCTATCCAGCCTGCCCTTGAGCACCTCCAGGTATGGGGCACCCACAGCTCTCTGGGCGGCCCTCTGAGTAAATATTTTGTTCCTAGCATCCAACCTAAATTTCCCCCCTTTTAGTATAAAGCCATTCCCCCTTGTCCTATTATTAGACCGTGTAAGTTGAGAAGCTTGACCCTGTAAAAGAGAAGTTGTTTAATTTCACCCGTCTGCACATTGCCTGCTGTAAGGCTCAGTGAGAGCTATCTGTGCTCTCCAGGCAAAGATGATAAAGAATTGCAAAGTGCCATTAAAAACGTCCTCCTCTTGGCCACCTCCCATACAAAATAAAGATTGCGAACAACACAAAAGCTGACTGACGTTCAGCTCAGCTTTTTTGGGACAGTCAGTGAACAATGCGAGGCCCTGATCAAAAGAAATGATGGATTCCCATTGGGAACTTCCTCCTCCAGGGCTGAAGCCACTTGCTTAGCGTGAGTGACATACAGGTAAATGAAATAACACCCTACCAGCCTGCTGTCGTTGGGAGGGAATCCTGATGGAGACTGAACTGTCAGGCTGGAGCTGTCTTGAAGGTCAGAGCATTTTATTTAGCAAGAATCAGTGTCATTTGTGGAGATGGAATCTGTTCAGACTTTAATAAGCTAAATCACAGGGGATATTCTAGAATAAATCAGAAAGGTGCTTTTTTTCCCTGAAGTACTAAGTAATTTGAATGAAGAATGCCTTCTTAAACCTGACAATAACTCAGTAATTTTTACGTGCCTGAAGAGGGGTTAATTTACCTAATGTAAAGGTTGAAGGAGAGAGGAAATTTCTTAATCTGAAGGACAGAGTCAACTGTGATTGACACTCAGCTTTCTAACAAGCTTCTCCTGGAACATTCCACAAGAGCACAACTCTGAACTATGGCCCGTCCATTTATTAGTAATTCTAGTTAGCTGATGAGATTGGACATTTTTGAGGTGTTCTGGAGAAAAGGAGAGACTTTTTTGTACTTCTTCCAGTTATTACTTAGCCTTTCTTAGAAGGATGGAGACCTGTTTTCAGGCAGCAGGTGCCGCAAGTTTCGTCTGTTGGTTTCAGGCTTAGAACAGATGCAGCTCAATACACCCTGACAGTATGCATTTAATTTTTAAAAAAGAAAGTCTTACCAAGCTATAGATAGAGTTCTTCAAAGGCAATTTCTTAAAACTGTTTAAATTGTGTTTAAATTAACCTGGTTGTTGCTTCTAGCCAAATCCATCAAATACTTTCCTTAATGCAGATGTTGGTTTATCATAGAATGGCTTGAGTTAGAAGGGACCTCAAAGCTCTTCTAGTTCCAACCCCAGCGCTGCAGGCAGGGTTGCCAACCACAAGATCAGACACCAGATCAGGTTGCCCAGGGCCTCATCCTGTCTGGTCTTGGATACCTCCGGGGATATTACCCATTTCTTCAGCCTTGGGTTCATTTAATGTTGTGGCCATGGAGCTAAAAACATTATCCTTTTATCTGCTCACCCCATTTTCATAGCCACCCTTTCTTGTTTAACACAGGTGTGACGTTCAGATTGCTCAGCCCTTCTTCTGGTTCATGTTGTTATTTAGGGCAAAGCATGACACTCTAAAGGTCATTTGGTTTCTCCCTTCACCGAGGCCCAGCTGAATTCAGTGGTGGCAAGCTCCTTACCTTCACAAGGACAGGATAGGACTCTAGGGTCTTTGCTGAAGTCAGTGGGATCTGTCTGCAAGAGCACTAGCTCAGCCCCAGTGGGGTGATCTTCACGATTACATCTTCAAGTGCTTTATGTTTAGGTCTGCATTTTGGTTTTTGTCCAGGGTTCTTTCTTGGGAGGGCAGATGCATTTATTTTTCACTTTGTTTTCTAGGTCTAGCGTACTGTACCTTCCCTTCACCGTCTGGCACTGCACTAACACCGGTTTCAGGGCTACCTTAAGTGAATTAAGCGATCCCAGGCACTGGAACTCAATCTGTAGTAGTTCCTGGCATGCATTTGTCTTGGTCCAGCAAGCTCTTTCCTTTTCAGAACCAGAGAGCACTCCCAGGCACAGCAACTGGTCACAGATTGAGCTCATTAACACACCTGTACTAAGATTTTCAAATACAGCACTGCTTCCCTTTCCCAGTGTGTCCACCCTGTGCATTTTAGTTCTCTAAAGTGCTTGTATTGATTGTTGGCATAAGGAAGCAAATCATCCCAAAAAATAATAACATCATGCCCTTGTTTTTCAGCCACAGCCCAGCTCATAAGTATTACTTGACCACAGATCCAATCACCGGCTCCATCTACCTCTCTGACACCAACAGCCGACGGATCTACAAAATCAAGTCAACCACCTCAGTGAAAGACATTGTGAAGAATTCAGAGGTCTTGGCTGGAACTGGAGACCAGTGCCTCCCATTCGATGATACCCGCTGCGGAGATGGAGGCAAAGGCACTGACGCTACCCTTACAAATCCCAGGGGTGAGACTACTTCTTCTCCACAGGCTTTTTATGGGATCTTTCTGAAAGTGGCTTGTTTTGTAATGCTGGAGAAAATGCCCCAGGATTTTGCAGGCGATCTCCAGCCAGTCCTCAAACACATGCTAAGGGCTTGCCTTTGGAAATAAAAGGGTACGTCTTGCTCTCAGCCAGTCACTGTTGAGCAGCTGGGATTAGTGCCAAACCAGAGGCGTGTAGCAATGGGTAAATGCGCAAAGGGCAATAGAATAAAACCACCCATCAATTTTATGCCCGCTATAGCTATTCCTCCTCCTTATCAAATAACAGTGTTTGGTCCTTACCAATCTGGGTAAGATTCACTTATGTTCAGTTCATTGAGGCTTTCATGACATAAAAAATAAGCTCTATAGGCATTGCTATATATAAAACCCTAACCAAAGCTGAAGACAGCTCAAAGATACATAAAACTCGGGTTTATGCATCAACATTAGGTATCATGGCATCAATCTTAAATCTTACATAGAGTGGGTGCTAATTTTGATGTGGGAATGGCATAGTTCAGTGTGACTTCAACTGGCTCGTGATTAGCTTGCTTATATTTGATAAAAGCACAGTCAAATCAGAATAAAAGCATCACACAGCCTTCATGACTGTGAACTAAATTGTTCAAAACAGGTCTAGCCAAACATATGCAGTCCTATGCGTAGCCAAGACTTCAGTCTGGCAATCTCAAGGTAACAAGCCCTGCATATGGAGGATGTCGTCCCTCCCAGCTGTCCACAGCTCCTCTGAAAAAACACACACAAAGCGTAAGGATGGGGTGGAAGATGCTGCTGGTACACACACCTTCTGCGGTGTTTGTGAGGAGAGAAGGACCCCTGTGCAGGAATGCTTTAAGAAATGTGTCATTTTTGCCTGCTGTGCATCTTCTTGCCCAGGCGTTAGGATTGAGGGGAGTTACTTAAAGGCTCTTGGCTTAGACATCAGTGTGCTGCAGGTTTGTTTTTCCCTTGCATCTGGGAGCGGTAGCTCCCTCCTTCCTTACAGCATCAATTTCCAAGCCCATCCCAGCAGCCTCTCAGCAAATCTTGGGGGTCCTTTAACAACTTATTTCACAGAGGGCAGGCAAGAGGAAGGCAGCAGAGCCGTTGTTTCTCTTCCTGGCTGGATTTCTTGAGAAGTTATTTTTCTTGACAGAGAGATGACATTATTGTTACTAAATCCAAAAAACCGAAGTGATTTAGTGACCTTTTGTATCATCTCTACTTGTGATATTTTTTGTTACATTTGGGCAAGCTATTTCCTGGCAGGATGCAGAAGAAATTGCCTTGGAAGATCTTCTCTGTGTCAAAGAGCACTGAAGGCCAAATTGCTCCCCTAGGAATATTCAAAGGGCCCAGAATGGATTCCAGGCACTCCAGACTCCCATGGTGTGACCATAATATTGAGATGAAGTATTGTCAGAGGCGTAGAAAGGGAACTACCTGCAAGCAGGTGGCAAAGTAGGAATTATCTCAGTGAAATGAGTGAGAAGAAAATTAAGTTACTTGGGCGCTGAGGTTCAGAAAGTCCAACAGATGAGTCATGAGATCAGGGAATCCAGAGATCTGTAATCCAATTTTCTGCACCACTTTGATGTTCAACCAGTGCAAAAGAAAACAACTTTTGTTGGACCTCCATTCTCCCTTGTACAAGATAAGAGGAATATTATTCATCTCCCTACATTGGTGGAGGTTGCAAGGTTTAGCTGAATTATGTTTCTGCATTCGCTGTGGGAAACAGAGCTGTGGAGTTCAAAGCTTTCAGAACTGAAATCCTTCTTGCTGGCAATTCAGGCACTCAGGAGGCCGTTCTTCCACCTCAATCACACAGCGGCAGAATGCATGCATTCGTTCCTCATAGCTCTGAAATTTCATGGAACAGAAGTAAATTGAGAGTGAAAGAGGAAATGACACGAAGCAAAGTGACAACGAGAAAATAATAATTCAGAGAGCCCACACCTCCAATGGAAAGTTTGCAAACACTCTTCTCTGATCTGGTTCCAGCCCAAGTTTGCAAGGCCTGCTGAGACAAATAGCCTTGGCAGGTGTGACTCACTTCCCATTCACCTCAATAAATGATTAACAGTGAAAACTCACATTGACAGTGTAATGTCAGCATTGTTTACGCCTTCACTGCAGTGCATCCTAGCAGAAAAACTGGCAAGTTCTCTTCCTTGGTGTGAAGGTATTGCATATTAGTTTGAAATAAAAGTGACTTCTTGTACAAGTAACCAGCAGTCCTCAGGTTACCCTCTGCTCCCCTCTCTCGGCAAGGAAAGTGAAAGACCGGAGTACATTAGGAAATGATTCTGTAGCTATAGAAATATCAGCTGGCCAGGGCAGGATTTGGAGAGTTCAGCTCTTTAAGAATCACTAGTCTTCATGGGAATTTTAACGCTAATTTTTAACTGAAGGTAATCACTATGTATTTTAAGGACATCTTTGGAGCTTGTTTGAAAGTTGTAAGGAAACAAGGTCTTGCCTTCACTTTCATGATGTTTTAATTAATTAGCTTTTAATTAGCTGGTATTTGCAGCTTGCTGGAAAATACTGAAAGAATAGAATCCTGCCAGATGAAAAACTGTAATTCGTAAAAACTAATGGATCAGTCATGGGGTATCACATTCATAGAACTGAATCACAGAACCTTTTGAGCTGGATGAAAGCTTTAAAGGCCATCTGATCCAACTCCCCTGCGATGAACAGGGACACCCACAGCTCCATCAGGTACTCAGAGCCCTGTCCAGTCTCATCTTGAATGTCCCGAGGGATGGGGCAGCCATCACTTCTCTGGGTCTTTTGGATTTACCTCTTGGGCCAGTCAAGCGTCAGATCTAGGTAGGTCTTCTGGCTCTTCTCTTAGTGGAAAGAAACCTGTTGTAAAAAACAACACTTTTCCATACCATGGCTAAACAAGTTCTGGAAATTAATAGCACAGGTAGATCGACAGGACAGGTAGACTGACAGATGAAATAGTGGTGGCAGCTGTTTGGTCAGGGTATTTGTCATAGCTGATACTCCCCATCATTTGAACAGGTTGTCCAGTGAGGTTGTGAATGCCCCCTCCCTGGAAGCACTCAAGGCCAGGCTGGATGGGGCTGTGAGCAACCTGGTCTAGTGGGAGCTGTCCTTGCCTATAGCAGGGGGGTTGGAACTAGACGATCTCAAAGATCCCTTCCAACCCAAACCATTCTGTGATTCTATGATTTGCCACAGAGCCCACTGGCCCTTTCACGTGCTAGTGGATTTCAATATATCCTTGCCAATTCAAGTGTTACCACTTTCTAATTATCATCTGCTAATAACAATCCTCTTCTACAAGCCATCGAAAGGAAAATTAAAACTCCAGCTTGTCAGAGCATTTGTTTTCATCTGAGTACTCACCAGTGGTTCTCCTTGAGAAAAATGTGGCAGAGAAATTACCGAGGAGCTTGCAATTAAGAGAGATTGCCGTGACAAGTCTGACACGATTGGAAGATGGTTTCAGAAGGGACAGGGCTGGGGGGTGGGAATCGCATTCATTTAGCACCGCAAAGACAATGCAAAATGAAGTAATTAATTTGGGACAGATTGCTTCCTTCACTGTGTCCTGCTGAATGTGTAAACAAAACCTCAGTGGTTCGCTAAGCGTTCTTGAGTTTGACAGAACTATAAGAAGAAACGGAGCCCTCCACAATCTGTTCAGAGTTTGTCAAATAGGAATGAAATGAGCATTTCAAGGAGGACCGGAGGTTTATTGAACAAAATGTCTTCTCTAAATTTAGCCGGAAGAGGCACACAGGGAAAGGGGCAACAACAGAGTTACACTGCCCTGCCGACAACCCGGACTCTCATTTGGGACTTTCGAAAGACGTTGCACCTGGACCTGTGCTTAGATGTCACCAGCAGTTTGTTGAGAAATCTCCCTGAACACCTATTTTTTCCCGTGGGGGATGCCTTGCGCTATTCATTTCCAGGAGTTGTTTAGCCACGGTATGGAAAAGTGTTCTTTTTTGCAACCAGAACAGTGTTTTCTGTTCTTTCTGCCTTTCCTCATCCATTCCTGTCTTGCAGCTCCTTTCTTGACCACTGCGGAGCACCAGGCTGATCTGTGCAAAAACTTTTCTCAGGAAATCCAAGATCTTTACTCCTCTGAGCTATTCTATAGCTTGTCATTGCGTATGGGTAGTTAGACTTACTCCTTCCCCTGTGAATTCCTCTGTACTTACTGACATTGATTTTCATCTGCCGTTTTATCGCTCAGTCATTCAAAGACAGCTCCAAGTCTGTATTCCTTTAGCACTTATTTTTTTCACTTAAAAAGGGTTCTCCCCACCCATATTTCCCCTCCCCCCTCTAAGTAGAGCTAAAAGTGCAGTGCAGTCACTTTTAGTGGTTCATTTTTAGAACAGCCTCCCTGTGTTCCAGCAGCTGTTTGCAGTGGGTCGTTGTGCTGTCACCTCCCCACACTACAAGGTCCTGACATTTCAAGCAAGTGTCATCGTGTCGCAACTTTCCATCAGCACGACTCGCTGGTGTGATGCACGTGGTGCTCCAAGCCCTGGTTTCTTATGGGATCTCTGGCTATCCAAGAGGAATCATAGAATCATTAAGTAGAACCATTAAGCTTGGAAGACACTTCTAAGATCATCTCATCCAACCACCCACCTACCACCAATATTGCCCACTGAACCAACGTGATTTCCTAACGTATGTATTCCATAACTCGATCAAAACGTGGGTCTGCAACACAACCTGGTTTGTGGCAGCAGATGTTTTCTCTTCGTAACTGTGAGACTGAACTTGGAGCTGTGTGTTGCAAATCTTCAATTCCCCTTATGTTACTATGGAAACCTGAGAGGAGCCTTCTGTCAGAGCCACCCAAGGCCTTTGGCTTTTCATGCGTAACATGCGAATTACCCATTTTCTGTGCCCATTACCCAACACGGGAACTGTGCCATAATTGGAAAGGAAGCAGAAATTCCTACCAAAAGGTATGGTCTGACCTCTCCAATCTGCTGCAAAGAAACCATGGGATGCTTCTCTCTGCAAGTCCAAAGACTTGTCTATGGGAGAGCCGGGCTCCTCTTTGCAATTAGAATCAGTCATAGAGTCATAGAATGGGTTGGGTTGGAAGGGACCATAAGGATCATCGAGCTCCAACCCTGTGCTGTGGTCTGGTTGCTGCCCACCAGATCAGGCTGCCATGGCCCCATCCAGCCTGGCCTTGGGCACTACAGGGCTGGGGATTAGATTGAATTCTGAGTCAATCAGCTGAACGCAGGAAGGGACTGGAGTAGTTGCCAGGTGAGGAACATGTGGAAACAGAAATCAGACCTGAGACAGACCGAAAACTTTGTTGCCCTGCAGAGCATCCTAGGAAATGTAAGGTAATTGAGATTGCCTGGTTTCTGTGAAGGAGGGGTAAGCAGAGAAGCGTTCTGCATTAAGAGTGCATGCGCCTGCCATGGCCCCGAGCAGGATGATAAGTGGTAACTTTACCATCCCTCTTCAACTTATTCGGGTGTGCAAGCTCTTTGTCCATGCTGGGATGCAGAATAAAGTTGTGCTGTATCAACCGATCAGAGCTGGCTCCCGAGCCAAGGTGCACACAGGCTGTTATTGCTGTAACTGATTAATCAGAACGGCCATCAGAGCTCGGCACTGAGCGCTGGGAGCCGCTGTCAGCACACACTGCTGATAAGTTCAATCCAATCCACATGGAACTCGCTAGGAGAGAAAATTCTGCCTCATTTAAAATCACATTATCCAGCCTGCCACCCTTCGCTGCCTTTTGACCTGTCATGCAGAGTAACGGACAGGCGCCCTGAAAGATGCTGGTTGTGTAGCTAGGAAGGGTTCCCAGATCCCGTGTGCTTGACAAAAGACAATGAAGAGCAACTAAGCACTCCTCTGTAAAAGCTGGTCTAGCACATTGCTTGAAGTGCTCAATTGTATTGCCGGTTGTCAAACAAACACCACCAAACATTAAAGAAGTTGCCATTCGGTGGGTAAAATAATTAGAGGAGCGATAACCTTTGGCAGCAGATGCCAGTGACAGGTGACATGTGCCAGCATCCTGGATGGCTTGCTGAGCGGGGTGTCACCTAGGGCACGATGTTGACAGATGTCATGACAGGTAAAGACAACTTCCTTCAAGCCATGGATGCAAGTGAATATTGCCGCGTATCCCTCCAGATCTTCCTGCAGCTTTTGATGAAGTGCTAAGATACAGCTGATGCGCTGAGGTGTTCAAGGTGTTCAGCTGGAGGGAGGTGTTCAAGGCCAGGCTGGATGGGGCTCTAGGCAACCTGATTTTAGTGGATAGCAATCCTGCCTGCTGCAGGGGGTTGGAACTAGATGGTCTTTGAGATCCCTTCCAACCCAAACCATTCTATAATTCCATGATATTGCATGGCAAGAATAAGTGTTTGCCACTGCTGTGGCTTCTCCTATAGCATTAAGGTGTGCAAAAAGTTCTTGCCACTCCTCTTTGAGCATCTTGTTTCATGGTCCTGTTGAGGTTAGCTCTGTCTTGGCGTAAGTTAAACACAGGTATTGGAATGTAGGACTAGAAGCAATCTTTTGGGTCATTTAGTCTTGTCATCCATTATCTCAGAAATCCTGTCATATAATCCCCTCCAAAATTAATGAACTTGATCTTAAAAGAAGCAAGAAGTAATTTTTTTTCCTCACTGCCCTAGAGGCTGTTCTGAAACCTCACTGCTCTGTTGGTCAGATATCCAAACCAGGTCAAAGTGATGCCCTTCAGGCAGGGAGATGCTGTGAAGGACGAAGGAAAATGCAGTTTTTACCTCCCAGCAAAAAATACACAGCTCCCATTCAGCTCAGTGGTCTGTAACATCGGTGTCTTGACTCCTAACTGACTTTGACTCAACAGGTTGCAGTCCTATTTGAATTCTTTCTTTTGCCTCAGCTAAATGGAAAAGTTTGTTCTTTCCCTCAAACAATGAGGTTTCCTTGCCATTACTTCCAGGCTAGATTATCTTCTATGTCATTTCATTTCCTCTGTAGATTTCTGTAGGACCAAATATGATACATTTTTCCACTTATCATCCACCTCCATGGCTCCCAGCCCATACAACAGTTACAGCGCTGGATGAAGGCCGTGATTTTAATTTCCAAAGCAATCAGGGGATTAGTCCCTGCTGCACGAAGGGCAAAAAACTTTTAATCTGTGAACTGCTGTGTGTGTACTTCACAGCATACCTCACAGTGGATGAAAGTCTGAGGGTAAATGTTTCGAAGAAGGAGATCTGGCTGTAAAGCAGCAGTTTGGAGAAACACGAGATCTGATCGCTTCTCAGAAACTTTCTGAAGGCTTTCTATCCGGAACAGATTTTCCATCATATCTCTCATCATGGTGACAGCCAAAAAAACATCATAGGGAGGATTCGTGTCACTGACTTCATCTGTCTGCAGACAAATGTTTCCTTTGGAGATCATAGGATCATGAAGGTTGGAAAAGACCACTAAGTTCTAGTCCAGCCATCAACCCATCAGCACCGTGCCCACTAAGCCACGTCCCTTATTTGAAGTATTTGAAATATTTGCTGTAGTCTCCTTGTATAGTGAGTAGGAAGGAAAATGTACTTCTAGAAGGATTCATATAATCTCATACAGATACCTACTTTAGGACAGTATTCATTGCACCCTAGAAAAAGGTATTTCTCTCTGCTGATTGAATGAGCTCCAGATACTTGCTTGTATGTACAATGCAGATATCAACTTTTTGCAAACGATTGCTACTCTGCTAGTGATAGAAAGCAAGCAGAAGGATCCTGATATTCATATATTCATATATTCCATGCAGAATTTTCACTTGGATAGGAAAGGACGTTGCAGGGTTCTACATTCTTCTACTTTACTGTTCCTTTACATTCTTTGAGTATCTGGAGATACTCAGATTTTATGCCATGCAGCATTCTGCTACCGTGGGATAGATGAGATGAATGACTCTATTAGTATCCATGGAGTTATTTTTAATTTATACTGGCATAAAAGAGAGGTGAATGGGGCCCTTAACTTCGTATTCCTGCTTTAGTCATGAATACTCCCTATGACCTTGTGCAAATTGCTTTATCTCTTATTTTCCTGATACGTAAAATTAAGATGATCACACTCACGGACTGCTATGAGGTCTAATTAGTAAGTGTAAAGCACCATGAAATCCTCTGATGAAAGATGCAGAGTATAGCTAGCCTGGGATAAAGAGGATTAAAGGAGGTTGTGCTAACATAACAAGTACTTGAGAAATGATGCCTAGGGGGAAGGGAAATGGCACATATCTGTAGGGAAGGAAACAAGAATCAGCAGTCTGTAACTGCTGTTGACAGACTTCAAATCCAGTGATAGGAGTGTGTCTGCAGAGGGGGTTCAAGCAGTGATATAAATCACTTAGCCATATTCAGAAGCAGATGAGTTACTATAGACTAGTGGGGTTGTTCCAGGAGAAACCCATCCACATTTACTCATCTGGCATTTGACCTGACAGATCTTCCATAGGTGTTCTCATCCCAGTCTCTGTAACAGTCACCAGGGTAACATTTTCATGTGCATGGCTTAATATTCATACTATGAGCAAGGCATCATGTTTCTGCATATATCAGACACCTAACTATTAGAAAACCTTTTCTTTTTGGGGTTTCACTGGATGCCATGCCTTCTTCCATGTTTTCCAGGGATTTCTAAATTGCATTATATGCCAGTAATGGTTGAAAGGGCCTTCAGTGTAATGGTACTGGTTCAGAGCTCCCAATAGCCAGGATTCCCATGTGTCCCATTCACCTTTCTGAATGCCACAAAG
Organism: Aquila spilogaster; assembly: GCA_024606505.1. Classification (NCBI taxonomy): domain Eukaryota; kingdom Metazoa; phylum Chordata; class Aves; order Accipitriformes; family Accipitridae; genus Aquila; species Aquila spilogaster. The sequence continues at coordinate 31,926,840 of JANHGO010000041.1, forward strand.
AAGACCTGCAGTCTTACTTTTTCATGGATCAGGCCAGACACTATCTTCCATTCATCATGTATTTTCAGGTTGCTGTTCCACTCTGACTGACTGACTTTTTTCTTCCCTAGGCATCACTGTGGACAAGTTTGGACTAATTTACTTTGTAGATGGCACTATGATCAGGCGGATCGATCAAAATGGCATCATCTCAACAGTGCTGGGTTCCAATGACTTGACATCTGCTCGGCCTCTCAGCTGTGACTCTGTCATGGACATTTCTCAGGTTAGACGACTTTTTTGTTTGGTTTCCTGCCGAATAGAATCCTGTGCTTCCACCTTGTTCTCATGTCTGTGTGCTTCCACAAGTCTGACAAAGACGTAAGGATGTAAGGAGGATTAAATGCCTACGTATTTTGTAGCATGAAAATGACTGGGTCAAAAAGGAAGATCCTGTAAGGACTGAAGGAAAGACCTAACTGACTGAACTCGGAGAATTTCTGGAGAGGGAGATTTTCAGACTTCTTTCATAGCTCCCAGCCAGCTGTGAGACGCAGATTCCTGGGAAAGCAAGTTTCCTTAGGCTCGTTTCTCGAGGAACTAGTTGTTTTAAATTAAAAAGACCAGGCAACGGTACTCATTTTAATGGGGATATGCCTCTCTCTGTTGTAACAGCTTAGCAAACCATTGTTTTTTACATTGCTTCCTCCCACTCTGATTTGGCCCAGCACAATTTTAGGCCTGAAACAAATTAACATCTAGGAAGTACTGATCAGAGGCTGCGGTGCCAAAATTAGCAACAGCAGGAAAACAAGAATCTTGAATTGCATCAGATTGCAAATTGGTTGCAGCTACCATCATGCTGGGCTTTTAAGTCCCGCTGCTTAAAGGTGGAGGGGAAAAGAAGAGAGAAAAAGGAAATCTCAGTTTGAAGATTGCTTTACTTCTGGATAATGCAGAAGAGAAGTCTGTTATGGCCCAGTGCTCAGTTTTGCAGAGCACTGGCCAACATGTCAAATGGTGCCGGTTTAGAGATGCTGTCCTTTGAAACCTTTGAGCCGCTCGTGGTTTGCCTGGCTAGAGGAATGTTACCGTCTCTTATGAAAATACAGGTCATAGCTGGAGGGCTAAGTACTGTTATTCAGCCACAATAGTTGTCAATGGGGTTTCCTTTTTCTAGCTACCTAGATAATTTCCGTGCTCCCATATGGAATCTGTTCTTCTTGTTTTTCCTTCTAATTTGAAAAGGTTATTCTTGCTTCTTTGCAACTGTTTCCCACTGTCTGCAATACACGAACAAGCTGAAATTATGAGTTTAAAAGCTCTGGTGCCTTCTACAGGAGTAAATTTTTGCTGGTTAAAGGCCATTTTGTAGTATGTTTCTCATCTTGCAGGCATGTTTTTTTTTCTTTATCTGAATTTCAGGGGCAGTTAACACAAGACCATTGTAGATTCGGGGTTTAAAAAATATTTTCGGGCAAGTTGTGTGGTTTATATGCCTACCAATGTCGTATTTAAACATTTCTAAGGTGATGTATCAGCTAACGCCTCTTTCTTTTCGGTCATAAAATGACAGGAGCTATTCTCAGATAAACCTGTGCTGGCATGCACAGATTAACCAGTCCTGTTCTGGACAGACATACCAAAGGCGGGATCAGTGAAGGAAAAATTAATAAAGAAATAATCAGCACAACGCAAAGCCTTGTATAGGAAGTGCTTTTCATCATTTGCAATGGCTGGAAGGGTCTTCTGTGTCAGGTCCCTGAGGCTATGTGGGACGTGAGGACATGAAATATTTTGCTGTCGGTGTTGTCAGGGAGTGGTTGAGAACAGTCAGTTCAGAATAAACTCTGCTCATGATGCTACCTCAATGCTGCGGAGCTTAAAGACCATTGGAAAGGATAAGGACGTTATTGAAGGGGAAAACACAGGCTATAATGTTCACTGCAGAAAGGGTTAAAATAGGCCAGGTGCTGAGAAAAGAAAGGAGATTTTGTGAACAGAGAATCAGACCAGGCAGAGCTTCGCACGCTGCTTAGACACAAAACTGAGCTTCACAAGCCCAGCCACTAGAAGGCATAATGAACTGAAAACCTTGCAAGCAATGCTTTTTTTAATAAAAGGAAGTTACAAAAGGATTTAAATGTGAATAGAAACATCAAAAGTAAAGCATGGCTGTGGCAGAGGTGTTCAGCTACAGGCTTTCATAGTATGAATCTTTTGTGTGACTGTTGGCCTCTTCTTGCTCTTGGTTTTGAATGAAGTCACAATGAGGGATGGTGCACTAGACTTGAACCTACTCCTATCTCCTTCTTCCACTAAGACTGCTACGTTATGGACACAAAATACCCCTAACTTAAGTCACTTCAGGCAACCAAGAATGTACAGCAACCAAGAACGTGCAACAACCAAGATGGAGGGTGGAAGAGGAAGATTTGCAGCAAAGAAACAGGGCCATTTTGGAATGGCACAGCCTGGTGTGTGCCCTTCCCAGAGCCACAGCACATCATGCCACTGAGTACACCAAAAAAGATAAAACAAAATTACAAAGAGAAGTGGGGAGGACAGCACAAAGCGGCCAATTTCTCAGTTAACCAGTAGATACCAAATCCACCTGCTCCAACTTGGAGTTGCCTGGCTGACACTGAAAGGCAGTGCACAACCAGAAGAGCCATTTGGAACTCATTGGAAATCTATTCAGAAGTCTTTCTGGTGGTGACCAAGAGCATTCTTTAAAGCTGTTCAATTCCAGTTCCACTTCACATGTCTGCAGTGGGGAATAGCCACCATTAAGAAAAAAATTAGGCAGTTGATTGACTCCTACACATTAAAATAAAATGTACATCTTCTATTCTTGTTAACAAAAAAGGGAGGGAGGGGGGGGAGGGTTGGAAAGACCCTGAATTCTATTGGTAAAGGTTTATTTGGACTGACAACTAATAAAGTAGACTCACTTTAAAAGAGAGCATCTTGCACAAATAGAGGTAGAAACAGAGACCTTCTAGCACACACTCACTCGTGATGTTACCAGTCTACATACCTACGGATTATCAGTGTATAACTGGGATGTGTCACTTGAAGCCATTCTTCCATCTTGTTAAAAAAAAAAAAGAATGTAAAAAACACTGTAAAGACACAAATATTACATTCTACAAAGCGCAATAGCTCTAATTTCGAAGCAATTCACTGTTTTGCGTTTTTGCAGCATCAGGCACAAAATAGGTGGTTATAACTTGGATGTACACATGCTGACACAGCTGTCAGTTTTCTGTCTTTCTCCTTGTCATTTACCGAGAGGAGCTGGACCACGTGCCTGGAGTACTGTTTAGTAAAAGGATCGTTGTTTTGTTAGACTGATTGATTTTACAATACTTAGCCAACAAAATTCCCAGTCTCAGGTCTCTGCTCTCAGGTCCAAGCTCTGTCAATCCAGAGTGCCATCATACCAAGCAGTAACAATCAGTTGTGCTTATTTTACCCTTTCTCCCTTCAATCTATGTTGAAAAATCCTCACTTGAGATTGATTTCTATCAATCATATGTTGAAAAAAAGATCTCATTGTAACAATTTCCTTGTGCTTTTTTACCATTAAGGTTCGTCTCGAATGGCCCACGGACCTGGCAGTTAACCCAATGGATAATTCCTTGTATGTGCTCGACAACAACGTTGTGTTACAGATTTCTGAGAACCACCAAGTGCGCATAGTGGCAGGGAGGCCCATGCACTGCCAGGTCCCAGGGATGGATCACTTTCTCCTTAGCAAGGTGGCAATACACGCCACCCTGGAGTCTGCTACTGCCCTGGCTGTCTCACATAATGGGGTCCTATATATTGCTGAAACTGACGAGAAAAAGATCAACCGCATCAGGCAGGTTACCACCAATGGAGAGATTTCTCTCGTTGCTGGCGCACCAAGCAGCTGTGACTGCAAGAATGATGCTAACTGTGACTGCTTCTCAGGGGATGATGGCTACGCCAAGGATGCCAAACTCAATGCACCATCGTCCCTTGCAGTGTGTGCAGATGGAGAGCTGTACGTCGCTGATCTTGGAAATATCCGAATACGCTTTATACGGAAAAACAAACCATTCCTCAACACGCAGAATATGTATGAGTTATCCTCACCCATAGACCAGGAACTCTACCTGTTTGACACCAGCGGTAAGCACATATATACTCAGAGCCTTACCACTGGAGATTATCTTTACAATTTTACTTATTCTGGAGATGGAGATATAACCCTGATCACTGACAACAATGGCAACTTAGTCAATATCCGAAGAGATTCCACAGGGATGCCCCTTTGGCTGGTAGTGCCCGATGGCCAAGTCTACTGGGTGACAATTGGTACCAACAGCGCGCTCAAGAGTGTAACAACGCAGGGACACGAAGTGGCCATGATGACTTACCATGGCAACTCTGGTCTACTTGCCACCAAAAGCAATGAAAATGGCTGGACAACTTTTTACGAGTAAGTATGTTTTGAGTATTATGCAGCTGTCTTCATTCTGTGTTCTCTGATCCATGTAAAGCTGATAGATTCTTAATTCCCCTGACAGAACCATAGTTCGAATATAATGGCCAGAACAGGAAATATTAGATCCCGCAAAAACATCCTATTGGCTGTGTGTTAGAATTTGAATAAACTCTCCCTACAAAATCAACTTCACACAAAGTTTATACTGATTTTTTCTGAATCACCTAAGGAATTTGAACACCTGGTTCTCCTTAACTGTAGTTGGGACTAGAAATGTAGGCTGCATGGCAGAGAATTTTGCTTGGCTTTGAAAGCATTGGAAGAGTGGAAGTTCCATCAGATCCTCTTTCTCTCAGCTTTTCACCTACTTCCTATGATCCGTTGTCTTTCTGAGCTTGTTTAAAGTGGCCAATGTAAACTGACCGCTGACGATGACTAATGACAGCTTGCTCAGAAAACAGTTCTGTAATCAATGGACTGTTCTGTTGCTATTGTTATAGCTGGCCCCACTAAGCTTTAAAAATAATCTCAGAGCTGCTGAAGACCATCCCTGCCCAATGAATTTTTGAGCAGAGAGAAGACGGGATGGGTTGAAAAAAAGCAGAGATGGCAGTGACTTGAGAATTTGTTTCGATTTTGTATTATTATTAGCAATCCTCTGCTTATAAATAGCATGAAGACAATATATTTCTAATGTCAAATAGGAAAAAGATAACTCAAACAAGGACATCTAGAAGGTCTACAAATTCATCCTGCTGTTAAGGAGCCATCCCACTCTTCCTTCCCAAATTCCAACCTTTTTTAGATATTCCTCTTAGTGCATAATTTCCCATATGGTTTGAATGGTTACATGGAAGCGTTCAGATACCATAATCGTACACTCATTGTAGAAGACCAACTTGGCTGTAATAGACAGTTCCCAAGATTACAAAGACAGAAAGTGGAAGAAAAAAATTCAAATAAGAGACTCAGGGAAGGAAATCTGGCTAATCCTACATATTCATGTGTTATACACGCAGTTGCTTTGGCTCTTTCTTTAAAAAGTTCCAGGCCCAGTTTTGAGTTTCTTTGCTCCTGCCGTTAAAAGAACTGGTGGGGACCCTGTGATGAATCTTTTGAAAGGTTATTTGCATTCCATCAATGTTCTGCTTGCAATTACTACAGCAATATTCCTCAGTGAATCAAAGTTAATACCCTTCCATCTCTTACACTGAATGTGCTTGAGGGAGGCTTTAGTGTGGAAAGACAGGGTGTTTTTCTCTATTGGGGTGAAAACCTGCTGTATTGTCAGGATCATCATGCTAAATCAAGGCAATATTTTCTTTTTGCAAAGAATCCAGTAGTTCCTGTGCTTGAAAACAGATGTAGCCGTGGAGAGAGAAGCAAACTAAACTTTACAGCTAATAATGGTCAAATTTATACCAAAAACATATTCTTTTATTTAGAAGTGTAACTGAAAGTATAAAGGAGATAAAATGAGACAGAAGCTAAAATGCAACTTACTCTGTGGATACATTTATAACAGTAATCCATTATTTCTTGCTATCCAACAAAATAGAGCATTTGTGAAAGTCATCATTCTGGTCCTTTTATGCACTTCAGAAGAGTCATAAGAAAGCTTTTTAGAGCTAAATGGAAGACAATATTCTCCAGTGGTTACGCTATGGAAATCTTGACTAGAGCAAGTCAGCACTATGTGATAGCACAGCATCACTGAAAATAGAGGTGGGAATGTGTCTTTGGAGATATCTCATCCAAACCTGTGATCAGTTATCTCTATTTAACTGTTCCTGACAGATTCTGATGTAACTTTACTCAACTACAGGGTAAAAGTCTATATCTGAATTAGTTACCTCAGCCTCCCTTTATAGGCAGTGGAGGCACTACTGAGGTTAGTTTTGGACGAGATGTATCACGTATCAGCTTTAGGATGTGATGAGACAGGTAATATGCTGAAAGTTTCTCTCTGTAAATGTAGTCCAGAATGGTTAGCTCAGATAGAGATGTTTACATTGCAGATGTCTACAGTTTGTTCCAATGGATCCTATCAAAGTTATCTGAGTTATTCATAAATACTGCGAGTGAAAAGAATGTCTTTACCTGTCTTATTGCTGATGTCAGAAGGCTTTTTATATGCTCAGTTTAAATCTTCCCTGCTTAAATCAGACTGCCTCTTCTCATCCTATCCTATCCTATCCTATCCTATCCTATCCTATCCTATCCTATCCTATCCTATCCTATCCTATCCTATCCTA
>JANHGO010000041.1:31933650-31959874 GCA_024606505.1 Aquila spilogaster
TAGACCAGGTTGCTCAAAGCCCCATCCAACCTGGCCTTGAACACTGCCAGGGATGGGGCAGCCACAGCCTCTCTGGGAAACCTGTGCCAGTGTCTCAACACTCTTGTAAAAAAAAATTCTTCCTTATATCCAATCTGAATCTACCCTCTTTCAGTTCAAAACTGTTATCCCTTGTCCTATCAATACATTTCTGAAGTACTTTCTGGATAGAGGTTCTTGTCTCTCTCCTTTGAAGGAGAGAGAACGCCCTTTAGATGATCAGCTTAGACAAGATATCAGGAGGGATAAAATCTACCGCAGGAATTTCACCCTTCCCCTGTCTTTGGCTTCTCTGATAAAGGTAAGCTATACGAATAGAAGACAGGTAGATCAACAGATGCAACAGTGGTGGCAGTTGTTTGGTCAGGGTATTTACCATAGTTATTAGGAACCGGCCTGATGCTTCCAATTCATTTGCCACAGAGCACAGCAAAGCTTTCAGATGCTAATGAATTTCAATATATCGTTGCAAATTAAAGTGTTACCACTTTCTAATTATCATCTGCTAATAATGATCCTCTTCTACAAGCAATCTGAAGAAAAATTAAAACTCCAGCTTGTCAGAGCATTTTTTTTCATCTGAGTACTCACCAGTGGTTCTCCTCGGGAAAATGTTGTGGCAGAGAAATTACCAAGGAGCCTGCAATTAAGAGAGATTGCAGTGACAAGTCTGACACAATAGGAAGAAGGTTTCAGAAGGGACGTGGCGGGGAGGGGGCATCTCATTCATTTAGCACCACAAAAACAATGCAAAATGAAGTAATTAATTTGGGGACAGATTGCTTCCTTCACTGTGTCCTGCTGAATGTGTAAACAAAATCTCAGTTGTTCACTAAGTGTTCATGAGTTCGACAGAATTAAAAGAAGAAACTCAACCCTCCACAATCTGTTAACATTTTTATTGTCAAATAATAATGTAAGGGTCGTTTCAGGGAAGACCAGAGGCTGACTGAACAAAATATCTTGTCTCTTACAGTGGCCAGAAAAGACACGTAGGAAGGGGGCAGTGATAGAGTGGCCTTTCCCTGCTAACACTCCAGATTCTAGTCGTAGACATTCGGGGCACTTTCTGAAGAGCTTGCACCTGGACCTGTGCTTAGATGCCACCATCAATTTGTCTGGAAACCTCTCTGAACAGTTAGTTTTTTTCCTTGCAGACATCCTGTGCTAATGTTTTCCACAATTTTTTTAGACGCAGCGTGAAAAAGTGTGGTCTTTTTGATGCCAGATTATTGTTTTCTGTTCTCTCTGTGCCTTTCCTAATCCATTCCTATCTTCTAGCTCCTTCCTTGACCACTGCTGAGCACAAAGCTGATCATTGCAGAAAACTTTTCACAGGAATTCCGAAATCTTTTTCCTGTGAGCTATTTTACAGCTTGTCATTGCATATGGGTAGTTAGGTTTACTCCTTCCCCCGTGAATTCCTCTGTACTTATTGACATTGATTTTCATCTGCCATTTTATCACTCAGTCATTCAGCATCCAGCCAGACAAGAAAGCTCCAAATTTGGATTCCTTTAGCACCTATTTTTTACTTAAAAAGTTTTCCCCCCTTTTTTTCCTAAGTAGAGCTACATGTGCAATGCAATCACTTTTAGCAGTTCATCTTCTAGAACAAACCCACCGTGTCCCAGTAGCTATTTGCAGCGTAACGTTCTGCTGGCACCTCTTCGCACTACAAGGTCCTGACATTTCAAGCAAATGTCATCGCATCACAGCTTTCTATCAGCACAACTCAGTGGTGTGATGCACATGGTGCTACAAGCCCTTGTTTCTTATGGGATCTCCGACTACCCAAGAGGAGCCAGCGTGATTTCATAACGTATGTATTTCATACCTCAGAGCTGAAAGTTTGGATCTGCAATGCTACCTGGGTAGTGGCAGCAGATGTTTTATCTCAGTAACTGTGAGATTGAACTTCAAGCTGTATGCTGAAAATCTTTAATTCCCTTATGTTCCTATGGAAACATGAGAGGAGCCTTCTGCCAAAGCAAGCCAAGGCCTTTGGCTTTACATGCGTGACATGTGAATTACCCGTTTCTGTGCCCATTTGCAGGAGCCAGCTCCCAGCACTGGAACTGCGCCATTATCAGAAAGGAAACACAGAAAGGTCCAATCTAACCTCTACAATCTGCTGCAAAGAAACCGTGATTTTTCTTTCCCTCTCCGCAGAAGTCATCCATCCAAAGACACTTGTCTGTGGGAGAGCAGGGCTCCTCTCCATAATTAGATTTGAATCCAAGACAATCAGCTAAAGTCAGGAAGGGATTGGAGCAGTTGCTGTGTGAGGAGCATGTGCAAATGGGAATTTAGGGCTTTGACAGACTGCAAACTCTGTTAGCCTGCAGAACGTCTTAGGAAATGCAAGGCAATTGAGATTGCTTAGCCTCCGTGAAAGAGGGATAAGCAGAGAAGTGCTCTGTGATAAGAACACATGCACATGCCATTGCCCTGGAGCAGGATGATAAGTGGTAACTTTGCCATCCCACCTTAACTTCTTCGGGTGTGCAAGCTCTTTGTCTAAGCTGGAATGCAAAATAAAGTTGTGCTCTATCAACTCATCAGAGCTGGCTTGAGAGCCAAAGTACGTACAAGTTATTATTACTCTAACTGGTTAATCAGACCAGCCATCAGACCTCAGCATTGAACACCGTGAGTGACTGTCAGCGTACGCTGCTGATAAGTCCCATCCAATACATATGGAACTAGCTAAGAGAGAAAATTCTGCCTCATTTAAAATCACATTATCCAGCCTGACACCCTTCACTGGCTTTTGGCCTGTCACACAGACTAATGGACAAGCACCCTGAAAAATACTCGTTGTGAACCTAGGAATGGATAAGAGCCTCTTGTGTTTGACAAAAGCCAATTAAGATCCACTAAACCTTCTATCATGCCTCTTCTGAAAAACCACATCTACCATATCACTTAAAGAGCTCAATTGTATTCCTGGTGGTCAAGCAAATGCCAGCAAACATTAAAGAACTTGCCATTCGGCAGGCAAAATAATTAGAGGAGCAGTAACTTTCAACAGCAGATGCCAGTGACAGGTGACGTGTGCCCATATCCCGGATGACACATTGAACAGGGCACCAACGAGGGCACAATGCTGACAGATCTCATGGCAGGTGAAGACAACTTCCAGAAAGCCGTGGATGCCAGGGAGATATTGATGCTTATACTGCCAGATCCCTCTGCAAGCTTTTGACAAAGTGCTAAGATACAACTGATGCGTTTATATTGTATAATGAGAATAAATGGCCACCACTGCTGTGGCTTCTCCTGTAGCATTCAGATGTGCAACAGGTACCTGCCGCTCCTCTTCGAGGTTCTTCTTTCATGGTCCTGCAAAGATCAGTCCTATCTCGGCATGAATTACACACAGGTATTGGAATGTAGGACTCGAAGCAATCTTTTGGGTCATTTAGTCGTCATATATTATCTCAGCAATACTGCCATATAATCCTCTCCAAAATTAATGAACTTCATCTTAAAAGCAGCAAGTAATTTTTTCCTCACTGCCCTAGAGGCTATTCTGAAACTGCGCTGCTCAGATGGTCAAATACCCAATCCAGGTCAAAATGACACCCTTCAGACAGGGAGATGCTACAAAGAACTAAGGAAAATGCTGGGTTTACCTCCTAGCAAAAATACACAGCTCCCATTCAACTCAGTTATCTGAAACATCAGTTCCCCGACTCCTAACTGACTTTGAATCAACAGGTTGCAACCCTGTCTGAATACCTTCCTTTACCTCAGCTCAATGGAGAGGTTTGTTCTTTCTCTCAAAAAATGACCTAGTCCTGAGGTTTTCTTGCCATTACTTCCAGGCTAGATTATCTTCTGTAGATTTCTGTATGGCCAGATAGGATATGTTTTTCCATGTATCATCCACCTCCATGGCTTCCAGCCCATGCAGTAGTTACAGCGCTGGCTGAAGGCCATGATTTTAATTGCCAAAGCAATCAGGGGATTAGTCCCTGCTACATGAAAATCTAAAATTTTTGATCTGTGAACTGCTGCATCTGTACTTCACAGCATAGCTCACAGTGGATAAAGACTGAGGGTAAATGTTTCAAACAAGGGATCTGGCTGTAAAACAGCGTTTTGGAGAAACACAAGATCTGATTGCTTCTCAGAAATATTCTCAAAGCTTTCTATCTGAAACAGATTTTCCATCATTTCTGTCACCATGATGACAGCCAAAAAAACATTTCAGTGAGGATTCATCTCACTAATTTAATCTGTCTACAGTATAAATGTTTCCTTTGGAGATATTTGCTGTAGTCTCCTTTTATAGTCAATGGGGAAGAAAAGGTGTTTCTAGCAGGGTTCATATAATCTCTTTTGGATATCTTCTTTAGGGTGGTATGAATTGAACCCTAGAAGTAGGTATCTCTCTCCACTGATTGGAAAAGCTCCAGATACTTGCTTGGAAGCACAGTGCAGATGTCAGCTTTTTGCCAAGTGATTGCTACGATGCTAGCAAAAGAAACCAAACAGGAAGATCCTACTATTCATATATTCTAAGCAGAATTTTCACTTGCATAGAAAAGGGTGTTACAGGCTTCTACATTCTTTAACTGTTCCTTACATTCTTTTAGTGTCTTTAAGACACTCAAATATTATGCTGAGCGGCATTCTGCCACTGTAGGGTAGATGAGATGGATGACTCTATTAGTATCTGTGGAGTTACTTTTAATTTATACTAACATAAAAGAGAGGTGAATGGGGCCCTTAAGTTCTTATTCCTGCCTTAGTCATGGACTTTCTCTGTGACCTTGTGAAAATTGCTTTATCTGTTATTTTCCCAATATGTAAAATTAGGATGATCACACACACAGACTGCTATGAGGTCTAATTAGTAAGTGTAAAGCACCATGAAATCCTCTGATGGAAGATGCTAGTATAGCTAGCTTGAGATAAAGAGGATTAAAGGAGGTTGTGCTAACATAACAAATACTTGAGAAACGATGCTTAGGGGGAAGTGAAATGGCACATATCTGCAGGTGAGGCAACGAGAATCAGCAGTCTGTAACTGTTGTCAGCAGACCTCAAATCCACTGACAGGAGTATGTCTACAAAGGAGGTTTGGACAATGAAATTAATCACCTAGCAGAGTTCAGAAACAGGTGAAATACTATAGATTAGTAGGATTATCCTAGGAAAAACCCTTCCACATTTATCCATCTGGAATTTGATTGACCTGATGGATCTTCACAGCCTTTTCATCGCCATTTCTGAAAGATTCACCAGTGTAACATTTTCCTATGCGTGGCTTAATATTCATACCATGAGCAATATCACCATGTTTCTGAACATGCAAGACGTAGTTATTAGAAAACCTTCTCCTTTCAGCAGTTCACCGTATGCCATGCCCTTTTCCAGAAGTGAGCAGGGATTTTTAAATTGCATCATATGCCAGTTGGAAGTGCCTTCCATGGAATGGTCCCAGTTCAAAGCTCCCGAAAACCAGGACTCCCGCATGTCCAACTCTCATCTCATCCCTTTTGAATGCCATAAAATATATTGCTCCCAACCAAACCAGCAGTCTTACTCTTCCATGAGCGTCAAACCAGACACTGTCTTCTATTCATCTCATAATTGTCAGGTTGCCATTACTTTCTGACTGTCTTGCTTTTTTTCTCCTCAGGCATCACTGTGGACAAGTTTGGGCTGATTTACTTTGTGGATGGCACTATGATCAGGCGGATTGATCAGAATGGGATCATCTCAACTGTGTTGGGTTCCAATGACTTGACATCAGCTCGGCCTCTCAGCTGTGACTCTGTCATGGACATTTCTCAGGTAAGATGACGTTTTGGTTGGGTTTCTACAGAATAGAGAAGCCTATGCCTTCACTCTATCTGCATGTCTGTGTGCCTCTCCAGGTTTGACAAAGAGGTGAGGGCTCAAGGAGAATTACATCTCTACGTGTTTTGAAATATGAAAATGACTGGGTCAAAAAGAAAGATCCTATAAAGACTGAAGGAAAGACCTAACTCAGAGATCTCTGGAGAGAGAGATTTTAAAGATGTCCCAGCCCCAGAAGAGACTTCTTTCAGAGCTCCCAGTCAGCTGGGAGACACAGAATCCTGGGAAGCCAGGTTTCATTAGGCTCATTTCTCAAGAAACTAGTTGCTTTAAACTAAAAAGACCAGGCAGCTGTACTCATTTTAGTAGGGCTATATGCCATGCTCTGTTATAACAACTTAGCTAACCATGGGTTTTTTTCTTTGCTTCCCCCCATCCTAATTTGGCCCACCACAATTTTAGACCTGAATCAAATTAACATCTAGGAAATACTGATTGGAGGCTGTGGTACCAAAATTAGCAACAGCAGGAAAACAAGAATCTTGAATTGCATCAGATTGCAAATTGGTTGCAGCTACCATCATGCTGGGCTTTTAAGTCCTGCTGCTTAAAGGTGGAGAGAAAAAAAGAAAAGGGAGAAAAAGAAATCTCAGTTTGATGATTGCTTTACTTCTGGATGGTGCAGAAAAGAAATCTGTTACAGCCCAGCACTCGATTTTGTGGGGCACTGGCCAACCTGTCAAATTGTGCCAGTTTAGAGATAGTGTCCCTTGAAACCTTTGTGCCACTTGTTGTTTGCCTGGCCAGAGGAATATTGCCCTCTCCTATGAAAATATAGATCATAGCTGGAGGGCTAAGTACTATTATTCAGCCACAATAGATGTCAATGGGGTTTCCTTTTTGTAACTACCTAGATAATTTCCGTGCTCCCATATGGAATCTGTTCTTCTTGTTTTTCCCTCTAATTTGAAAAGATTATTCTTGCTTCTTTGCAACTGGTTCCCACTGTCCTCAATTTATGGACAAGCTGAAATTATGAGTTTAAAAGCTCTCATGCCTTCTATAGAAGCAAATTTTGCCAGTTAAAGGCCATCTTGTAGAATGTTTCTCATCTTACAGGCTTAGTTTTTTCTTTATCTGAATTTCAGAGGCAGTTACCACAAGACCGTTGTGGGTTCAGGCTTTAAAAAACATTTTCTCACAGCTTATGTGGCTTGTATGTATACCAATGTCATATTTAAACACTTCTGAAATGAGCTAAAATGTACCAGCTGAAGAGTCTTTCATTCCCTTCATAAAATGACAGGAGCCATTTTCAGATTAACCTGTACTGTGACGGACAGATTAACCAGTACTGTTCTGGACAGACACACCAAAGACAAGTTTAATTAAAAAAAGCAAAACAAAAACCAACCCAAATCAGGCAAAGAAAACCCAGCTTGGGAAGTAGCTTTTCATCATTTACAGTGGCTAGAAGGGTCTTTTCTGTCAGGTCCCTGAGGTTCCCTGGGACATGAGGACATGAAATATTTAGCTGCCAATGTTGACAAGGAATGGTTTTTAAGAAATTGAAAATTCCCTTGTCAGTTCAGAATAAACTCTGCTCTTGATGCTAACTCAAGGCTGCGGAGCTTAAAGACCACTGGAAGGGATGGAGGCATGCATTATTAAAGAGAAAACCACAGGCTATAATGTTTTACTACAGGAAGGGTTAAAATAGGCCAGGAGCTGAGAAAAGGAAGGAGATTTTGCAAACAGAGAACCAGAGTAGACAGAGCTCAGCACACTGCTTGGCCATGTAAATGAGCTTCACAAGCCCAGCCATTAGAAGGCACAATGAACTAAACACCTTGCATCTGATGCTCTTTAAAAAGAAAAAAAAAAAAATTGAAAAGGGATTTAAACATGAATAGAAGCATCAAAAGTAAAGCAGGGCTGTGGCAGAGATGTTCACTTATAGGCTTTAAAAATAGGACTCTCCTGTGTGCCTCTAGATCTTACCTGGTCTCTTCTTGTTCTGGGTTTTAAATAAAATCACAGTGAGAGACGGTTTGCTGGACTTGAGCCTGCTGGCAATCTACTCCTCCTCCTTCCAATAAGGTTGCCACTTTATATATGCAAAATACCCCCCCAAACTTAGTCACCTCAGACAAATGAGAAGAAGAAGCAATTGAGATGGATGGTGAGAGAGGAAGGTTTGAAACAAAGAGAGAGAGATCCTGGAACTGCACAGCCTTGAGTGTGCCCAGATCCCAGAGCCTTCTGTCACTGCACATCATGCTGTTGGGTACAGAGAAAAAAACACACGGGTGCAGGGAGAATGGCACAAAATGGCCAGCTTCTCAGTTAACCACCAGATATCAAGTCCATCTGCTCTAAGTTAGAGTGGCCTGGCTGACTGAAAGGAAGTATACAACCAGAATAGCTATTCTTTGTAACTAGTTGAAAATCTATTTAAAAGCCTGACTGGAGATGACCAAGAGCATTCTTCACAGTTGTTCATTTCCAATCACCCTTCACACCTCTACTATGGGTAAGATGCACCATTAGGAAAACATTTGAGCATTGGTTGGTTCCCATTAGCACGATGTTGACTTTTTTTTTTTCTATACAAACCTGAAGTAAAATAAAATAATCAAAAAATGCACACCTTACAGTTCTTTATAAAAAAAATTAAATTACCCTGAATTCTGTTGGTAAACGTTTCCTAGGTTTGGCAACTAAAAGAGTAGACTCACTTGAAAAGACAGTGTATTGCAGACGTAGAGCTAGAAATAGAGACTTTCTAGTGCTCACTCACTTGTGGTGATACCAGTCACTTTTTCACTTTATTTGTGTATATGGATTATCAGGGTAGAAATGTGATGTGTCACTATTACTTGAACCCATTCTTCCATTATGCTAAAAAAAAAATGTGAAAATCACTGTGAAGACACAAGTATTTTATTCCACAAGTTGAAATTGCCTGAATTTCTTGTGAATTGCTATTTTGCATTTTTGCAGCATCAAGCAGAAATTTGGTGGTTGTAAATTAGACATACATGCATGCTGACATAGCTGCCAGTTTTGTGTCTATCCCTCCTTGTCATTTACCCAGAGGAGCTCGGCCACTTGTCTGGAAAATCCTTTAGTAAAAGGATCATTGTTTTGTTTGACTGACTTTATAGTACTTCACACAACAAAGTTCCCAGTCCTGGGTCTCTGCTATCAGGTCCAGGCTCCATCAGTTCAAAAAGCATAGGATTGTTTGGCGAGGGGAAATTCCCCTTGAATTTTTGGATCTTTTTGTTTACTCCTGCATTCCCTGGGCACTGATGTTCCTTCCCA
Source organism: Aquila spilogaster (assembly GCA_024606505.1). Lineage (NCBI taxonomy): Eukaryota > Metazoa > Chordata > Aves > Accipitriformes > Accipitridae > Aquila > Aquila spilogaster. The sequence continues at coordinate 31,942,831 of JANHGO010000041.1, forward strand.
CATCCCCTGATACCTCACACCAAGGTGGAGAAGCAGAGAGAAGCCATGGTGCAGAGCAAGAGCTGAGGAGGGTCTGCCTCTGTCCCATCGCCCTGCTCCCACCACTGCTGCAATGCAGAGCGTGGGTGTCCACATGTGTCTACTTCATGTGACCGGGAGCTAAGCCCCCTCACTCACACCAGAGTTGTGTCCTCTGTGGCCACCGTATCAAGCAGCACTAATTAATTGTGTTTCTTTTACCTTTTCTCCCTTTAATCCGTGTTGAAACATCCTCATTGCGATTGATTTATAGCAACCATGCGGTGAAAAAAGGTCTTGCTATAATCATTTCCTTGTCTTGTTTTACCTTTAAGGTTCGTCTAGAATGGCCCACAGATTTGGCAGTCAATCCAATGGATAATTCACTCTACGTCCTCGACAATAACGTTGTGTTACAGATATCTGAGAACCACCAAGTGCGCATCGTGGCGGGGAGGCCCATGCATTGCCAGGTGCCGGGCATGGATCATTTTCTCCTTAGCAAGGTGGCAATCCATGCCACGCTCGAGTCTGCTACCGCCCTGGCTGTCTCACATAACGGGGTCCTGTATATTGCTGAGACTGATGAGAAAAAGATCAATCGCATCAGGCAGGTCACCACCAACGGAGAGATTTCTCTCGTTGCTGGTGCACCAAGCAGCTGTGACTGCAAGAACGATGCTAACTGTGACTGCTTCTCGGGGGATGATGGCTATGCCAAGGATGCCAAACTCAATGCGCCATCCTCCCTTGCGGTGTGTGCAGATGGGGAGCTGTATGTTGCTGATCTTGGAAATATCCGAATCCGCTTTATTCGGAAAAACAAACCATTCCTCAACACACAAAATCTATATGAGTTATCCTCACCCATAGACCAGGAACTCTACTTGTTTGACACCAGTGGTAAGCACCTTTATACTCAGAGCCTTACCACTGGAGATTATCTTTACAATTTTACTTATTCCGGAGATGGAGATATAACCCTGATCACTGACAATAATGGCAACTTAGTCAATATCCGAAGAGATTCCACGGGGATGCCCCTCTGGCTGGTGGTGCCCGATGGCCAAGTCTACTGGGTGACAATTGGTACCAACAGCGCGCTCAAGAGTGTAACAACACAGGGGCATGAAGTGGCCATGATGACGTACCACGGCAACTCCGGTCTCCTTGCCACTAAAAGCAATGAAAACGGTTGGACAACGTTTTATGAGTAAGTATATTATGAAAGTTGTGCTGCTGTCTTCATTCTGTGTTCTCTGAACCATGCAAGGTTGATTGATAGAATGTAATTCCCTGGACAGAATTATTGTCCAAGTAAAATGGCCAGAAGAGAGAATATTAGATCTCTACACAAACACTAAATACTGGAAGTAAGTGCATTAGAGTTTGAATAAGCTCCCCCTACCAAGTCAAGAGTCAGAGTTTCTGCTGAGTTTTTCTAAATCAGCTAAGTAATTTGGACACCTGGTTCTCCTTAACTGTAGTTGGGACTGGGGATTTAGGTTGGATGTCAGAGAATTTTGCTTGGCTTTGAAGGGCTTGGAAGTGTGAAAGTTCCATCAGATCCTCTTTTTCGCAGCTTTTCACCTACTTCCTATGCTGCAGTGTCTTTTTTGAGCTTATTTGAAATGGCTGATGTAGAATGGCAACTGACAATGACTAATGACAGCTTGCTCAGAAAACAATTCTGTAATTAAGGGACTGCTCATTTTTATTGTTATAATTGGCCTCACTAAGCAGTAAAAATAGTCTCAGGACTGTTCAAGACCAGCCCAAAGAATTTTTGAGCAGAGAGAAGACAGGATGCATTGGAAACCCCAGAGCTGGCAGTGACTTGAAGATTTGTGCTTCTTTTTTGTATTACTGTTAGCAATTCCCTGCTTATAAATACCATGAAAACAACACACTTCTGATATCAAACAGGAAAAAGATAGATAGCTGAATGAAGGACATCTAGAAGGATGGTCTGCAAATTCATCCTGCTGTTGAGAACCCTTTCCCCTCCCTCTTCTTTAGTTTCATTTCTATTTTCATGTCTAGCCTCTTTGAAATGGTCCTTTTAGTGCATAATTTCCCATATGGTTTGAATGGTTACATGGAAGCGTTCAGCTACCATAATAATAGACCCATTGGCTAGCATTTGGCTAGAATAGACAGTTCCCAAGATTACAAAGAAAAAAACTGCAAAAAAAAAAAGATACTCAGAGAAGGAAAGCTGGCTAAACCCACATATTCGAGTGTTAGACATGCAGTTGCTTTGGTTCTTTCTTTAAAATGTTCCAGGCCCAGTTTCAAATTTCTGTGCTTAATACTCGCTATTACTGCTCCTGCCTTGAAAAGAACTGATGGAAACTTTGTGATGAATCTTTTGAAAGGTTATTTGCATTCCATCGATGTTCTGCTTGCAATTACTATAGCAATATTCCTCGGTGAATCAAAGTTAATACCCTTCCATCTCTTACATTGAATTTGCTTGAGGGAGGCTTTAGGGAGGAAAGATAGGGTGTTTTTCTCTATAGGAGTGGAAGCCTGCTATATTGTCAGGACCATTGTGCTAAATCAAGGAGGTATTTTCTTTTTGCAAAGAACCCAATAGTTCCTTTGCTTGAAAACAGATGTAGCCACGGAGAGTGAAGCAAACGAAACATTACAGCTAATAATGGTCAGATTTATACCTCAAACATATTCTTTCATTTAAAAGTGTGACTGAAAATATAAAGGAGATAAAATGAGACAGAAGCTAAAATCCAACTTACTCTGTGGATATATTTATAACAGTGATCCATTATTTCTTGCTATCCAACAAAATAGAGCATTTGTGAAAGTCATCATTCTAGTCCTTTTATGCACTTCAGAAGAGTCATAAGAAAGCTTTTTAGAGCTAAATGGAAGACAGTATTCCCCAGTGGTTAGACTATGGAAATCTTGACTAGAGCAAGTCAGCACTATATGATAGCACAGCATCACTGAAAATAGAATTGGGAATGTGTCTTCAGAGATCTCTCATCCAAACCTGTGATCAGTTGTCTCTATTTAACTGTTCCTGACAGATTCTGATGCAACTTTATAGAACTACAGGGTAAAAGTCTATATCTGAATTAGTTACCTCAGCCTCCCTTTATAGGCAATGGAGAGAAACAGACACTTTCAAGGTGAGTTTCTTACGAGTTATGTCAGGTATATCTGCTTTAGGATGAGATGAGATGAGTAGTATTCTGAAAGTTTCTTTCTGTAAAGGGTGTCCAGAATGATTAGCTCAGATACAGATGTTTACATTGCAGAAGTCTACAATTTGGTCAAATGGATCCTATCAAAGTTATCTAAGTTAATGATAAATATTGATAGTGACAATGTATTTACCTATATTATTGTTATTGTTAGAAAGCTTTTTTATACGCTCAGTCTAAATCTTCCTTGCTTGAATCAGAGGCTGTCACTTTTCATCCTATCCTATCCTATCCCACCCTAAGCTGTCCACTCAGGACTTGGAAAGCAGATCGTCTGCTCTTCTTCCAAGCTGTGAAAAGTACATATCAAATGGCTCAAGACCTTGCTCTGTGATAGCTCTCAAAAGGTAATCAGCAATAGGGAATCATCCAGTGGGGTTGTTTCAGATGAATTGGCAGGGATTGATTATACCCAGGTTTTGCACACATAATCTGGGAAAAGAATATAAAATGAGAACTGATAAAATGAGATTAGTAAATAAAGGTGAGATACTTAGAATGCTTGATAAAGTAGATTTTGTTTGAACAAAATACATTCTTACACGGTCTAATGCCAGGGTACACATGTAAACAGGCCACATCTAAAGAACTGGGCTGAGCATTGACTCTCAGAGGTTGTAGTGAGCAAAGCATCAAGTCACTCAAGTGATCCTCAGCGTAATTCCATGGCAACTCTAACTTGTCGTTCAGATGGACAAACAAAGTGAATACATTTACTCATTCCACTCTACTTGTAGTGGGTAGTACAAAGCTGATTTTGTCCCTGTACAGTACTGATGAGTCTAATACTGTCAGTTCTGATGTTTGCAGTTTATGAAGGACAGTGAAAATTGATGGCTGTGCAGAAAAACACTACAAAAATGCGTTCATGGGGAGAAAGTGCTTTATGCTGGAGAACTAAGAAGACTTGATCTATTTATCTTAACACAAAGAAGACTGGGAAGTGTCCAGATCACAGCGTGTCAGCACAAAACTATCACCTACAGAGGGACTCTTAATCTAGCAGAGAAAGGCTTGAGAAGGATAAGGGGCTGGAAGGCAAAGCTTGAGACATTCAAGTTGACAGGAAGGTGTGATTTTTTAAGGCTGAGATTACCTAACCAGTAGAGAGACCAACGATGAGAAGCAGTATATTCTCCGTTTCTTGGTATCTTAGATCATGGCTCTGGATGCCTTTCTTAAGATATATTCTCACCAGACAGAAGATTTGGATCAGTCAAACACAGACTGCAGGGATGAGTGCAGGCATGGCAGGGTGAAATCTAAGTTCTTTAATATCCAAGTAGCCAAAGAAGATGGTGTAAACCAAATCAGCATTCGATACCTTCAGGTTATTGGTTTCTGTATCGGAACATCAGGAAATTTACACTGAGGAAGTTTAAGTGATTTAGAGAAACCCTGTGATCATGAGCAGCTGAAAGGTGCTCTGAGTAGTTTTCAGTCCTGGCTGAGGGGGAAGGTGAAGCTCGTATTTCTGTTTTGCTCATGGCCAATGAAATAAAGACATCAAATCTGACTCTGAGGAAAAGCTTCATGTTTCTCACAGCACATAATAGTTGTTTATAGGCTAGGGCAGGCTGGACACCACTCTTTAAAAAGTTAAGAGTGAATGTAAATTCAGCTGGTAAGTTTACACTGCGCCAGTGGCCCCATGAATAACATCCTTATAAGATTTACCTTTACCTGACCGTCTACAGAGGACCATAAACCAGACACCCAACATGAAGGAGCAATGGTGTTGCAAGAGTGACAACACTACATGTGTGCATGTCCAGCATCTCTGGTTCTCCTTCAGCTGTTGCTCTTACCAGGGCATTTCTCAGCCTTTATCATAAGGCTGCAAAGAGCTGTGACATATGGGCACGTTGGTGTGACTCTGGAGAGGAGAGAGGGAGGTGGCATACGTTGACGCAGTACTGGAGGTCTATCTCCAGGGCACACCAGGGAATCCAGGTCCTCCCAGGGTTTGGGCTGGGCTGGCTCATTGGCTTTTCATTTCTGTAGGGGAAGGAGACAGGTACTGTCTTCATGCGGTGGCAGACTTGCTCCCAGCACTTACAGCTCTCTTTCATATATCCTACACCAAAGCCTGCTGTAACAATCCTGCTTTATTGGGTTTAGCGCTGAGTAAGGTTCAGTATATAATGGTGTGCAGTTTCCCTTTCCTTTGAGAGTGAAACTTAGCTCCCTGCAGTAATTAGCCTGTCCCCAAAGGCCTATCTCGGACTTCTTTGAGGGTTTTAGCATTACATAGACTTTCTCTGCCTCTGCAGAGGGCTTGACATTCACTGTCAATTAATACAATGCAGCTCAGCTTGTCCAGTAACTGGATTAAAGACTTGCCTTCCCGTTGAACCTGTGACAGTGATAATCAGCAGCAAAGGAAGTTGATCTGGAAACTCTGCCAGGGGAACGGCTCCTTGTTGTTCAACTCCTCAAGTCAAAGACAAAGGATGCTGTGTGACTACTTGCTTCTTTTTGCTGCTTTTGCTCTTGACCTGAAAAAATTGCTACCAGCCTTTACAAAGTTTCTTAGCAGTTGCTGTTTTATCTACTTCAGAATCCAGAAATTCTTATTAATGTATTTGTTTAAATCAAGAATACGGCAATTATCTTGATTAGCTCATTGAGATGGTATCACTGTACGTTAATTCAATTTCCCTCTGAGCCAAAGTCAAACCTTCTATGCATTATTTAGCCCAGATGAGGCTCTTTTGCTTAGGTCCTTTGTGTGCTCAATTAGTTTCGAAGGTCACCTCCTCCCATACAGAGTGAAATACTTACACATCACTGCAGCCAAGCCCAGAAATTCAAAACCTTTTCACGGACTGCCCAAGAAGTGGCTCACAGCTACCTGGAGGGCAAAGGGTCCCATGGAGCCAGATCTTCAGCTGGGCGGTAAGGGGAGCTTTGACCCGTAACATAGGACGCTGTTTTACAGAGAACCAAACTCTGCCAAACCTCACACACCGTAATGGGTGGAAGGTAGGAGCCAGTTGGCCTGAGCATGCAGAAGGACCTTGGACGGCTTCCCAACAACCCCCAGGACCCAGCAGAGGTCCCACCCCAGCACCAGCAGCGTTTGGTGCCCCAGCCAATGCCCCGGTCTGGGCGACTGGGGTACCAGAACTGGGCATTGTGGTCAGCATCTACCCCACGGTGAGATGCAGACTCAGTCTGCCTTGTCGTTGGCATAAAGGCTTGCAATTTTTTCTCTCTTAGTAAAAAACAGAGATAAATAACACTTATTACCTTTAGAGGAGCAGCCACCTCTTGACTCGGAGAAAAGCTAGCTTACTGCATTAATAACATCCCTTTATCACCTGATGATATCTCAGGTCATACACTGAGGTTTATGGGATTTGGTGGCGTCCTTGGTTTCGAGTAGTTCAAGTGAGTGTCTCTTTCTGCTCCTGCAGCAGACTGGAGTATGAGAAACACCTTTGGCTTTTGCTCTCCCTCCTCTTTTAGCAAAATTTCTTTGCTCCACGATTTCTTCATGATAAAATAATTAGATTTTCATCATTGGTCCCCTGAAGAAGTTACAGTGAAACTCTGGTAAGTGCCATGATAAAATAGTACTTCTCCAGTACCCTCCCTAAGCTGTGAGGTCATGTTTTGAGCCATTGGCCTGGCCTGAAATGAATGCCTGGTGTCAAAAGTTTAGTTGCGAACCAAGGGAATTACGAGTATCATAAAAGCTAGAGAGAGAGAGGTCTTCCTCTCCTCGTTTGGGCAGTCAGAAAATTCTGCAGACAGTGGCTGCAGCCTGGCCTTGTGTCATTAGGGAGAGGACTTGCCTTCATACATATTTGAGTAGTATCGGTTTGTCTGTTATAGATTTATTTTTAATGTTGTGTTTAATGTTGTTTGAAAAATTGTGAAGAGGCGATCTTGTTCAGAGGCGGCGGGTGCATGTCTGTATAATCGCACGCAAAATATAGTTTGCAAAGTACATTAGGACTCTTTGGCACTAAATGCAATATTATTATAGTGAATTTTTTCCGATCTATTTGACTTGTAGTTTTAAAAGGCTGATGAAATGTGAAAAAGCTAAAATGAGAAAACCCAGAGACTCAGGCAAGGAATTGATTTCTGAATAGACGGTACTTAGGATGCTCTCTTTAATTCCCAAGGCCCAGGTCTCTACACAATGGTAATGTGATAAATGAAAGCTCTGAATGTTTACAAGCTAACAATTAGGCCTCATAAGCACCAAATACCATTTTAATTCTGTGCATTGAACCTTAGCTAAATACATTTCCAATTGGGAATGGATGGCAACGGCTTCCTTTGCTGGCCTAATAATTGTCACTGTAATTGTAAGTGCTGAGTCTTTGCAGCAGGTTTGAATGGGAGGCAGCAGCTGTGTTAGCAGGTGATGAATTCATTGCTCAGAGTGGCTGCTGTGTGCACTCCTGTGTTTCAGTATTTCCTTAATTCTGGTGCTTTCAGAGCATTTGGAGAACAGAGAAGTCTTAGGCTGTGATGAAAACTAGCCCACCCCTAAATCCCAAGACTGTGGAAACAGGCCTAGGCAGCTTAGCTGCAAAATGAGGTGACTAGGAGAGATTTATCTTACTGCAAATACCAGGGCACACCTGCAGCTACATAAGAGCCAGTCGCTTAGTCTTTACTCTCCAAGCTGAGGATGTGCCCTATAAGTGCCTTTATAGGGCTGAAAGCAGAGGTAGAAGGAACCGACTCACTTAACTCGTTAAGCACATTACCTGTTTGGGATGTGCAAGCCTTCAAGTTGATGCATCCTGGGAGATTGTGGGTATGTGATAGATGATATCAGGTATGTGCTGTGTGATCTAAATCAAGGGAAAAGGGGAAAATGCTCCAGTCCTAGGCAAAACAGGAGAGAGAAAAGGAACTGCTTGCCAAGAGGAAAACACTGTGTGTGTCCATGCTAACGGGCTTCCCTCACCTCCTTTTGCGTTACCACTGCAGTGCTAAAAGGAGGGTTTGTCTGGACATGAGTGTTTTACGCTTCATCTGCCACCAATTAAAAATAAGCATAAAAATGGGAACAGTCTAATTGTGCTACCTTCTCACATTTCTCCCTTTGTAAGGCATGACCTCCCTGCAGCTGCAAAGAGGTGAGCTGTCACCCCCAAAGCGAGTTCTTGGAAGGTCCCTGCCTCGCTGCTGGGCAGAGGTGCAGCAGCTCTTGCAAATGCAGAAAACACAGATGGTCCAGGTTACTTCTGACAGAGGCTAATGGGGTGACTAAGGAGGTGCCAAAAGTCTAATGTACACATGCAGACATCTTAAACCAATTCCAGCACACCATTCCAGATTGTTCTGGCCCAAAAGGAGCCTTGCTTCTCAGGATCCAAAGTCCCAAATGGAAGTCCTCGCTCTTGGTGAAGTTCTCCCCCGTAGTGTGAGTTTTGTACAGCTGTAAAAATGTAACCACGTAAATTATGCGTATTGTACTTTGTCATTTTGATTTAAAAAGAAAAATGTGTGCACAGAGGTCTAGGCACCATCACACTCTTTCGTGCTCTTTTTTCGTGCTATTTTAACCCATTTTGCACAGGCAGAGATTACTGGCATATTCCCCCATTTGCATATTCGCAAATATTACATATTTGCCCAGCAGAGAGCTGGAGGACTATTTGTGAGGGTGCTGTGAGCTTGATGTCCAGGAATAGAGTTTAAGGAGCTGAGTGTCTGCTGCTGCTTGGGGCTGTTAAACTGAGTATCCATGGGGTTTTGAGGCTTTCTTTGGAGCACGTAAGTAGGGCTTGCATGGAGTATAGGTTTTGTGCTGACTCTCAGCATGGTGCTGAGTGTCATTCAATTGGGATAAATCATATGACTCACAGGACATTGACTCAGCACTTAAATGAAATAGCAACCACGTCCATCACATGAACAAGCTCTCTGCCCCCATCCTGGCTTTTGCTCTCCTTCTTTCCCTAATCCGCAGACCTGCTTCTTTTCACGCTCACACCTGTATTACACCAAACTCACCCCTTAGACTCTAGTACAGCACATCTAGATTTGTGCCATTATTTTTAGGCGGGGAATCAGGATCAATTTCAGGAGCAGTTCATTTTTTAAAATTTAAATAGAGCAATATAAATAAATTTCTTACAGTTGCTAATACCACCAAGTCAGAGGTGCCAAATTCAGATCCATCTTCCTTAAATTTTGGAGCATTTGAGATCAGAGTCTACCCTTACGGTTCAGACTGGTTTACATATAGGACTATTGATGTCATGGTAGAAAGAATTTGCGGTGTTACACAACACACCTTTAGTGATAACAACGTTTTCTCTGCTCAAGGGAGAGACTAAGTCATGTCCCTTGTGTTCTGTCTCAGCAGATGGGGTAAAGATATCTATCGTCTGTGATGTTTTCAGTTTAAGACTCACATACCGTTTTAGGAGATGTGCAGATGACTGTGCAGAAAGCAGAGTCAAAACGCATACCGTCTCAGTGCAAACAGGACAGCTACAAACATGGAGCAAAGCATTTGGTACCGAGAGCACTTTAAGTCTGACTTTTGCAAGGAGATTCAGTTCAGCTCCAAGCTGTGTGCTGCTAGCTGCTTGGAGAAGCTTTAACTGGTCTCTGCCAAACTCCTGCAATGCAGTCCTGAATTCATCCCTTTCTTCTTTTTTTTTTTTCCTTTCTTCTTTTCCATTTCACAAGTGGTTGACTGATCGCCAAGATCTTGGAGGGAAAGGGCTCCATCCTCCATGCGTGGATAATCCTATGACTGATAGGCTGACACTGTGGAAGGCCAAATGCTTTCTTCTACCTTCCTACCTCCCCCTCTGCCCAGTGGGCAAGAAAAGACTCATGTGATGGTCTCTCCAAACCCAAGGGCTGGAGAGACTTGCAATGAGCTCACCCAGTTAGTCACTGTACACTAAATATTAAACTTGGGCAAAAATCACCTTTTCAGCCAGCCCTTCCTCATGCTAAGTCACTGCCAGCATATTGTCAAAAGCAAAGTACCAGCACTGTGTACGAATCTGGAAAAAAGAGAATGGAAGAGGAGATGAATTTCTTTTTCTGTGTAGTGCAGAGCCAGTCCAATGGCTGCTCCTGGGTCTCTCATGGGTTGCAGTTCAAGATTACTTTTTCTTTTCTTTTCTTTTCTTTTCTTTTCTTTTCTTTTCGGCTTGGTTCAGTTCGGGTTTTTTTGTTATTAGATGGGGTCTGTTGTCTTATTCCCCAGCTCAGAGTAATCCTGAAGAGGAGGATCAAGAGCTCCTCAACCATCTGCTCCCCTCTGAGGTCTGATCAACTGTATCCCTCTCTAACACGTTGCTCTCACCTATTCTTAAAAGCGTTGGGCAATGGGGTTTCCAGTGCTCCATCTGTTCCTCTGCTTGGAGCAACCATGGGCCTGGAAAATGTTCTCCAGCTTCTGACCTGAATCTTCCTTGTTTCCATTCAAGCTGATTACTTTTTGTCACATCCTCAGTAGACATGACAAACAATTAATTATCATCCTCTTCACACCAACCGTTGTCAGGGTGGCATCTTCCCACTTCCTTGTTTCCCCTCGTCTATATCAACTTTCTCTCTTAGATCATGTTTTCTAAGCTTGTTATCCTTAATGTATCATTTACATTACTTTATTATTCTGAGGAATGGTGCCCTTCACTGGACACTGTGATCCATCAAAGTCTTACCACTGGGTATTGCTGGAGAACAAGTCCTCTCTGCTCACCCACCATTCACTTTGCATCCCCAAGTGATATGTTTTCTTGATATGATCTTATATATCATATAAATCATTCTTAAATGATACGTGGGCAGGACTTGAAAAAAGTCAAACATTTATCACTGATTGCTTTTGCTGGAATTTTTCTACTGTCTCCCTAACTATTTAAATAGCCCTCCCCGAAGGTCCATCTCATCAGAAAGTCCAACAGCTCTCCAGAGATAAGCCAGCAGACCTTCCTGCTGCTCTCTGCAGCCTCATTGCAAAGGTCTCTTGCCAACCTTCTGCTCGTAGCTCAGTCTGTGACCCAAGGGCACCCTTTTCGCAATACCACAAATGAGAGGCAGGATGGTGTGTTGCTCTGTCAACTCAAGTGTCTGCTTCTCCTTATTGAAAAATAACCCCTCAGCTTAAGTGCTGTGGGACCTGCATGTATATAGCTTATTTCATCTGGGTCCTGGTACACAGGTGTCCACATCACAGAAACCTTCCCAGATGGTGTTTATGTTGACTCCCTCATTGGTAAAGCCAAGGACACAGTAGGGGTGCAGACTGGACTGTTTTTTTACACTTTTAAATCAGTCCTTCCAGATGGTCCTAGGAACAGTAAAAGGTAGACGTGGGGATCTCAGCTGTGCTCAGGGCTCTACACCATGTTCACAAAGGACAGTTCTCTACCTGATATGGCCAAACTGGCAGGTCCTTGCTGCTACCTTAACACTAGCTTTTAAAATAAGATTTAAAAAAAAAAATCTGAAGAGCTCAGGACACAACCAGACAAAACAGTTGGTGGCCTTCCGAAACTCCTAGTTCAGCTAGAGGGGATGCATGGGCCAGTGCTTTTCCATAAGTCCCAGCACAGTGGATGGGAAATAAAGTTACTCTTGTAAACAAGAGGCATAGTGCAGGTGATAAGTATTGGAAGAATGTTGTTAAAATACAGGCTAATACTTATTTAGTCATTTTCTGTTCTTTGCTTGATTTTCTTCAGCTAAAAGCTGTGATTTTCTTCTCATGAAGCCAAAAAAGTCAAGACGGTCTGACAGAGTGACAATGCATTTTTCTCTGGGAAAAATCTGGGTGAAGACTTCAAGACTTGGTCTCTGCTTTATAGGATGATTCCTGTATCCCACTCCTCTGTTGATGCTGTTGACTTCAATCCATCCTCCCTTTCAGGTATGACAGCTTTGGCCGCCTGACCAACGTCACCTTCCCTACTGGCCAAGTGAGCAGCTTCCGCAGCGATACCGACAGCTCCGTGCATGTCCAGGTGGAAACCTCCAGCAAGGATGATGTTACGATAACAACCAATCTGTCGGCATCGGGAGCCTTCTACACCCTGCTCCAAGGTGAGTTGGGCCACTATCCCTCTCCCAGCCAAGCTGCACACAATGGATTATCCATCAGGAAACAGGCATCCTCTTGATAATCCCAGCACCAAAAATCACCTGCATCCTCAGTGCCCCAGAGCTCCCCACATGCTGGTACAGATGCACACTCACACCTACTTAGCCACATTCCCTAGCACCGTGGTTGCTCTGCAGCTGTTTTCTGCTTCATTTTCAGCCGGTCCCCTTGCCGTGCAGTCCTCATGCAGTACAGTCCTCCATCATCATTACCATTATTGTTATAACAAAAAGGGTTGCATAAATCTAGCCGCACTTCCAGCCGACCCCTTCGCTTCCGTCTCTTAATGGCTTCCAACTTAACAGTTACTTTCCTCCTGGAACAGACTTCCAGCTGGTTGCTGGAGATCTATCTCATTCTTTGTTCACTGGCTGTTCAAATATTCACAAGGAAGCATCCAGAAAAATGACCATCCCTGTCCCCAAAAAAGTCTGCGTTTGAGCTAAAGGGCTGGTGTGGAGAGGTACAAAGGAGAAAGGAGAGGGGGGCAGCCAGGGTAGGACTGGTGGGACCAGTTTGTCGCTGTTGGAAATGAGCACAGTTCTGCCGGTGATGGTAGGGTGGAGAAGTGAAGGATTGATGAGGTGGAGGAAAAGGTGATGAAGTGGGAAAGAAAAGAGGAATAAACAGCAGGGGAGCACTGTGCTGACATTCTGGTAGGGACAGAAGTTGTAGTGCACAAACCATGCCAGCCTGGATCTCCAAGTTCTGAAGGCTGAAGCCTCCTTAGGGTCAGGGTGAGCCATCACTCCTGTTCCCCGGGGCTTGGAGAAAGGGAAGGGACTTTCAGACTCTGCTTTCTTCACTCCCCAGCTCTCATTCACTGTTAGTCTGTGCCTGATGGCAACGGGGTGTCAAACATCATTTCCCCTTGTGAGGAACAAAGTGCTCCAAGTGAGACCAACGTGTTCCAGCATCACATTTGTTCCCACTTCCCTGGGACACACATTTCCCTCCCCCTCCCTGTAATGACAGCAAGCTTTCCTAAAAGAAAATGCCTGCTATGCCTGTACACTGCTTTTCCTGCCTTTGGAGAGGCATGTTAATGTTAAGGTAGTATTCCTGTAGGGGAACACAATGACTTTCTTATTCTTTACTTCAGCCTGCAAAGCGGATCCAACCTACCCTGCCCCATCCCATCCACTCGCATTAAGACGTCTGGCAACTGCACAGACACGAGGTTGGCTTCACCTCAAGAGCCTAATTAAGCAGTAGACCCTGCTGTTGGGGGCCCTTTAGTGAGATAATTGACTGTGATGTGATTTATACACCCAGAGCTGAAGGCACAGTTACATAATGGTGCCACGGTCAATTATCTCATTGTACTGCCCTCCAGCACAGGGCCACTCTTGCCATTAGGACATGCAGTATTACAAACAGCTTAACCATCTTCAGAAGTATAAAATTACAAAACTGTTTGGATCTGAAGAAACGCACTTCTCTTAAAGCGAAGATCTGGATAACGTTGCAGCAGAGGTGGCCTGCGACCTGCTGAGGTGGCTTTCCCACAGGCGTTAGGGACTGTGAATTCCCAAACCGAGGTAGCTGTTCGTTTATGGCAGCACTGTAGAAACTGAAACAAGGGCCACTGGAGTTGCCCAGGGATGTATTGAGCACAGCTGAAACCTAAGTTGCCTTCCAAGTGCCTCTCCAGCAGATAGAGCTGGAGCTGTTCTCAAGGTCTGTGAGCGTTTTGCCCGCTCCGTTGTTCTTCAGGGAAAATACATATTGCAGATTCCCTTTGCCTGAGAGGTGCTCATGCATCTTCCCTCTGGACTCACAGCTCTGGCCAGCTTTCACAAATCCTTGGTGAACCTTTCAGAAAACCTGGATCACACTGCGAACAGGTGAGATCTGAGAAGGCATTTTCAGAAGGTTACGGATTCCTGTAGGATGGATTTAGGAACCACTACAGCTAACAGGCACCTCAGCACCTCTGTGGGATTTTCTCCTCTGGACTAATGACAAAGTGAGCATTTGTTCAAGGCCAAAATAGGGCAGTACTGCCCTAGAACCAAAGCAGCATAAAATACAGCATCCAATGGCCCCTGGATTTCATGTACCCCTTGAGAAATGCCTTCCAAAACCAGGGAAGAGTCTTCTCTTGGGAAAACGTTGAAAGTGGAGGATTTACATTCCCCACACTGTACCACACTGCTGGTGACAATCCACCATAACCCCTCTGTGGTGCTTATGTGACGTGGAGGAAACATCACATGTCCAGTGAATTTCGCAGAGACCTTCAAGCTTTCCCCTGCTTCCTGGTAAAGGATGAAGGAGGGAGAAATACATTAGCTGTGCAGAGATATTTCAGATCTGATTTAAAGCACATCTCCTACCACTTTCTCACCGAACCAAGCATCTGAGAACAAAAGTGTGACAGCCAGCTGACTGTCCCCCTTGTCTCCATTTGCAGAATCAAGCGTGGAGTGGGTTTGATCCTGCTGGAGTCTATGTCAAAAGACCATCAACTTAAGTACTCAGTGGTACAGCTAAAATACTTGGATCTACACCGTGGATCACTGCTGTATGTTTATAGTGGCAAAATCCAGTGCCACAGCAGTTTCACGCCATCACTACTGTGTACAGTAAGTTGAGTTGTGGTCTTGCTGAGATCAGGGTGGCAAGACTCCAGCTGGCTACAACAGGAGCAGGATCAGACTCACAATAAGAAAGACCAACCGGTGTCAAGTTTCCTTTCCTAATTATACCAAACTGTGCTCTTTGCTGACCTATTTCATCCAGACGAGAGATGATAATTTCGCTGTGATCTCGTTTCCTGCTGAGCTATGGCAGAGCAACTAGTGAACAAAACCCAACTTGCCTCAGAATGGAAAAACAATTGACATCATGAATTTGTAATGGGTGTTTTTATTCACAATTAGGTATTTATGGCAGACTGAAAAGGTGCTATTTTCCAGCTTTTGAGGAGCTTCAGATAAGGCAATCTTTGTACAATGTGCTTTTAAAGCCATTCTGCACTGAGCAAGTCTCATGATTTCTTACCCTTCATGAGCTCCTCTCTGCAGAGAGAAATGCCAGCTGGAGATTCAAAGGATGGGCTTTCAGCCTGCCTGATTCCTGAAGGAGGTGGAAGAGATATTGTTCTTCTTTTCCACTCCTGAACTCCCAAATCCTGGCCTCAAAATCTGCTGATCTTTCAAGAGCTAGTGGAGGCCAGATGTACAGAGATGTGTGGGAGCTTAGTGCCTCTGCTTTCTCTCCAAACATGAAGACTTCGGTTGCCTCCTGAAAGCTTTCCCAAGTGAAAGGGTTTGGCTGTTGTTTGGGGAACTGGTTAGCATTAACTCGCTGTGCAATTTCCTGTCACTTGTGAGACGATGAATAAGCTGAGGAAAGTAGGTGGCCCCACTTTTTCATATATTGTGGTGAAATTGGGATCTTTAGGATATAAAAGCATGGAAAGTTTTCAGCCTGCCTGTGATTTAAAACAAATATCTCACCACCCAGTGTTTTAGCCTAGAGGAAGAGGTTGGAACGTGCGTCCTTTGCTAGGGTATTACATGGCTCTTCCACTGGTGCCTTTTAACTTTTCTGCAAGAGTTTGAGGTGCAGAACCTCATCAGAATGAAAAAGATTGTCCATCTTTACCTTCACTAATGAAACCAATGTTTTGCTCACTGTGAGTGGGATGGGTGAGCGACAGAGTGCATTCGCTTACAACCATCAGAAATGCTGATGAAGCCTGGGTGAGGGAGAAAATGAAAAGCTGGAGCTGTATCGTTGGGCAGCCATTTGAAAAGATCTCTTTTCTCTCTTCAGACCAAGTCCGAAACAGCTACTACATCGGCGCTGATGGCTCTCTCAGACTGATGCTCGCTAACGGCATGGAGGTGGCCCTGCAAACCGAGCCGCATCTGCTGGCTGGCACCGTCAACCCCACGGTGGGGAAGAGGAATGTCACCCTGCCCATCGACAACGGCCTCAACCTCGTGGAGTGGAGGCAGAGGAAGGAGCAAGCGAGAGGGCAAGTCACCGTCTTTGGACGTCGGCTGAGGGTAAGTGAGAAGCCTGAGCAGTTTTGGACTCCATTTCTCCTCTCATCAGTCCCCAGGCTCGTGACAGAAAGGGACAGGGCTGATTTGTATCATCTGCAATAGGGATGAGGCTGCAGGACAGAGAACTAGCTGCCCGTCCTCAGTGACACAACCTTTATGACTTGTGTATATCCTTATGTGTCCTTATGTGCTGATGTTCTCTTAGCTGTCACAGGTAGTATTGCTGATTTGCCTACGAGTCCTCTGTATCACGGGGAACGCGTGACCTCCCATCAGACATCACAGATTTAACTATCATGTCAGGCTGTTTAAGCAAGCAAGGGATGATTATAACTATAAAATACTGCACCAATTAATGTAGGTATTTTTACCTGTGCTGCTGGCAGTAATAGACCTGAGCACCAAAAGCTTTCTAAGCATATGAGGACAGACTGAGAGAGTTGAGGTTGTTCAGCCCGGAGAAGAGAAGGCTCCGGGAAAACCTTACAGCAGCCTGCCAGTACCTAAAGGAGGCCTACAGGAAAGATGGGGAGGGACTCTTTATCAGAGAATGTAGTGACAGGACAAGGGGTAACAGTTTTAAACTGAAAGAGGGTAGACTTAGATTAGACATTAGGAAAAAATTCTTCACTGTGAGGGTGGTGAGGCACTGGCACAGGTTGCCCAGAGAAGCTGTG
>JANHGO010000041.1:31959974-32008411 GCA_024606505.1 Aquila spilogaster
ATCCTATCCTATCCTATCCTATCCTATCCTATCCTATCCTATCCTATCCTATCCTATCCTATCCTATCCTATTCCATCCCATCCCATCTTATCTCATCCTATCCTATCTCATCCTATCCTATCCTATCCTATCCTATCCTATCCTATCCTATCCTATCCTATCCTATCCTATCCTTTCCACAAGGGACTTGTGAAACAGATTGGTCTACCCCTCTTTCCAACTGTAAAAAGTACATATTAAAAGGCTCAAGAACATTCTCAGAAAAGGCAGTCAGGAACAGAGGATCACACAGTGTGTCTGTTTTGGGTGATTCTATCCAGGTTTTGCATGCATAATCTGGAAAAAAAAAGAATAGAAAAGCAGAAGTGATAAAATGAGAAGATTAGTAAATAAATGTGAGATACTTAGATTCTTTGATAAACTAAGTTTCGTTTAAACATGATACATTCTTACACAAGAAGGTACACATCTAACAGACCACATCTAAAGAATGGGGCTGCACATTGGCTCTCAGAGGTTGTATCACTATGATATCTCAGCATCATTCCATGTCAAATTTGTCTAACCTGTTTCCTGGATGGACAAATAAAGTGAGTATGTTTACTCATTGCACTCTGCTTGTAGTGAATAGAAGGGAGATGATTTTCTCACTGCACGGCATTGATGAGACTAATACTGTCAGTTCTGGTGTTTTCAGTTTATGAAGGGTGGGGAAAATTGAACAGTGTGCAGAAAAACGCACAAAAATGCATTCATGAGGAGAAAATGCTTTATGCTGGAGACGTAGAACAGCTGGGTCTGTTTATCTTATCACGATGAAGACTGGGAATTGTCTGGATCACAGCATGTCAGCACAAAGCTCACCTACAGAAGGACTCTCAGTCTAGCGGAGAAAGGCAGGAGGAGGGCAGGGCACTAGAAGGCAAACACAGAGACATGCGAGTTGACAGGATGGTGTAATTTTTTAAGGCTGAGATTAGCTTAACGGTAGAGCAACCAACTGTGAGGAGCAGTATATTCTCCATTTCTTGGTATCTTAAATCATGACTCTGGTCTTCCTTAAGATATATTTTCACCAGATAGAAGATATGCATGAGTCAGTCTCAAGCCGCAGGCATGGCAGGCTGAAATGTAAATTCCTTGATACCCAAGAAGTCAAAGAAGATGATGTAGAGCGAATTGATGTTTGAAAGGTTCAAATTTGAGGTTATTGCCTTCTGTATCGGAGCATGGGGAAATTTGGAAGTTTAAGTGATTTAAAGAAATCCTGTGATCATGAGTGACTGGAGGGCACTCTGAGTTTTTTTCAGTCTTGGCTAAGGGGGAAGGTGAAGCTCATATTTCCGTCTTGCTTGTGGCCAAGGAAATGAAGACGTCAAATCTGACTCTGAGGAAAAGCTTGATGGTTCTCTCTGCAGATAATGGTTGTTTATAGCCCCAGACGGGATGGACACCACTGCTTTAAAAGTTAAGAGTAACCATAAATTCAGCTGGCGAGTTTACATTGCACCAGTGGCCCCATGAAGAACACCCTTGTAAGATTTACCTTTACCTCTCTTTCTATGGAGGGTCATAAACCAGACACCACCACAGAAGAGCAATGGTGTTGCAGGAGTGACAACACTACATATGTATACAGCCAGCATCCCTAGTTCTCTTTGGGTTGGTGCTCTCAGCAGGACATTTCTCAGTTTTTATCGTACAGCTGTGAAGAGCTGTGATACATGGGCATGCTGCCATGACTCTAGAGAGGGGACAAGGCGGAGGAATGTGTTGTCCTACTATTGGAAGCTTATATCGAGGGCACACCAGGGAATCCGACTCCGCCAAGGGCTCAGATTGGCACCTTGGCCCTTCATTTCAGTAGGGGAAGGGGACCTGCTCATAGCACCCACAGCTCTTTTGAGCGCACTTCCTCCACCATTGCTTGCTGTAACAATCCTGCTTTACTGGGTTTAGCACTACGGTTCACCATCTAATGGCATGCAGTTTCTCCTTCCTTTGAGAGTGAAACTTAATTCCCTCCAGTAATTAACCTGTCCCCAAAGGCCTATTTGGACTTCTTTGAGGGTTTTTAGTACTACGTGGACCTTGACATTCACCATCAATTAATGCCCTACGAATCAGCTTGTCCAGTAACTGGATTAAAGACTTGCCTTCCCATTCAGCCTGTAACACTGTAATCAGTAGCAAAGGAAGTAGGTCTGGAAGCTCTGCCAAGTTAACAGCTCAAGTCAAAGACAAAGGATGCTGTGTGACTACTTCTGCTGTTGCAGCTTTTTCACTTGACATGAAAAAATCACTACCAGCCTTCACATTGCTTGTTAGCAGTTGCTGTTTGTCCCTACTGCAGAATCTGGATTTTGGGTTTCTTCTGCTGTATTTGTTTAAATCAAGAATATGGCAGTTATCTTGATTAGCTCATTGAGATAGTATCAGTGTACATTAATTCAATTTCCTTCTGCGACAGAGTCAAACCTTCTATGCATTATTTAACCCAGATGAGGCTCTTTCACATAGGTCCTTTGTGTGCCCATTTAGTTCTGAATGTCACCTCCTCCAACACAGAGTTAAATACATACACATCACTTCAGTCAAGCCAAGAAGTTCAAAACCTTCTCATGGACTACCCAAGAAGTGTCGGGGCTGACTGGAGAGCAATGGGTAATGTGGTACCGGACCTTTTAACAGGTCAACAGGAGGGAAGGGAAGCTTTGACCCATAACATCGGACTTTGTTTAATAGAGAAAGACCTTGGATGGCTTCCTGGCATCTCCAGGGCTCATCAGAGGTCCCACCCCACACCAGCAGCAGTTGGTGGCCCATGCTCTGGTCTGGGTGACTGGGGAACCAGAACTGATTATCATAAAATCACAGAATCATAGAATGGCTTGAGTTGGAAGGGACCTTAGAGGTCATCCAGTTCCAAGTACCAGATCAGGTTGCCCAAAGCCCCATCCAGCCTGGCCTTCAGCACCTCCAGGGCTGGGGCACCCACAGCTCTCTGGGCAGCAGTGCCAGGGCCTCACCACCCTTTGAATAAAGAATTTCTTCCTAAGATCTAATCTGAATCTCCCCTCTTTTAGTTTAAAGTCATTTCTCCTTGTCCACTCATATAAAAAGTTGGTCCCCTCCTGCTTATAAGCTCCCTTGAAGTACTAGAAGGCTGCAGTGAAGTCTTCCCGGAGCCTTCTCTTCTCCAGGCTGAACAAGCCCAGCTCCCTCAGCCTGTCTTCATAGGAGAAGTGTTCCAGACTTCTTAATGTCTTTGTGGTCCTCCTCTGGACCCACTCCAACAGCTCCACGTCTTTCTTGTGCTGAGGGATCATAGTCAGCATTTCCCCAACAGGGAGGTACAGACTCAATCTGCATCGTAGTTGGCACGAAGGTTGTGCAGTCAAACCCAGAGATAAATAACACTCATTAATTTTAGAGAAGCAGCCACCTCTTGACTTTGGAAACCTAACTTGCTGCATTAATAACATTCCTTTATCGCCAGCTGATCTCAGATCACACACTGAGTTTTATGGGATTTGATGGCATCCTTGGTTTAGAGTGGTGCAAGTGAGGATCCTTCTGTGACTGCAGCAGGCTGAAGCATAAGAAACACAAGCGCCTTTGGCATTTGTTCTCTGTCCTTTTCTGTCGCTTTTAGCAAGATTACTTTTCTCCACAGTTTTCTCCATGATAATATCATTCGCTCCTCATCACTGTTCCTCTGCTGAAGTCACCGTGAAACTCCAGTATGTGCCAAGATAAAGCAGCACTTCTCCAATCCTCTCGCTAAGTTGTGAGGTCATGTTTGGAGCCCAGAATGTATGCTGGCGTCCAAATTTAGCAGAGAATCAAGGTGATTATGAGCATCATAAAAATAGCTGGAAAGAGAGACCTTACTTGCCTCCTTTGGGCAGTCAGAAGGTCTGTGGGTCATTAGGGAGAGAACTTGCCTTCATTCATATTTGTGTAGTATGGGTTTGTCTACTATGGATTTATTTTTAATGCTGTGTTTAACGTTGTTTGAAAAGCTGGGAAGAGACAAGCTTGTTCAGAGGCGGCGGGTGCACGTCTGTATAATCACACGTAAAATACAGTTTGCAAAGTACATTAGGACACTTTGGCTCTAAATGCAATATTATTACAGTGATTTTTTTTTTCCAATCTATTTGACTTCTGTAGTTTTAAAAGACCGATGAAATGTGAAAAAGCGAAAGTGAGGAAACTCAGAGACTCAGGCAAAGAATTGATTTTTGAATAGACAGTGCTTAGGATGCTGTCCTTAATTCCCAAGGCCCAGGTCTCTACACAATGGTAATGTGATAAATGAAAGCTCTGAATGTTTACAAGCTAACAATTAGGCCTCATAAGCACCAAATGCCATTTTAATTCTGTGCATTGAACCTTAGCTAAATACGTTTCCAATTGGGAATGGATGGCAGCAGCTTCCGTTGCTGGCCTAATAATTGCCACTGTAATTGCAAATGCCGGGGCTCTGCGGCAGGTTTGAATGGGAGGCAGCAGCTGCGTTAGCAGGTGATGGATTCATCGCTGGGAGTGTGCACGCTCCTATCCTTCAGCGTCTCCTTAATTCTGGGGCTTTCAGAGCATTTGGAGAACACGAAAGTCTTAGGAAACCAGCCCACCCCTAAACCCCGAGGCTGTGGAAGCACGACCTATGGAGCTTAGCTGTGGAGTGAGCTGACGGGTGGAGATTTATCTTACCACAAACACCGGATGCACCTATGGCTACACAAGGTTCAGTCACTCGGCCTTCCTCTCCACGCTGAGGATGAGTTCTGTGAGTGTCATTATAGGGCTGAAAACAGAGATGGAAGGAACAAACACAGCCATGTCACTCATTCCCCATCACAAGAAGGATGCTGAGCTGTTGGAGTGGGTCCAGAGGTGACCACAAAGATGCTCAGAGGGCTGGAGCACCTCTCCTGTGAAGAAAGGTTGTGGGAATTGGGCTTATGTAGCTTGGAGAAGAGAAGGTTCCAGGGAGACCTCATTGAGGCCTTTCAGTACTGGAGGGGAACTTATAGACAGGAGCGGGACCGACTTTTTACATGGTCTGATAGTGACAGGACAAGGGCAGGATGGCTCTATACTAAAGGAGGGGAGATTCAGATGAGATATCAGGAGGAAATTCTTTACTCAGAGGGCAGTAAGGCGCTGGCACTGCTGCCCAGAGAGCTGTGTGTGCCCCATCCCTGGAGGTGCTCAAGGCCAGGCTGGATGGGGCCCTGGGCAGCCTGAGCTGGTGGGGGGCAGCCAGCCCACGACAGGGGGGTTGGAACTAAATGATCTTTAAGGTCTCCTCCAACCCAAGCCATTCTATGATTTAATGTGTTAAGCACCTCCTTTTGCTCTACCACCGCAGCTCTCAAAGCAGCTTTAGTCTGGGCATGTGCATTTTACACTTCACTTGCCACTAATTAAAAAGCAATAATTAAAACTGGAGCAGCCCAGTTGTGCTGCCTTCTCGCATTTCTCCCTCTGTAAGGCATGACCTCTTTGCAGCCCCAAAGCAAGCACTGGGAAGGTCCCTGGGCAGAGGTGCAGCAGCTCGTGCAAATGCAGCAAGCACAGATGGTCCAGGTTACTTCTGACAGAGGCTAATGTGGTGACTAAGGAGGTGCCAAAAGCCTAATGCACATTTGCAGACATCTTAAACTGACTCCAGCACACCAGCACAAGCTGCTCTGGCCCCACATGAGCCTTGCTTCTCAGAACAAAAAGTCCCAATTGGGAACTCTTGCTCTTGGTGAAGCCCTCTGCCGTTGTGTGACTTCTGTCATGCAATTAAGAAAATTTAATTATGCTTATTTTGTCTTTAGAAGAAAAATGCACTCACGGACATTCAGTCACCGTCATATCCTTCCATGCTCTTTTATTGTGCTGTTCTAACCCAGTTTGCACAGGCAGAGTTTTTCAGCCTATTTGCCCATTACCACTGTGGGACAACAGAAAAACACCATTTGGTCTCGTTTAGCGAGATGAGAGGCTGCAAACATAGATGAGCAGGTAGCATGTCTGAACCCCAGGTGCTAGGGAAGCCACATAGATGGGTGGAGAAATGTTAAGAGATCATAGAATCAATAGAAGGCTGGAAAAGACCTCTAAGATCATCAAATCCAACCCCAACCCATCCCACTATGCCCACTGACCGTGTCCCTCAGTGCCGCATCTCCATGGTTCTTGAACACCTCCAGGGACAGTGACTCCACCACCTCCCTGGGCAGCCGTGCCAGTGCCTCACCACTCCTTCGGAGAAGAAATTCTTCCTCGTATCCAACCTGAATCACCCCTGGAGCAACTTTAAGGCCATTAGCCCTTGTTCTGTCACTAGTTACCTGGGAGAAGAGGCCTACCCAGATGTCTGGGAACACGGTAGATGGAGCCCAGGGCTGTTGGGAGTAAGTAGGGCTTGCATGGAGTATAGGTTTTGTGCTGACTGTCAGCATGGTGCTGAGTGTCATTCAATTAGGATAAATCATATGACTCATAGGACACTGACTCAGCACATAAATGCAACAGCAGCCACGTGTCCCTCACAAGAACTCCCTGCCCCCATCCAAGCTTCTGCTGTTCTTTCCCTAATCTGTGAACCTGCTTCCTTCTGTACTCACACCTCTATTGCACCAAAGTCACCCTGTAAACTTCAGTGCAGCATGCCTAGTTTTGTGGCAGTATTTTTAGGGGTGAGGCAGGCTCAGTTCCGCACTCAGCTGATATTTAAGAAATACAAACAGAGCAGGATTCTTCCCTTACACTTCCAAGCACTGTCAAGTCAGAGATGCTAAATTCAGATCCCATTTTCCTTAAATATCAGAGCATTTGAGATCTGAGTCTATCCTTACAGTTCAGACTGTGTTTTGTATAGGGAGCAATAGATGTCACAGTGGGAAGGATTTGGGGTGTTACGTAATACGCTTTTAGTGATAACTGTGTTCTCTCTGCTCAAGGGAAAGACTAAATCATGTCCCTCGTGCCCTGTCTCAGCAGATGCAATAACGATGTCCTCTGTGATGCTTTTAGTTTTTACTTACGTACTCTTTTAGCTGGAGATGTGCGGATGACTGTGCAGAAAGCACTGACAGAGTGCATCCCATCTCATTGCAAACAGGAGAGCTGCAGACAGAGAGCAGAGCACTGGGAACTGAGAGAGCTTTAGTTCTGGCTCTTGCAAGGAGATTCGGTTTAGATCCAAGCCGTGCACTCCTAGCCACTTGGAAAGGCTTTCATTGGTCCCTGCCAGCCTCCTGCAGAGCAGTCCTGAATTCATCCTTTCTCTGTTGTTTTTTTTCCCTTTCTTTTCCACTTCACAAGTAGCTGGTTTGTCGCCAAGGTCATGAAGGGAAAGGGCAAGGCTTCTCCTTCCTCCATGCTTGGATAATCCCATGAATGATGGGCTGACACTGGATGGCCAAATGCTTTCCTCTACCTTTGTAACTCCCCCTCTGCCCAACGGGCAAGAAAAATTTCACGTCCCAATGTCTCAAGCTCCAAGAGGGAGAGGTAGACTTGCAATGAGCTCACCTATTTAATCACTCTGCTAAATATTAAACTTGGACAAGAATTTGCTTTCCTGCCAGTCCTTCCTCATACAGAGTCACTGCCAGCATATTGTCAAAAGCAAAGTAATAGCACTGGACAGATACGGACAAAAAGGGAATGGAAAAGAAGAGACAAACTTGTTTTTCTGTATAGAGCAGAGACAGCACAGTGGCTGCTTCTGGGCCTCCAATAAGTTGCAATTCAGAAGTACCTTTTTGTTATTAGATGGCGTCCGTTGGCTTTTTCCCCAGCTCAGAGTAGTCCTGAAGTGGACGATGAAGTGTTCCTCAACCATCAGACCAAGAGGGCTGATCAGCCACAGCCAGACCCTCTTTGACACATATCTCTCCCCTCTTCCTACAAGCGTTGGTCAGTGGGGTTTCCCATGCTCCATCTGCTCCTCTGCTTGGAGCAGCCATTGGCCTGGAAAACATTCTCCAGTTTCTGACCTCAATCTCCCTCGTTTCGTTACCTTTTGTCACCCCCTCATTAGACAAACAATTATAATCCCCCTCAGAATAACCAAGTTTAGGGTGGCAGGTTCCTACTTTGTTTCCTCTGGTGTAAAGCAGCTTATTTCTTTTGGCTTTGCCTCTCCAGTCGTTTTCTAAGCTTGTTTTCCTTAACATATCATTAGTGTTCCTTCATCGCTTTGAGGAATGGTGCCCTGAGCTGTGCTCCTGTGTATTGAAGAATGTCTGCTCAAGCACCATTTGCTTTGCATCCCCACATAAAGTGTTTTCTTGCGGGTAGGACTTGAAAAAGTCCACTGTTTATCAATGATTGCTTTTGCTGAGTTTTTTCTCCTATTTCCCCTTGGCTCTTTAAATACAGTTTGCATGAAGGTCCACCTTTCCAGAAGGTCCAGCAGCTCTCCATGGAGAAGCCAGTGGAGCTTCCCACTGCTCTCCATTTCAACCTACAGCAATCTCCCTCCAGAAGCCCCTTGCCAGCCCCATGCCCTGAGCTCAGAGCTCAGAGCTCAGCTCAGTGTGGCATGTTTGCTCCATCTATTCAGGATGCCTCTGGGCACTGCTTCCTGCTTCGTCTTTTCATTGAAAAATGTGCAGTAGGACCTGTATGCGTGTGGCTTATTTCCTCTGGGTCCCATCAGGCAGGTGCCCACATCACAGAAAGCTTCCCTGATGACGCTTATGTTTGACTCTCTCATTGGAAAACCCAAGGACTCGGTAGGGATGAAAAATGGAACTGCTTTTTTACACATTTAAATCAGTTCTTCCAGATGGTCCTAGGAACAGTAAATGTACAGTACAGGGGTCTCAGCTTTGCCCAGGGCCCTACACCATGGTCACAAAGGACGGCTCTTTAGTTGATGCGGCCAATCTGCTATCTTAACGTTAGCTTTTAAAGTAAGACAGCAAAAAAAATTTGCTGAAGAGCTTCAGACAGAACAGTTGGTGTTCTTCAGAAGCTCCTGGTTCTGCTAGACAGGATGCACAGACTGGAGCTTTTCCATAAATCACAGCACAGTGAATGGGAAATAAAGTTTTCTGACATAAACAAGAAGCATAGCACAGGTCATAAATAACAGAAAGATACTGCTAAAAAAGAAGGCGACTACTTGTTTAGTCATTTTCTGTTCTGTGCTTCATTTTTCTCCAGCTAAAAGCTGTGATTTTCTTCTCATGAAGCCAAAAAAGTTAAGTTAGTCCTGACAGACAGCAGGGTTTTGTCTGGGCGAAGACTTCAAGACTTGGTCTCTGCTTTGTAGGATGATTCCTGCACCCCACCCCTCTGTTGCGCTGCTGACTTCCCTCCATCCTCCCTTTCAGGTACGACAGCTTCGGCCGCCTGACCAACGTCACCTTCCCCACTGGCCAAGTGAGCAGCTTCCGCAGCGACACCGACAGCTCCGTGCACGTCCAGGTGGAAACCTCCAGCAAGGATGATGTTACAATAACAACCAATTTGTCTGCGTCGGGAGCCTTCTACACCCTGCTCCAAGGTGAGTTGGGCCTCTTGCTCTCCCAGCTGAGCTGCAAGTAATGGATTATTCATCAGGAAACAGGCATCGTCTTGGTAATCCTAGCACCAAAAGTCACCTGCATCCTCAGCATCTCAGAGCTCCCCACATGCTGGTCCAGACGTACATTCACACCTACTTAGCCACAATCCCTAGCTCCGGAGCTACCCAGCAGCTGTTTTCTGCTTCAGTCTCAGCCAGTCCCATTGCCATGCAGTATTGTCCTCCATCATCATTACCATTATTGTTATAACAAGAAGAGTTGCATAAATCTAGCCATGCTTCCATCTGACCCTTTTGCTTCATTCTCTTAATGGCTTCCAGTGTAACATTCGCTCTCCTCCTGGAGAAGACATCCAGATGGATGCCAGAAATCTCCCAGACTCTTTGCTCATTGGCTGTTCAAACAGTCAGAAGGCAGTATCCAGAACAAAATGACCATGCCTGTCCTCAAAAGGCTGTGTTTGAGCTCAAGGGCTGGTATGGAGATGCAGGGAGGAAAAAGGAGATGTGGGCAGCGGGTTGGAAATGATTTGTGACCGTCAGAAACGAGCACAATTCTGCCAGTGGTGAGAAGTAGAGAATTGATGAGGTGGAGGAAAAGGTGATGAAGTGGGAAAGGAAAGAGGAAGGAGCAATGTAGCACCATGCCGACGTTCTGGTAAGGGTAGATGTCGTGCATAAGCCAACCTGGATCTCCAGGTTCTGAAGGCTGAAGCCTCGTTACAGTCCCTCACTCCTGTTCCCTGGGATCTGGAGCAAGAGAAGGGATTGGCAAACCCACTGCTTTCTTCACTGCTTAGTTCTCATTCAGTCTTAGTCTGTGACCAGTGGCAGCAGGGTGTCAAACATCATCTCCCCTTCTAAAGAACAAAGTGCTCCAAGTGAGACCAACATGTTCCAGCATCACACTTGTTCCCAAATCTCTGAGTCACACATTTCCCTCCCCCTCCATATAACAAGGGCAAGCTTTCCTAAAAGAAAGTGCCTATAATGCCTGAACACTGCCTTTCCTGCCTCTGCAGAGGGCAGCTGAGAGGGTGCCAGCTCCTTCTAGCTGTACTCAGTATTCCTGCAGGGCAGCACAATGACTTTCTTTTTCTTTACTCCGGTCTACAAAGCAGGTCCAACCCTGCCCCATTCCATCCCCTAGCATTAAGACCTCTGGCAACTGCACAGACACGAGGTTGGCTTCACCTCAAGAGCCTAATTAAGCAATAGAGCCCACTGTCGGGGGGCCCTTTAGTGAGATAATTGACTGCGATGTGATTTATCCATGTGGAGCTGAAGGCACAGTTACATAATGGTGCCACGGTCAATTATCTCATTGTACTGCCCTCCAGCACAGGGCCACTGTTGCCATTAGGACATACAGTATTACAAACAGCTTAATCATCTTGAGAAGTACAAAATTACGAAGTTATTTGGATCTGAGGAAACGTACTCATCTCAAAGCGAAGATCTGGATAATGTCACAGCAGAGGTGGCCTGTGACCTTCTGTGGGTGGCTTTCCCACAAGTGTTAGGGACTGTGAATTCCCAAAATGAGGCACTTGTTGTTGGCAGCAATGTAGAAACTGCAACAAGGGCCACTGGAAGTGTCCAGGGATGTACTGAGCACGTCTGAAATGCAGTTTGCCTTCCAAGACTCTCTCCAGTGCATGGAGCTGGAGCTGTTCTGAAGGTCTTTGATCATCTTGCCTGCTCGTTTACTCTCCAGAGGAAGTGCTCACTGCAGATTCCCGTTGCATGAGAGGTGCTTGTGCACTTTCCTTCTGGGCTCACAGCTCTGGCCAGCTCTCACAAATCCTTTGCAAACCTTTCAAGAAGCCTGGATCACTCTGTTAGCAAGCTCTGGCTGCAGTCAGTGTGAAATGGAAACATTTTATGGCTCCTCACAGAAACCAGAAACAGATCTCATGAAGGTATTTAAATTGCTAAATCCTGTTGTTCTTGGTAGGAGTTAGAGCACTGGTGCTCAGAAGTCCTTAACTGTAGTTCTCCCCACAATTGTAGACTCTTTATCTGTAGACCCCATCACCTCCTGGGATCCTCTGTCCCATGCTAAGCATTTCCCAGCCCTTAAACCCCAACGTCAAAATGAAGCACTGTGCAAAGCTTTCAGCATCCTCCTGTCTTATCCAAGGTAGGTATCAGGGTCAGAAAAGCCAAATGCACACCCATACACTAACTATTGCATTAGGACTTAGAGATGCTCAGGATATGCCTGGTGTTCCTGGTGAGAAAGACATGTCAGCTCAAGGTGACCTCTAAGATATCACTTGGAGCAAGGACTCTGAGCCATTCATTAGCTGTGGGACAGAACTGGCACTTCTGCAGGCTGGGGCAGGACACCAGAAAGGTACTTTCATAGAATCATAGCATCACTTGTAGTTGGAAGGGACCTTTAAAGGCTGTCTAGTCCAACTCCAGTGTCTCCAGGGACGGGGCATCCATCACCTCTCTGAACAACCTGTTCCAGTGCTTCACCAATCTTATTGTAAAAAACATTTTCCTTATATCCAGAAATTTTTTCTGTATCTCCAGGAGAAGGCACTTCCAGAAAGTTATGGGTTCCTATAGGAGGGGTGGAGGAGCCTGTATAGCTTACAGACTCCTTGGCCTTCTGTGGGATTTTGTCCTCTGAACTACTGACAAAGGGAGCAGTTTTTCAAGGGCAGAATAGAGTGCAAAAACAGAGCCAAATGAACATAAAGCACAGTATCCAATGGCACCTCAATTTCCTGCAGCCCTTGAGAAATGCCTTCAACAGCCAAGAAGAGTCTTATCTTGGAAAAATCGGGAAAGTGAAGGATTTACATTGTGATAGGGCAAGGGGAAATGGCTTCAAACAGAAAGAGCAGAGATTTAGATTGGATATAAAGAAGTTGTCTACAGTAATGGTGATGAGGCACTGGAACAGATTGCCTGGAGACTTGGTAGATGCTCTGTCCCTGGAGACATTCAAGATCCGACTGGATGGAGCTCTGAGCACCTGATGGAGCTGTGGGTAACCCTGTTCACTGCAGGGGAGTTGGACCAGATCGCCTTTAAAGGTTCCTTCCAACTCAAATGGTTCTATGATTCTACGGTTTCTCTCCCTCACATTGTAACATTCTGGGGATAATCCACCGTAGCCAATGGTTGTGTGACACAAAGGGAACATCACATGTCTAGCAAATAACAGAGAGCGTTTCCCCTGCTTCCTGGTGATGAAGGTGGGAGACACACATAAGCTGTGCTGAGATATTTCACCAATTTGTTTTAAAGATGATCTCCTACCGTGTTTTTCACAACACCGAGCATCTAAGAACTAAAGAGCCAAAGCCAGCTGACTATCACCTCTCTCTGGAAAACCAAGGGCTTGATCCCTCTGGATCTATGTCAAAAGACCATCACAATGGTATAGCCAAAGTGCTTGGATCTGCGCTGTGAATCACTGCTCTACATTTATAGTGGCAAAACCCAGTGCCACAGCAGTTTCACACCATCATGAGGTTAACTGTGTACAGTACGCTGAGTTGTGGCCCTGCTGAGATGAGTGTGGCAAGGCTCCAGCTGGCCGCAGCGAGAGCAGGATCAGACTCGCAGTAACAGAGACCAACTGGTGTCAGGTTTCCTTTCCTAATTATACCAAACTGTGCTTTTTTGCTGATCTATTTCAGCCTGACGGGAGATGGTAATTTTGCTGTGACCTCGTTTCCTGCTGAGCTATGGCAGAGCAACTAGTGAACAAAACCTGACTTGCCTCCGTACGGAAAAACAATTGACATGAATTTTTAAGGGGTATTTTTATTCACAATTAGGTATTTATGGCAGCCTGGGAGATAGAAATGGTAATACTTTCCAGCATTTGAGGAGCTTTAGATAAGTCACTCTTTGTATAATGTGCTTTTAAAGCTGTTCTGCACTGAGCCAGCCTCATGCTTTCTTACCCTTCATGAGCTGCCCTCTGCAGAAAGAAGTGCCAGCTGGAGTTCCAAAGGACAAGGTTTCAGCCTGCTGGTTCCTGAAAGATGTGCATAGGATATCATTCTATTCCACTTCTGAGCTCCCAAATCCTGGCCTCAAAATCTGCTGGTCTTTCAGGAGCTAGCCGAGGCCAGATGTATGGGAGCATAGTGCTTCTGCTTTCTCTCCAAACATGAGGTCTTTGGTTGCCTCCTGAAAGCATTCCCAAGTGAAAGGGTTTGGCTGTTGTTGGGGGAGCTGGTTAGCATTAGCTCGCTGTGCAATTTCCTGTCATTTGTGAGATAGCAAATAAGCTGAGAAAAGTAGGTGGCCCCACTTTTTCATATATTGTAGTCAAATTGGGATCTTTTGGATACGAAAACATGGAAAGTTTTCAGTGGGACTGTGGTGTAAAACAGATATCTCACCACCCAGTGTTTTAGCAATGGTCTTTAAGCTAGCCTAGGGGTAGCGATTTGAACCTGTGTCCTTTGCTGGGGTATTCTAAGATATTTTAGCAAGACTTTGAGGTGCAGGATATCATCAGAATAAGAAAGAGATTGTCCATCTCTTCTTTCACTGATGAAACAACCGATTTCTGAGTAGGACAGGTGAATCATGGAGTAGAAATGTAGAATCATTAAGGTTGGAAACATCCACTAAGATCATCTAGCCCAACCCCAACCCATCCTCACCAAGGCCATTAAACCATGTCCCTCAGTGCCACATCTACCGTTTTCTTGAACACCTCCAGGGACAGTGGCTCCACCACCTCCCTGGGCAGCCCATTCCAATGCATTGCCACTCCTTCTATGAAGAAATTTTTCCTGGACACACTCCAGGGCCTCAATGTCTTTCTGGTAGTGAGGGGCCCAAAACTGAACACAGTACTTGAGGTGCAACCTCACCGGGGCTGAGCACGGAGGGATGATCTCCTCCCCAGTGAGTGACAGTACATTTGGTTACAACCAGCAGCAATGTTAGAGAAGCAAGGCAGAAGAAAGGCAGGGGCTGTATCGCTGGACAGCCATTTCATAAGATCTCTTTTTCTGTCTTCAGACCAAGTCCGAAACAGCTACTACATCGGTGCCGACGGCTCTCTCAGACTGATGCTGGCCAATGGCATGGAGGTGGCCCTGCAGACTGAGCCGCATCTGCTGGCTGGCACCGTCAACCCCACCGTGGGCAAGAGGAACGTCACCCTGCCCATCGACAACGGCCTCAACCTCGTGGAGTGGAGGCAGAGGAAGGAGCAAGCACGGGGGCAGGTCACCGTCTTTGGACGTCGCCTGAGGGTGAGTGTGAGGAGTTTTGGGCTCCACTTGCCATCTCGTCAGTCTCCAACTGCATAACAGAAAGGGACAGAGCTGATTTCTGGTGTTTGCAATAGGGATGTGGCTGCAGGAAAGAGGAATAGCTGTTCTTCCTCAGTGATGCAGCCTTTGTGGCTTGAATACATCCTTATGTCTCCACATGTGCTGACACTCTCTTAACAATCACAGGCAGTACTCGTGGCTTCCCTGTGAGACCTCTGCATCACTGAGAATGCATCACCTCCTATCAGGCACTACAGATTTAACCATCACGTCAGGCTGCTCAAGCATGCAAGAGACAATCATAGCCATTAAATATGGCACCAATTAGTATGAGTATTTTCATGGAATCATAGAATGGTTTGCATTGGAAGGGACCTTAAAGCCCCCCCAGCTGCAACTCCTGACATGGACAGGGACACCTCCCACCAGCTCAGGCTGCCCAGGGCCCCATCCAGCCTGGCCTTGAGCTCCTCCAGGGATGGGACACACACGGCTCTCTGAGCAGCAGTGCCGGGGCTTCACCACATTCTGAATAAGTAGTTTCCCCCTAACGTCTAATTTAAGTCTCCCTTTTTTCAGTTTAAAGTCATTCCACCTTGTCCTATCACGAACAGACCATGTAAGAAGTCAGTCTTCCTCTTGATTATAAGTTCCCTTTAGGTACCAAAAGGCTTTTCGATCTGTACTGCAGGTAGTAACGTAGACCTGAGCAGTGCAAGCTCTGTAAGCAGTATTGTTCACTGCGCTGCCTCAGAAGAATCTCGAAATTCCTGAAACTTGTTCATCTGTTGAACCTGCTGAAGTGCTGGGCTCATGCTGCAATTGCTATTGTTCCCTGAAATGTTATCAGTAACTGCAGCCCAGCTGTGCTCTCAGAGTCATAGAATCATGGAATCATTAAAGTTGGAAAAGACCTCTATGATCCCCAAATCCATCCCCAACCCGCCCTCACCATGCCCACCAAACCGTGTCCCTGAGTATTACATCCCCACAGTTCTTGAACACCTCCAGGGACAGTGACTCCACCACCTCCTTGGGCAGCCCATTCCAAGTCGTGGGCTTCTTCCTGGGGAGCTGCCCAGTACCTGGCAAACTCAGGTCTAGAGCTGTGCAGTGCTCCTGCTGCCAAAGGATTGCAGCTGTTTATTTACACTCAGGCTTTGCAGTAAATATTCATGCTCTGCTTTCAGAATATGCATTTCCCAGTCCTTGTTCTGCACCTCTCCCCATTCCCTGCTGCATGACCCCTGCCACCTCGGTGTGATTTTTCACTTGCGCTTGTCAAGTACTGCTCTTTGCCCTCCCCAGCCCGGGCTCTGCTCTTTTCTTTTTGCATCTACAGCCTCGCACACTCACTCCTTTTTGTTATCAGGAGAATAGCTGTGCAAACAGGACTGGAAACTCCTGTTTGTCTGCAGTTCAGTTGGCATCAATCTTCTTGTTTGAGCTGGGATGAGGTTTTTTTTGTTTTCAATATATATATACATATATATAACATTTTATTTTAATATCCAGCACAATTACCAGACAAGTCTGTCTCTGGAAGGAGGCTTCTCCAATCTGTAGCTGTGTCACAGCTATTTGGTGTTCAAAGCAGTTTCCCTTCATTTCACAGCAGCTCAGCTGCCCTTGTCAGTTTTATCTTCCAAAATCTTCACTTCAGATGCAAACGCAGAATGTGTCTTTGTTTTATATTGCGCTGCATTTGGAAAAGCACTTGCAGAATGAATTTTCAGGCCTCTTACTTGGGTCCCAATAAATCTGCCAGCATTTATTCACATTTTGAGCCTACTGGGGGCTGTTCCTGATCCTAGCGAAGCAGAAGAGCACCTTACATCATGGAAGGACTCAGTTACAGCTCTGTTCAGGGGTTCAAAGCATCTGAGGATGAAGAGGAGTTTTAAGCAGCCTGTCTGTACCTGCATGGCAGCATCTGCACCCCTAAGCCATAAACCTACAAGGTGCTAATTGCTTCCCTGGGGACTGCTCGGCATTTAACATATTCCGTGTCATGTTCTCCTCTCCCCTCACGCCAGTAATTGCTGCTTTCTCTGGCAAGGGAGAAGCTTAGCAAAGTTCAGTTCAACGTGTTTTTGTTCATCTGGGGAAACTTGAGCGTTTTCTGCCATATGTGAGTAAATCACCACTTTCCTTCACCCCACTGCTCCCATAAGACAGCAGCAAAGCCATGCTGCTCCATGGGGAAAGAGCTCACCCAGCAAGGCTGCAGCCCCACATCTCCCCAGGAGGTCTCTGGTGGGGAGAGCAGCACCTGGGCCCTGCACAATCACAAAATCATGGAATATCCCAAGTTGGAAAGGACCCATGAAGATCATCGAGTCCAACTCCAGGCTCCACACATGACCACCCAAAAATCAGACCATGTGTCTGAGAGCGTTGTCCAGATGTTCCTTGAGCTCCAGCAGCTCAGCGCCATGCCCACTTCTCCAGGGAGCCTGTTTCATGCCCACCACCCTCTCAGTGAAGACCTTTTTCCTGATATTCAACCTGAAGGGTGAAGTTCCCCGTCAACCAGCATCCTCTCAGTTGTGACCACATGCATCGAGTTGTGGTGCTTCCTGTCATGTTTGCAGGGGACAGATGGCACGTTGCCATGAGCTCAAACAGCTCCTGGCACAATGAGGCCAATTTCTCAGCTGCCTCCTCAAACCACCCTAGGAAATCATATAGTGCAGGTGTTTTTCATGGCAAGAATAAGGCACAAGGGAGGGACTCCTTCATGGATGTAGCAAAGAGAACAGCCCCGATGCCTTTTGCCCACTCTCAGCAATGCTGATGTGATGCTGCACTTGGCCAGGCAGCAGTTTCAGGTTGGATGTTAGGAAAACAATTTTCTCGGGAAGAATGGTAATGCACTGGCACTGGCTGCTCAGGGAAGTGGTGGAGTCATCGTCCCTGTTGGTGTTCAAGAAGAGGGTAGATGTGGCACTGAGGGACATGGTTTGCTGGCCTTGGTGGGGATGGGTTGATGGTTGGACTGGACGATCTTAGTGGTCTTCTACAACCATAATGATTCTATGAAAACAGCACAAGCATATCAAAGCAGCACTTTTCCCTTCTCTGATCCCTCACCTCCTATGAAAAACTGCAATTCTCTGATCCGCCCACACAGCAGCAAGGTATTTCTGCTAATTGTCTGGCCACCACTTCAAGCCCTCCTTGGCCAACAGCAGCACAGACCCCAGCAGCAGTGAGCATTAGATAAACCACTCCAAGGAACAGAGCTCCTTCTTTCCTTTTGCTATTTTTTTTTCAACAAATATGAATCTTTCAGTAAGGAAGGATGTAAAATAATCTCTGGCAATGAAGCAAATAGGACAGCAAACAGAGACAGAGCTGCTGCCTCAGCTGTCTTATTAATTTCATCATTGCGTTGTAGTTTGGTTCCTTTTTCCCAAGCCCGGGTCAACAGTGGCATCAAGATGACGTGTCCCAAAGACTCACCAGAACCAGTGTGACCAGAGAGGTCTCATGGGATAAGCCACCAACTGTTCCTGGTGTGTTCACTAATGAGTACAGTCCTGCGTCATCTCCAGAACTTTTACAAGGAGCTGTGGCTTGGATATGGCCACCCCCATAATTTTATAGCAGTTCTCTGAGGAAACTGCTTTGTAGGCAACCGTTTACCACGTGGATGTTGTTGGCTCCTGGAGTTCTCATTGCTGAAGTATTGTTTGCGCTCTTCTGCTGAAGGTTGTCACTGCCTTTTTATGAGAAATCTTCCTTTGTTGTGCTCTTGTGCACCCAGGGAGATCAATGCATGCTGTTTAATTATAATTTAAGCTGAAGGAGCTCCATGGGAAACATTGGAGAGATCAGAGATGTTGGCACATTTGTGTTCCTGCTTTTTCAGAGCAAACTAAGGGATCAAATGGAAGTGCTGTAGAATGTAAGTTTGGGGTTACCCACTGCAGAGGGAGGTCAAGTACACTATGGGTTAATATTTACTCTCCCTCAGTCCTGTGTTGATCGCAGGCTTTGTCAAATACTCTAAAGGGGCAAAAGCTTTTTGCAGAAGCTTTTCAGAGCTCTTGCCAGGATAAGGACTCTGGGCTGTAGGATGGCACCTTATTTAGCTGCTCACCATAAAACACACTCGTTGGACTGAAGCCTGCAGCCCTGTCAGAGCTCCTGCAGGAAATTCACTTCTGTTCAAGGCATGCCCTTGAACAAGGATGAAAAGATTTAGCCCCTGTTCAGAGGCTATCTGGCAGTGTCGGGTTCACTTTGCCCATCACCCTGAGGGGTGGCTGTTGGCACTGCAATGGAAAAGTTGTGTTGGGAGAGCAGGAGAAAATAAATCATAAAAAAAAAATCACAAAAAAAGGAGACTGGTTCCAACGATCCCTGCAGAAATCCCTTGCCAGAGAGTGGGGAGGATGGAGTGACTTACAGCACCCGTAATGGGGTACAGAGGTTTGAACTGACTTTAAGAGCTACCCTGAGACCTGTTATCATTGAATCATAGGATATCCCGAGTCGGAAGGGACCCATAAGGATCATCGAGTCCAACTCCTGGCTCCACACGGGACCACTGTTACTTGGTCCTTCCAATCAGTGCATGACACTGCTGCTGGCAGAAGGATCAGGGAGGCCAATTCCAGCCTGGATCGCTGTCCCAGCCCTGCAAGAGCTCTTTCCAGCTCCCTTGGCAGAGACAAGGAGCAGAAGGAGCTGCAGATGCTGGGCTGGAGCTGTTCTGTGAATAGATAGAAGGCAGAGATGCTTTTCTTCCTTTCCTTCCTGCTTTTCTTCTTTTCTCCTTTTTTTTTTTTTGTTCTTTTTTTACAAGCAATTGCCACTGCTGTTTCTGTATCTGCAGCAGCAAGCACCTATGAGATAGCAAATTGCTCCATTGCTTACACATGTGCATCTGTACTTAGAGTTTTGATACCTTTTTAATTATTTCCCAGCTTGCCTCTTACAATGGGCTTTTGGCTGATTTCCTTTCTCCCACTGCCATTTGCATTCTGTTTTAAACACTGCAACACATTTAGTTGGAGCATTATCTACCTTGCCACATTCTCTCTTCTCTCAAGGCATACCACCGTTCTGTTGCTGTTATTCATAAACTGAAAATAATTTTTCAGTTGCTCCCTCTTACATCATCTTTAATGTCACAGCACAAATTCCTTCTGCCTCAGTTGGCCTCATCCATGGTTTTGCCTCTTCCATCCTCCACTCCTGAGACTCCTTTTGACATCTGACTTTGCAGTGCGCCCACTCCTCAGGTTTCAGCACTGAAAGCGCAGCAGTGCTCCTGCCTTTTCCTCTCCATTTCCTCCAGGTCTCACGTGGAATTCAGCGCACCGCTTCTCCATTGGCCCTACCACATCCTTTCTGTTCCTCTTGAGCTCTCAGATACTCCCACATCCCTCAAAGTATGGTGGGAATTCAGTACACACCCTAAAGTAAGAGCCAAGATCAGAGTTGCACCGGGGCTGAGGGCTGTGCTGGGGTCAGGAGTGTTGGTTTTACCCAGAGCAGGATAAGGCTATTTTCACTTGCAGCGTGAACACCCTGAAGAGACCTAAAAACTCTGATTTACTGACAACAGCTGAAGGAAACAGAAGAAAGAAAAAAAAAAAAGCAAAGGGAACTGAAAAAAAATCATCTGTTGGAATTTGTAGTTCACCCAAGAAAAATCTGCACCAGAAGGGTGCAGGAAAAAAAGAGGTTCACCAGCTGAAAAAGGTTCAAAAGTGGTGGGATGGAGAAGCAGCCGTCTTCGTTGGAAAGCTCATACTGGGAACGTGGGGTTTTCGTCCTTGTGCAGTATTCTACTGCTGTGGTGATGTGGTTTTATAAATCTTGCACATGCAGCTAAACATGAGTTGTATTATCAGGTCCTTTTTGTAATGCTGTGCACTACAGTCCCTCAGTGAAAATGTATTCCTTCTCCTACCTTTGAAGTAGATACCTTTGATCTTTGGAAATGCAGAGGCAGTGGAGGTAACAGAAGTGTAATTATGCAACACAGAATAACCCCAGGACAATGAAACTAATACTCCAGCTATCGCTGCTCTATGTAACATGTGCTGTGCTCAAAGCCTCCATATTTCATCTCAGGTGGAAGGCTTCACCTCCAGTGCATGCCATGAAGTCAGAGCTTCACTTTCAACCATTCAGAGCTCAACTTTCAACCATTCAGAGCTCAACTTTCAACCATATTGACACAACATTCACTTTTTCTGTATTTTTTTTATGTCCATGAAAGCAAAATTTGTATAACCCCAGATTGTTGTACTAAGAGCATGATTTATTGGGGAAGTATTGGTGATAGGTGAATGGCTGGAATGGATGATCTTGGAGCTCATTTCCAACCGTGGTGATTCTATGATTCCATGATTCTATGATTTAAAAAGCAGAGTATTTTGCAAATATTCCTTGTAGCAGTTTATCATTACATCTTCTGTAGGTCTGTACCACATCTGCTGTATCAGCCCTCCAACTGGGTTTGGGATATGGGCAATATTCCTTCACCATGGTGATGTTCCAGAAGTTTTTCTGCTTCTGTCATCACTAAAGTCACAAATTGTTATGCCAACACTTGGCCTTGAAAATGTTATCCAGAGGCAGTGGACACCTGGATAGTCTGCAGTGTGATCTGAAGAGGTGTTTGGTGAAACAAGAGCAGTCTTTGTAACTGAATTTCCAGCTTCCTAATTCTCTGTCTCCCTCCTGTAGGTTCACAACAGAAATCTGCTGTCCCTCGACTTCGATCGCGTGACGAGGACAGAGAAAATCTATGATGACCACCGCAAGTTCACGCTCCGCATCCTCTATGACCAGGCAGGGAGGCCCAGCCTCTGGTCACCCAGCAGCAGACTCAACGGGGTCAATGTGACTTATTCCCCTGGAGGACACATTGCAGGCATTCAGAGGGGCACGATGTCAGAAAGGATGGAGTACGATCAGTCTGGCAGAATTACATCCAGGATCTTTGCTGATGGCAAATCGTGGAGCTACACTTACCTGGAGAAGGTGAGAGTCCTCTGACTGCCCACTGGTGGTGCATTTGGTGGAAGTGGGCTTTAGTCCTTTGATTTCAGCTGTGCTACTTCACATCAGCTAATTACTGGTCCTTATGGTACAATACTCTTCTGTGTATTCTGCCTATGCTAACACGCACATAGGAACTTCGGTGCCAAACTACCAAAGATCAGTTGAGAATAGCGAGAAAAATACCCCTGAGGGCAGTATTCTTTTCCAGTCACACTGAGAGCATGTCTTAATCCTGTAAATCCTGTAGAGCTTTGACATTTGATTTTAGGCGCAGCATTCTTTTGCTGAGCTAACTGTAATATGAAATATCTTCAGGTGAAGTCAGAGGAGTAAACAGTAGGGACTTCCAGAAGGATTTTCCATATGAAAACAGCTCACACAGTCTGACATTCTCACTTCTTTGGGTCGCCCATTCCTGCTTCGTAAGAAGTACACGTTATAAAAAGCAGCAGGCACAAATTCAGCCCGACTGCTGTAAACACTTTGCAGGGTTTTCTGTAGTCTGCACTTGTAGACTGGCATGGAACTTAATTTCTTCTGGTATTATTATTCGTTGTTACACTACTCAGTGTCCCATAGATCCACTTACTGCACAGTTGGGGCTGATATTTTTACCCATGAGTTTTGTACAGAGCTTATCTTATCTTATTAACCTACATCAGTTTAAGGACACTACAGTAACATAGCTTTTAAAAAGCAGAAAGTGTTGATTTGCACCTTGTTATACAATCCATGTAGATTGTTACATGCAACAACAACAAAAAAATCCCTAAGAAATAAGCATGGGAGCAGAAGTTTGGTAAGTGAGTAATAGAAGATCATAGAACCATAGAATGGCTTGGGTTGGAAGGGACCCTAAGGATCATCAAGTTTCAGTCCCCCTGCCATGGATGTGCAGACACAATTTGTTATTTGGCCACTGGAAGATGTCAGGACGGTACTTCTTCAAGCGTTGTTTGAGACTCTCTACCAGTTTTATTTAATTAGTTTGTAAAAGCTATTGGTGTGGAGAATTTGAGTAGAGACAGCTACGTGGTATTGATTTGAACAGATGAGCATTCTAAACTTAGACCTTCCTCATTGCAATAGCTGCTTCTGCCTCCAGTCCACTCCTGCTTGGGGTTACGTGTTGGGCCATACAGCTGCGTACTGTCACATACTGTTTCATCCTGTGAGTGCATGGATTTATCTCACTTGCCCTGTTCTTTGAATTGGAGAATTTTGCAGATTTGTGTAGAACTGAGACAGATTTTGCCTGAGAACCTGTATTATAATCTATTCCTTTCTCCTTCCCACCTAGTCCATGGTGCTGCTCCTTCACAGCCAGAGACAGTACATCTTTGAGTTTGATAAGAATGACCGGTTGTCATCGGTGACCATGCCCAACGTTGCCCGGCAGACTTTAGAAACCATCCGTTCCATCGGTTACTACAGGAACATCTACCGACCCCCAGAAGGCAACGCCTCAGTAATTCAGGATTTCACAGAGGATGAGCAGCTCCTCCACACATTGTACCTGGGGACAGGGAGACGTGTCATCTACAAGTATGGAAAGTTGTCCAAGTTAGCTGAGATGCTCTACGACACCACTAAGATCAGTTTCACCTATGATGAAACTGCTGGCATGCTGAAGACAATAAACTTGCAGAATGAAGGCTTCACATGTACCATCAGGTACAGGCAGATAGGACCCCTCATTGATCGACAGATTTTCCGCTTCACTGAGGAAGGCATGGTGAATGCACGTTTTGACTATAATTATGACAACAGTTTTCGGGTGACCAGCATGCAAGCAGTCATCAATGAGACACCTTTACCCATCGATCTCTACAGGTATGATGATGTGTCAGGCAAAACTGAGCAATTTGGTAAATTTGGAGTGATTTACTACGATATCAACCAGATTATCACCACTGCTGTCATGACTCACACTAAACATTTCGATGCCTATGGCAGGATGAAGGAGGTCCAGTACGAGATATTCCGGTCACTCATGTACTGGATGACTGTGCAGTATGACAACATGGGGAGAGTCGTTAAGAAAGAGCTAAAGGTTGGACCTTATGCAAACACAACTAGGTACTCATACGAGTATGATGCTGATGGCCAGTTGCAGACAGTGTCTATCAATGACAAACCACTCTGGCGTTACAGCTACGACCTAAATGGAAACCTCCATTTGTTGAGTCCGGGAAACAGTGCCCGCCTTACTCCCCTCAGATACGACCTCAGGGATAGGATTACTAGACTGGGGGATGTGCAGTACAAAATGGATGAAGATGGCTTCCTGAAGCAAAGAGGCAATGACATTTTTGAGTACAACTCAGCTGGTCTGCTCATCAAAGCCTACAACAAAGCCAGCGGCTGGAGTGTGAAGTACCGCTATGATGGACTAGGAAGGAGAGTCTCTAGCAAAACCAGCCATGGCCATCACTTACAGTTCTTCTATGCAGACCTGACCAACCCAACCAAGGTCACCCATCTGTACAACCACTCGAGCTCAGAGATCACCTCCCTGTATTATGATCTCCAAGGCCACCTCTTTGCAATGGAGCTCAGCAGTGGCGATGAATTTTACATAGCCTGTGATAACATTGGCACTCCTCTGGCTGTCTTCAGCGGGACTGGCTTAATGATTAAGCAGATACTATACACGGCATATGGGGAGATCTATATGGACACCAATCCCAACTTCCAGATCATCATCGGCTACCATGGAGGACTGTATGATCCCCTCACAAAGCTCATCCACATGGGACGGAGAGACTATGATGTGCTAGCAGGTCGATGGACAAGTCCAGACCATGATATGTGGAAGCACCTGAGTAGCAATAACATCATGCCTTTCAACCTGTATATGTTCAAAAACAATAATCCCATTAGCAACTCTCAGGATATCAAATGCTACATGACAGGTAAGACATTTGAATTAATTAACGTAATCACAAACTGGTCTCCAGCTCACCATTGGGGAATAGGATTCTCTCTCGGTATCCCTATCACCGTGAGGTTTTCCAGTGTTCCGCATAATGGGCACAAGCTTTTCTTTGCCAGTTGACCCCTGTGTCAGAGAGTAGTTGAGCGCATGTTTAATTCATTAGCGTAAACAGAGATTGTAATTCCCAAATCTGTTTCCTTTTCTCTTTCTTGGTGTTTTGTATCTTTACATTGCTTCCAGTTGTTTGTTCCCTCCGATATCCCAAGTTTAGCTTCCAGTTAATATCCTGATAACCTTACTCTTTGTAGAGGGGCAGCTCTGTTTACACAGTTTTGCCTAGAGATTTATTTACAACTAAACAAATGGCATGCAGATTTGTTTTAGCAGAATGGCAACAGCGACTTAAACCTTTTTTTGTAGTCATCCATTTCAGAACACACCACAATAGCCATGTAGTTCAAAGCTAATCTGCCCCATGGAATTAACAGTTTCTGTTAGAAGTCAATAAAAAACGGGTGCTTTAGACTTTAAGGGCAGATCTTAGGGCATGCCAACCCAACAGTTTGACATAACCTCTGAGCTGCTTCCCCAGGGACTTCATAAAATGGCACGAGTATGAACTCTAGGTATGTTTTTTTATACAGAAAATCATTCTGTAGGTTAAATGTCCATCCTATACTCATACTTTCTGTGGCACCGCAGTAATGTTTTAGAAAACTATTTTGTTGGGAATTTTTTTCCATACATTTCCCATTGGAAAACCAGGTGACAGTCACAAATCAGATGTGCGTAGTTCTTAAGGAGATACAGTTAATTTTTAAATGATCCTGTTGCATCTGTCAGAACTTTCCCCTATGCAACAGCAATATTTGCATTTCCCTAAGTTATGATATTGGCTTAATAGCAAAAAAATATTACCCAATAAAAATCCTGTGTTGTTTCATTCAGCTTGTTTTTCCGGCCATTAGCATCCATGCTTTCAGGTTCTTCTGCAATAATTGTAAGGATTAGATTGTTATTTTCTTAATGAAATGCTGTTTTCTCCAGAGCCGGGAAGACGATGCCATGAGGAAAGTAAAATATGCCAAAAGATGCAGACTTAAACGCTGTGTGTTGGCCTCACTCTGATAATTAAATGTGGCATCATTGAACTTAGAAATATTTTTTCCTATCAAGAAAAAGCCCCTTTGTCAAAGCAGAATTTGTTCATGGGAGAGGTGGAGCCTCAGAGATTTCTCGGCAGAAATGTTTCTAACAGCTCTTGAAATTGTCTAAGTGACAAATTCCAAAATAATCTGAAACAAGAATTCCGTTTTGATTTTCAGCTTTTCCAGATAGCAAATACCAACTTGGTGTGGGAAACTAGAACAGAAAAAGGAATCAAAATCCAAATGAAAGGTCTTAATATGAAATCCTCGTCTTGAACGAATCTAGTATTTGAACAGTCGCTTCATGGCATATTTTATTTCTCTGCTGTAGTTCAGACAGGACAAAATTTCTCTTGGAACGGGCAGTTTCCCACCCAGCTCTGATCATGACAGCGAGACGCCCAAATCCGATACGTTAATACTTCATGAACACCAAATAGTATTTTCCATTGTCTTAAAAGTTCTTTTTTCAGTCTTTAAGGGATTTGGAGCCCAAGTACGAGTTCTAAGTTTCTCCTCCCTCATGAGCATGGAAGAAACGGGTCAAGGTTTGGGATGAGCGCCGTGGTGCTTGGCTGTTGTCTGCCATTTCTTTTATGGTTGGCCTGGATGATCTTATTGATCTTCCCAACATTAATGATTCTTTCTGCTGAAGCTCCCAGGCTCCCGATGGATGGGAGCAGCGATGGCAGTGTCCTTGTCATCATGGTCCTCTGTCCCGCTGTCCATAGGGAAGCTCAGCTCCCAGGACACAGCCAAACACCACACACTTTGCTCTCCAAACGTGAGGTTTCTGAGCCCGTGGGTACAAATGGGGGACGCGTGGAGGAGAGAGCAGGAGAAGCAGGTGTTTACGTTTTGAGAGGCCCATTGTTAAACATGAGTATTTTCGCGATTGTACACTTCATGGCGCAGAGCTTTACTGCCAGTTTCAGCAATCCTGATGGATTGAACTGACATTTCCATTACTTGTGTCTGCATTAAGCACTCTTTTTCTTTGCCCTCAAATGAATTTACTGTGAAATGCGTTGGCAGGGTTACTGTAGCTGAAAAATACTATGCGATGTGAAATGTACTTTTCTGTCAAAAAAGTTGTCACTGCTTCTTGGCAAATTAATATTTCCCCCTCTGTTTTCTCAGCTCCACACCTTCCTGCTATGGTGGGTTTTTTGTTTTGGTTTTTCTTTTTGTTCTGGGCATTCCAACACCTCTTCCCGAAAAGAACAAGCTCCTGTTAGCAACTGTTTTGAAAGTCAGCTTTCTGAGAAGTACCGAAAAAGAGCCTGTGTTCAGCCCTTCCAGACATGCTACGCGCTTTTCTGCTGCTCCACATCCCTGTTCTGTGTCCTTTCTAACATTTGTGGAGTGCTCGGAAAATGATTCCTGCACCAATG
Organism: Aquila spilogaster; assembly: GCA_024606505.1. Lineage (NCBI taxonomy): Eukaryota > Metazoa > Chordata > Aves > Accipitriformes > Accipitridae > Aquila > Aquila spilogaster. The sequence goes on from JANHGO010000041.1 coordinate 31,987,290, forward strand.
CCGACCTTCACAGTTTTACTTTGTTCCCCTGGCCACCTGGTCCGCAATATGGGCATCAAAGGCCTTCGTTTCACATGAGAAGGGGTTGGAAGCAGGCTGGCTTAGTGCTAAGCAAAAAAATAATCAAACGAGCCTTTAATTTCTTTCCCTCCCCCCAACCCCTCTGTTTCAAAGACACTCCAAAAACAATCTGTACAGAGAGCGAACAGAAGTGTTTTTATTACAGAGATCCTCCTCCTTCCACATGGATTGTTGCAAGGGCTTTTTGGACATCTGCCCAACCCCAACATTTTGGCCTGTAAGAAAACAAGCAACAGATAGTGTGATTGTTTGGCTCCCGGTTCTCCAGTCATCTGGAAGTGCCTTATTTGCTATTTGCATCCATAATTTCTTTTCCGACCGGCTCTTCAAAACATTCATTTAAGCTCAGGGGGCACAGAGAAAAAATACTCAAAGATGTATATTTGATTCTTTAATTCGATCCCTTTTACAGACTCTTTTCAGCGATGTTTATTCAGCTTAGCAAAATGAAAAACAAGCCCCTTGCACTCCAGCTTGGAACAGAGCAATCGCTAACATCAGCTCAGTAACACACAAAACATGTCAGACCCCTGGGAGCTGATATTAAACTTTACCTCCATACCTCTCTTCTTCTTGCAATTGCTATTTGCGTGCCAAATGCACACCATCTTGCTTGGGGATTGTAGCAGGTGTGTCCTTCTCTAGAGTCCAGTGAAGGCAAACAAGGTGAGATCATTAAATGCTCTGAAGTTAAGGGGGAAGCAGTGCTTATCACAAGCAGATCAAGGAGTTAAGCCAGCCTCAACATCAAGCTGCTATTCCTAATAGCTGTGCATCTGAAAATCAGGGAAGATTTTCTAGTCTCCCGTCAAGTCCATGTCCAATGCAGTGTATTCAGGTTGGATATTAGGAAACTTTTATTCTCAGAAGGAGTGGTGATGCATTGGAATGGGCTACGCATTGGAATGGGCTACACAGGGGGATGGTGGAGTCAACATCCCCAGAGGCGTTCAAGAGCCGTGGAGATTTGGGCATGGTTTAGTGGGCATGGTGGGAGTGGCTTGACAGTTGGACTAGATGATCTTAGAGGGCTTTTCCAATCTTAATGATTCTATGTTTCTGTTATTCTAATCCTCAGTGCCCCGTATCACTCACTTTTTCATCACATCCCCTTTAGTGCCAGTGATCCCTCTTTTGTGTACAACAACAGCTTACAGCTGTTACATAAAGTATACACCCATCATTTTGGTTTGACTGCTGCAGTGCTGGGTACCAGAGTCCTCATTTGTGTCATTCTCCTGGGCAACCCTTCTTGAGAGATCAGATAATCTAATTTGTGCTCCTCTTCCTTTCCAGATGTCAACAGTTGGCTACTCACCTTTGGGTTCCAGCTACACAATGTCATCCCTGGATACCCCAAGCCAGACATGGATGCCATGGAGCCATCATATGAGCTTATCCACACGCAGATGAAAACCCAAGAATGGGACAACAGCAAGGTGATTCATGCAACTACATACCGTATTTCACATCCTTATCAGCAAAGTATCCAGTTGCAATCATTGAATAAAAACCTCTATCAGCCTGTTGTCCCAGATTAAGAGTGAGCTGATCCAAAGCAGCTTGTAATGAAATCTCACTAAATAATCGTGTTCACTGCAGGCGGGTTGGACTAGATGACCTTTAGGTGTCCCTTCCAACTCAAACAATTCTATGATTTGATGATTATAAGTTCTTTACTGCCCCTGTGTTTTTTTCCTGTGATATTTTCTGGTAATCACTCAATGAAGTAATGCATTACTGTTTTTTTTTTATCCTATCACATACTGCTAACAAAGGTCAAGACTTTTGCACCATGGATTATTGGAGGCAAATAAAAGCAAATCTTTTCACAGAATCATTTCCTTCAGTTTTTAGTAGTAGTAATAGCAGTCATTTTCAGTCTGGTTCAAAATATCTTAAAAAAACAACTCCCAGTACTCCCGTAGCAAATTTTTCTGCATTGCAGTGGGTCTTCCCAGAAGGAAGTTTTAGCTGATAGTTACCTTTCATTTTACCCGTATGGATTTAATCCCAAACCAGTGGGTCATGCTTTTAAAAACAGGCCGGCATCACAAGCCATTTTGCCAGATGCTGGCACAAAATTCAATGACAAAATTGGCAAGAAAAAGCTTTTACAGCCCAATCATTTCTCCTTCTCTTTCTGTTGGGAGTTATTCAGCTGAAAGACAGAGGTGGCACTGTTAAAGGTTAGCACACTGGGTCAGGGTCTGAGCCCTGGGTTACTCCCAGACCTACTGCTTATCTGTTGTATGACCTTGAAAAAGTCATTTCCCTCTCAGGATGCTCTTTCCTCTCCTCGCTTGATTTTATTCTGGGGGTATTTTGTCTCTTCAGTCTGAGTTCCCTTTAGGATATAGATTCCAGCTTGCTATTGCTGTGTATTTGAACATCATGGGAGCTGTGAGGCATCAATTTGGGGAGATCAGGATATGCTTTTTAACATCTCTGCTAATAGAATGGTAATGGTAGGAAGTGGAAATTATCCCAGCTGCCTTCCTGGGCTCTTTATCTAAGAGTTCACTGAAATCTCACTGTCCTGCAGTGGATTCTTGAGGTCCTGTATGGATACTATTAAACCAGTAGGTGAAATATAGTGTCACGTTTCCCCAGCCCCAAGGTATCACTTAGAGGTACGAACAAGATACTGTGAATTAATTAAATGGTCACGTGTCAGCCCAGCCTTGGTACTGAGCTAGTAGCAGGGAAGGCAGACTAAAATGTACCAGCTTCAACTTCAGCAAGGGAGATTTAAATTAATCATAGAATCATAGAATATCCTGAGTTGGAAGGGACCTGTAAGGATCATCAAACCCAACTCTTGGAAATTAAGACATATCACTTTATAATAGAAGGGGACAGAAGGAGCTATGCCTTTTGATACCCTGGCTGAGTTGATGCTTGAAAACCTTGATGCCACAAGAGCTCAGTTGTGCTTTGGAGCTCAGACTCCTCTTTTGTTTCTCTCTTCCTTAGATTAAACAGTGAAGTGCTAACAGAGACAATTTCTGTAAGGAGAAATAGCCTCAGGATTCCTCCCCCTCGTTGCTGTGACACAGCATCTCCCCAGGCAAAGCTGTATAGGAGAAGGTGAACAGGGAGTGCTCATTCAGGGGCTGCACCAAGGATTGCCTGTAAATTATTATGTACAGTACATAATAACACATACAGAGATTACTAGTAATAATATTGTTATTATTATATAATTTCAGTATTACTGCTAAGTTTACTGAATAACCAGGTAATTTAATTGACAGCTTGAGATGAAGTCTGACACTTGCTCATACAGAAGCTGGAAGTAAAACCAAGGAGCCCTCCCTTCCAGCCACCCATTTTAGGTGAATCTGCCTGAATGAGCAATAAAGAGAAAAATGTCCCTGTCCCCTTTAGGTCTGTAAACCAAGAAGCTGCAGTGAGCCCTGCGCAGGGACCTGCTTGGTGGATAGGGGCTTTCTGCAGCTGTCGTGCTTCCAGATGAGTCACTTTACATTCACAGTACTGAAAGTGGAATTTAACTGTTGCAGGTTGTTTCATATTCTTCCCCCGTGTTATGACAGCAACAAAACATGAGCATTTGTATTTTAGTCTACAGCTGCAGGATCATGCTGTGATAGCAAGCGGCTCTCAAATGCTGTAGAGCAGAATTCCCTTCCTTTCTGTCACACCCAGCATATTGTAGACATATATTTGCATAAAATGAACTCATTCACATATAATACCTGAACATATGATCCATTTTCTCCTAAACCTACCCATGCATCCAACACTGATGTTTCACTCCTGTTTGCTCCCAGCCCTCCCACACACCCCAGAAACAATCAGTGCTCCTTCATACTGGTTCTCTCTGCATCGTTGGCACAGGCTGCCCAGGGAGGTGGTGTAGTCACTGTCCCTGGAGGTGTTCAAGAACCACAGAGAGGTGGCACTGAGGGATGTGGTCAGTGGGCATGGTGGGATGGGTCGGGGTTGGACTTGGGTATGGAGACCTTAACGGTCTTTTCCAACCTTAACAATTCTATGATTCTATGAAGCATGTGGAGTAAAATGCAAACTTCTGAAAGTCTTACATGACAAATAACAAAATCAAAGTTAAACAGAAGCTCAGGAAATATTTTCATTTAATGAGATTCATCACCCTTCAGAATGGCTTTCCAGAGCGTTTGGGAGAAGCCGCAGATCTTTTATCATGTAAAAGTAGCCTGGACAAGGCACTGGACAATGCCCATTCTGTTTGAAATCCAGGGATATTCTCTGCATGACGTACCACAGCTCTCTCATCTCTGCTTCTTCCGATCCCTAGTTTCTCTGGGTCACGTCCCCCCTTGTGATAGACCAAAGAAAATGTGCGTTACTCCGCTGGCTCCACTGATCAAAGCCTCAGCCAGCAGATTGAGTGGGTTCTTTTATCAGAGAGGAATGAATAGCAGGAGCACAACAGCAAAGCAGCCAACTCCTTGCAAATGGCTGCATCGTATCTCTTCAGCATGCATAACCAGAGGGGCTTAGCATCTCCTTCCAAACATTTTTGGTGCATGCCTTGCAGGGCTGCAAGATGGGAGAGATAATTCTGGCTTTGAGCCTCCACCAGCTCAGCTTGTCACAAACCTCGTGCTAACCCCCTGCAACTCTGCAGTGACATTTAAAATCCAATGCACAGTGGTGCAGCACTTTCCCCCCACCCTCCCTGCAACCATGAGGCTGTAACTAAGTTGTTTGTTGAACAAATTCAGTGTTACTGGCCACAGGGGACACTGGGTGACCCCTGGCATATTGCAGAGCTGCTGCACCTGAATCCAATTTCTTGCTTTTTTTTTCTTTTTTGCCCTCTTCCCTTTTGTCTTGTTGAACTGTCAGGTAATTGCTGGAGCCAGAACAGCTCTATTTGCAAGGTGGGATGTTGGTGAAGCAGTGCATATATTGTTAGCTACGTCACAGAATCACAGAATCACTAAGGTTGGAAAAGACCTCTAAGATCATCTAGTCCAACCATCAACCCACCCCTACCATGGCTGTTAACCACGTCCCTTAGTGACACATCTCCATGGCTCTTGAAAACCTCATATTATCTGCGTTTCTCTCCACCCCACAAGCACTGTGCCTCCAGGAAGAGTGCTGTTCTTCGCAGGACCAGCTTCCCACATCCCTTACAGAGCATCATTTGGGAGACGTTCTGCATTTTGCTGGGCTTTCTGCATGGCCTCTCCTGAAGACATTCCTTTCCTTTTGAGGAACTGGCTCTGCCAGTGCTCGTCATTCATGGGGATGTGCTTTGTCTTGGGCTTGGGCCATCTCCATGTCTGTCCATCAGCCACTTGTTACGTTTTGCCAACATTTTAGCCAATTTTCACTCAATCTGAGTGAAACTCTGGAGAAGAGAGCTGAAGTCTCAAAGGCAGTGAAAGGAGTCATAACTTGGGCCAATTATTTTAGAAGAACTGACTTTCTGCGTTGTAACCCATATGGCAGTAAGAGAAACACCTACCTGTGTGTAATGGCAGGGGATACAGAGAAACTTGGAAACGTATTCACGTAGTGCACATCTTGGATCCTTGATGGGAAATTAAAGCTTTCAGTCTCGCACTGGAAGGCGGTATTTAAAAACAACAGATGATAGGATCTGGCTGTGGTATTTCGAATCCTCAAGAGGTGCAGGCAGAATGCAAGAGGCTATTCAGAGAGCTCTGTAATGTGCCATTCTCTTGAGCTCTGTGCAGCAGCAAAGAAATGATGAAGGTCGTTCTCTTCTCTCCAACGGGTTGTTACGAGATAAAGTGAAATGTCACCTAAGGACATCTGATTAAAAGAGGCTGCGAGGAAAAACAAACCCAGCCTATTTGTCACTCACATCTAAGAACAAATATTGAAATACAATAACTGTGAATTCCCTTCTTTCTTCCTTAATGCTGATTTTACAGACACCTTCCTTTATAGTACCTAAAAGCAGTGGCATTTTTTCAGAGAATACTATATACCACTGCAGCCTCGGATGGAAATTTTCTGTTTCCCTTCCCTGCCAGTTCATTAAAAGGAGTTCTGAGATGAAAAAGAAATGGTAATTTCAAAGTCAGGGATACACTGCCTCTTTGAACTGCATGTAATCTGTTTGCCTCCGCCCCCTTTATATTAACAGCAGAGCATACCAGCTGGCTATGCCCTGGTTTGCCTGAATTGAGTATTTTTTTCTTCTGTTGAATGAGTTTGCTTTTCTTTCTAAAAAGTTGCTGTTCCCAAATACATTCCTTTATCAAAGAAATGCACTTAAAAAAGTCATTTCAAAGTCATCCTGCGCTCATTTTCAAGATAACAGAGATGTGTTTTGTTATTATAGTAGTTATGTGATATGTTCAGCATTGCAATGTTCTGAGTGTTCTCCTGCATCCTCTGTTCCCCTACTTCCCGACATAATAAAAAACAGGGAGAGCCTACATCATGATGTAAAAGGACATACACCCAGAAGGCCTGTAACCAGTCTGCAGTGGAAAGCCATTTGGACGTGATTTTGCTCTAAATTAAGACACCAAAATTTAGGTCTCTGCCTGTGAGCTTGGTGTCCAGACTTCCATTATAACCAACAGAGTTTTACAGTGTCCGTTGTTGGTGCTGTTTGAGGTGTCACAGAGCCTCCTGGCCTTCCTCTTGACCACTAGAATGCTGACCTGCACCACTTTAAAGTAACAAGTGGCGGCCCAGCGGGGCTCCCTGTAGTGTGTAAAATGATGTGAGGCACCACCATTTGGGTGACTCGTCAGTGGAGCCCAAAGGACTGTTCCAATAACCAGCTGCTTGGGGCTAGAACTGAAGTCAAGACCAATGCCTCTGGAGGTAGGTGTCACCATGTGTTCTAGTTCTGTACACCCATTACAGCCTGGCAGTGGTGCACCCACAGAGCAGGTGGAACTAGGTGATCGTTAAGATCCCTTCCAACCCAAGCCATTCTATGATTCTATGACTGCCCAGTTTCTTTGCCAGTGAAAGTGATCAAGACCCCAACCTTACAAACTTCCTGCCTCCGGTGTCTCTAAGTGGGCACACTGCTGGAAGTCAAGAACATCCCGTTTCTGTGGCTTTGGTCAGTCCTTTCACCTCTATCTTAGCCACCAGCAGTGTCAGTAACAGTTCTGCCATTGCATATGCAACAGGAGAAGTGCTTTTCCTATACAGAGGAGATGTGTCCTGGATGGATGCAGAGAGGACCAACAAACCAGTTGGCCTTATGTCCTGTCTATATATCCTTAGGCAGAAAGTGACAGTGCATTGCTGTTAGCTCATGTGTAATCCATTAAATCTCCAAGTCCTGCCAGGAGAGGGGTGAGTGCTGCTTATTTTCTTTCTAAATAATATCCAGATGAACAGTGGAGCTGTGGAAATTGTATGATTTCATATGATACCATGAAGGCATCTTGTTATTAGACAAAGGAAAGGCCCTGTATTCTATTAATGTGTCACAAGTTGAGGGGAAAAAAAACAAGACTTTCAGAATCTGCCTTTCTTTCTGCAATGGACCACTGCTGATCTAAATTCAAATCTATAGAATATTTGGACATAAAATTGGAAACTGAAAAGTTAGACCGCAAACCAGAGAGTCCCAAGCAGTGGGCTGTGGAGGGTGATGAAGGTAAATCATGTCACAGCTGTTGGCTGTGGTACCGTCTGTATCACAGTGTGTGTCAACCAGGCTACAATCCTTCCTGAATTAATGGCAAACCCTAGGATATCATCCGTTATACTTTGCTGTACAGTTCTTGTCATCACGAGAATCCCAAACATTTCAGAGTAACAACATCTTTGAGTGTGTCTCTGCTGCCAAGGAGGAGCAGTCTAGGATCAGTCCCTGTCCCTGAGGCTAGGTGGCAGTGACCTAGAGAGTTAGGGAACATGTCCTGGAGAGAGCAGCTGGAAGGGTCTGAAATCATACCAGCATAAAATCAACCAGGATAAAAATGAACCAGGGTGAATGACAGGAGGCCCTGTGCAAGACCTCGCTGCCCAAGCTTCTGTCATTTATGAATTTACCATTATGAACTATAACATTCTTGTCCAAACCATGTCTGGCACTGTCCAGTTTTTCAGTTTCCTCCCCCAGGGTAATATTGAATAGATGCTACAATTGATTCTAGTGTTCCCTTATCACTTATCTTCCGGTAAACATAGTGATGTATATATAGAGATGGTGGCACATATATTACCCCGGGTCATAGAAATGCAGTCCAGAAGACCTTATTAACATTCCTGATTGAAAGATCTTGCACTAAATGGTGATTCAGTGTGAGAAATGAGAAAGGCTTTTTCCCATTGTTTGTAAAAGTTACTGAACAAGTTGGAGGAGCAACATGGCATGCTTGGGTAGTAGGGAGGGATCACCTGGAGTCAAACCTTACGAAAAGCATGTGAGAAGAATACATCCACATTTAAACCTCCCTGAAGATGAAATACCTAACCAAGGGTGTGCAATATACACTTATTTATGTGTGCTTCATGGAGCCTAGAAACCTAATTGTTCCCTGTCCATCATCAATGACATCTACATTAATTATGTCCATCTTTTGCATAATTAGATCTCTTGTTCATCTGGTGGGGGAGCTCGACTTGGCTCCCCATCCATCTGTTAATTATGTCACTCTCTAGGCTGTGCATGAGATCCCCCACAGACAGCACAGGGAGAACCAGAAAGAGCTCCTATTGCTTCTCCAGCTATTGTGCTAGCAATGGAAAGGGGGAGTGGAGGGGATTTCTCCATCTTTCCTGGCACATTGAATAAAAGTCCGTCTTAGGTTTTAGGTATTTTAGCTTGAATAAACCCAAAATATGTCCTTGAATTTGTGTACCTGTGTTCCCTTACAGTTTTCCCAGTCAAAGAGCAAACTGCTCACAACCACCAGGAGAGTTATTACGCTAAATCCTTATTTTTTTTTTCCCCAGTGCTTTGAAACCTTTCCCTAGAAATGGCCATCGTGGAAGTGAGGGTTTATTTCCATTCCCCCACCATGTTATAAATCATAGCAAAGAGGTCCATGCTGCAGTGTCTGCGCTGTGTGAATTGTCTTCTGACAGCCAGGGAAGGATGTGAGCCTTTAGCTCGTGGGCTGTTTAAGGCAATACCCTTCATGGATGTTAAATTTCCTCAAAATAATTGGAGTGCAGCAAACTTTTCTTTGTAGCCTATTTTTAATCGTGGATGTCATTACATTATTGAACTGAGCCATTGGCAGTGCCAGGAGAGTTTTGTTGTAGCATCCTCTTGCCTTTGTGAAATTTGAGCAAATTATTGTTCGTGAGCAGGGGTCTGTATGAAGACTGTGCTGCCATGAATTGATGAGAGCATTTCCAGAGACATTTTGCAGTAATGATGAGCTGCTGACTCGCTCTGTGCTCGCTCCATTATACGCTAACAGCAAAAGTGACTTTGTATTGTACCTGACTACAAATGATCCAGGCTGTCGTATCCCTGCAGCGTTTCTTCAGTATAAGCCAAAACTCAAACAAAGGTGTGGAACGTTGTAGAGGGTTTGTGGGAAAGAGTTGGATTCAGAGTCCTCCTTGAGTTTTGAACAACCTGCTTTGGCCAAGCTAGAATGGGATACAGAGGGGTTATGGCAATTTTGAGGGTCATACCTGCAATGCAGGGCTTTGAAAGGTGGCAAAAGGAGAAAATTAAGATAGAGGGAACTGTTACTGATACTTTGATACTTTGACACAGAAACTTCAAAGCGTTCTATAAAGTGTAATGGCCACCAGATTCTCTAGGAACGATTTCTTATTTACAGATGGAGAACACTGAAGTGCAAAATAATAGCTTAGCTGTCGGAGTCCAAACTAGACCCTCACACCATTAAGGCAAAAACTCATTTTTCCCTTTACCTCCTTCAGTCCATAAGTGTAAATACAATTCTGTTTATTGAAACATTGAGTATCAGGGGGAATAACCTGACAACAGCTCTGTTCCACTACAAAGAATTGAAGATCTGAAAAGAGGTGAGGAGGAAAAAAAAAAACAATGGAGCTCTTTGTTATACGTTGTTGGAGACATTTGAAGTCAGGCTGGATGGAGCTCTGAGCACCTGATGGAGCTGTAGGTGTCCCTGCTCATTGCAGGGGAGTTGGATTAGATGGCCTTGAAGGGTCCCTTCCAGCTCAAACGATTCTATGATTCTGCTGGTCTCCATCATGTTAAATAATGCCTTCAGGTCATCGGGCATCTCCTTCTTAACTCATCTTTCTCTTCTTTTTGTTCTCAGTCAATTTTAGGGGTCCAGTGTGAAGTGCAGAAGCAGCTGAAGGCCTTTGTCACCCTGGAGCGCTTTGAACGGATCTACAGCTCCAGCATCGCTGGGTGCCAGCAGGTCAAGAAGAACAAGAACTTCGCCTCCGGAGGCTCTATCTTCGGCAAAGGCGTCAAGTTTGCCATGAAGGACGGGCGCGTGGCCACCGACATCATCAGCGTGGCCAATGAGGACGGGCGGAGGATCGCAGCCATCTTGAACAATGCCCACTACCTAGAGAACTTGCACTTCACCATCGACGGGGTGGACACGCACTACTTCATCAAGCAGGGTCCGTCGGAGGGCGACTTGTCCATCTTAGGCCTCAGTGGCGGGCGGAGGACCCTGGAGAACGGTGTCAACGTCACGGTGTCCCAGATCAACACAGTGCTGGGGGGAAGGACTAGACGTTACACGGACATCCAGCTGCAGTACGGCGCGCTGTGTCTGAACACTCGCTACGGGACCACTTTGGACGAGGAGAAGGCCCGCGTCCTGGAGCTGGCCCGGCAGCGCGCCGTCACCCAAGCTTGGGCCCGGGAACAGCAGAGACTGCGGGATGGGGAGGAGGGGATTCGCTCGTGGACAGAAGGGGAGAAGCAGCAAGTGCTAAACACAGGCCGGGTACAGGGCTACGACGGCTATTTTGTCATCTCAGTGGAGCAGTACCCAGAACTCTCAGACAGCGCCAACAACATCCACTTCATGAGACAGAGTGAAATGGGCAGAAGGTGACAGAGAGGGTCGATACGGTGACTTCTTGCCAAAGACAGCTACTCTTTTGTGGCCACTTACCTGACTGTGTTGTACTCAATCCTTTTTCTAAACTGAACAAGGTGGGGAGGGAGGAAAAGTAGAAAGAGAAGGAATAATACGGTTGCACTGTAACTCATGCAACATACTTTTTTTCCCCTTTAATTTGGCCTTCACACGTTTTTTGCAATGAACAGAAGGAATATTTTGCCGTAGTGTGATCACAGTGAAATTTACTGTCTCTTGTCCTTTTTATTTTTCCCCTTTGTGAGGAATTCGAAGTGGGGAGTTGTCAACGTACGTCCTTAGGTGTGAAGTGAGAAATGGGTGTCTGTGCTAACTTGTGTCATCCTAACCCTTTCTGATCTGGGGCAGGGACAGATAGCCTTCCACCCAAAAAAATGGGGAGCCCACGGCGTGCCGGAGAGCTCTTCCTGAGAAGAAAGGAGAAGGAAGACAACACTGACTCCTGAACTCCGAAAGCGACCGTCTGAATCATGTGCCTCAAAAGAGACGTTACAAGTAGTTTTCACGTTTCACTTGGGACTTAAAGTGTTTTTTGGGGGCTCCTGCTGAGCAGAAGTAGATTATAGAGCCGAAGGAGCTGATTATATTAACTTGCAAGATGATTCTCTTCCTTCCTGAACTGGAATAAAAAAGGAAAAAAAATCAGTCTTTTTTTATTATGAGAGTAGATACTTTCTGTTTGTTTTTGTGTGTGTGTGCAAATCCTGGTTTTAGTTAAAACCTAGCAAAAGCCAAGAAAGGGACTCCTGCTCTATTGAGAAAAGCTAAAATAAATCCTCTCTCTCATACGTAGAGCTGTTCTATAGGTGGATTTAATGCACCCATGTTGTACATTTGCTAATGGCATTACTTCATTAAATGTATAGTGTTTCAGTACATGAGGCTACGTGTTTAACAGTCCACTGTGCTGTATCTGATAAAACCAGTTAATTTTTAGGAAGCTGACTTGAATTTAAAAGTAGTTATAGTATCCCAGTGACATACCACTGAAAATTAGAGCAAGCCAAACCCTGCTTTTCCTGATTCTGGAGCTTGTATTTATTGGCTGGGAAATGCAGTTTTGAGTAGCATGCTGGCAAGTCATTTATGGCTATGGCAGATAAATGTCTCTAGGGGACTTTGGCAGCAGGGATTTTAAAAAGTTTAATAAGTAGCAACAGCTTGTGCGTGGTGGGACAAGAAGGGGAATACTGGAGTCAACCCTCTCACTGTTTCTTACACGAGCTTGAGTTTAATGGAGAGCCCAGTTGACTGTTAGCAGTGAAGAGGGGGGAACTTGAATGGAAGTGCCGGTTACAGAGGGGACCAAGTGCTTTAATAAGAAACTGCTGACGGAGTTACTCAGCATGCTAATGTAATTTGTATTCACATAACCTCTGTGCTCTGGTATTTGCAAGAGTCCTTGAAATTCAAGGGAACAAGGAGATGAGCCGAGCATCCTCTTCCCAGCCTGCAGCAGCCCATAGTAGCCAGGGGCCGTTCCTGCAGGCAGAGGCACTGCTCACCGCTCAGTGGGGCTCTGGTCCTAAACAGCCATCTCCATCACACTGACACGTGTGTGTATCCCGACTCTGAGAGCTCTCATTGCGCCTCTCTGAGAACATCTCAGTCCTGATTATTTTTTTCTCATCCACTTTGTTTTTTTCTTCCTGGCTTTGCGGAGACATGTGAACCCATGCCAAGGCTGTTCCTTTGCTCAGCACCCTGCAACTCATGTCCTCAGAACTACCACTGCTGGCATCCTCACCCCAGCCCGATACTTCTCTGCAAGCTCCATCCCCCAGAATAATGCATGTTGGGCACGCACTGCTCGAGCAGTGAGATGTGGGCAACCCCAATGCAATCCCAGTTTCCCTATAGATGCTGGCTGACAGCTCCGGCTGCCTTGCCTCTCTGTTCTTGGGCACTTGCCAGGAGGAAGGTGATGGGATAGAAATTCCCCCAGCAGACTATTCCTCCTCCACCTCATCATCTTTCATATTTTGGCAGCTGCAGAGCCCAGGGCTGACCCTCCTTGGGGCCCCTCACTGGTACAGCCCTGAATTTCTGGTGGTCTCTCCTGTCTGCAACAAGGGTTATGTTGCTGATGCCATAAACAGTCTTCTACTCACCACCATCCCTTGCAGCATGCAACCTTTATGCTTTAGCAGGATTGAACCACAGGCAGCCGGCTTAGAAAGGGCATCCAGCCCTGGTAGAGTCAGGTGGGAGCAACAGGCCAGAACAGAGCTTTGGCAAGGTCTGGTGAAAAGGCCATGGCACCACCACTTGTGTTGCTGGGATAGAGCCCTTGGCAAGCCTCCATTGGTGTGAGGATGCTCTGGTGGGGACTGGGGCAACATCAACCAAACAGCAGCTGCCACTCAGAAGAAGCAGCGTTGCCTTCTAAGGGCTGCCCAGCTACCCTCCCTGGGATACACCAACATTCCCCCAGCTCCTCGACTTTGTGGTGGCTTTGAGTAGCTAAAAGAGCACACGTGGAGCAAAAAGAGACCTATGGAAAGCTGAATGGAAGGGCGTAAATGTTCGGTGTACATCCAACCCAGTGCTCCTGTCCAATTGGCTCCCAAGAGAAGTGGTGCTTCTACATCCATCCCATCCATGTGTTACAGTGCTAGCAGGGACAGAGCAAGAGCAAACCACACTGTCAAAGAGAGAGATCTAAGCGTGAAAACTTCCTACTGAAACACTGTCAGCCTGAGATGGCACCTCTACAGCCTTACAGACTCTTCAGGTTATTACACAAACTAATGACTTTGAGGAGCTCACCCATTTTTTGAGAGTCTCACGGTCCCACCCACAAAAGTGCAGGCAGCACAGGCTGCACTTCTCTGCATCCCCGAGCTCTGCAGACCTGCACCCTGTGTGGAACTATGGACAACGTGTCAAAAAATGGAAGAAAAAAAAAAACATATATGTATATATATATGTGTGTGATGTTCTTTGATTTATCAAAGCCTTTAACCAAAAAGAAAGGATGGCTCTTCAGTGATGGATACAAACCTATCTGAAGATGTCTGCTGGGCAGGGTTCTAGGTGTCCCTGCTAGAGCAGGGGTTGGGCCAAAGGAACCTGGAGGTCTCTGTCAGCCTTTTGGTGATTATGCGATTCTGTTCCTGGAACTTCATCCTCTGTGAAACCTTCAACCTTTCCACTCTACTTAGGTGGTGGAACTAGAAACAAACATTTTCAGTCTGATTTCCCAACTTTGTTAATGAAAAGTGCTTTTTCTACAGGACCCCGTTACTTTTCCATGGAACTTAAAGGAGGAAGCTATAACATAACGAGCGCTGAGCCAGGCCCTACCAAGAAAGGGACTGCTTAATGCTGTCACCAGGTACTTCCATTCAACTCTTGGCCACATAGCCAGGACATGCAACCCCATTTGCCTCCTTGCAGAACCACATCATGGCTGCCCAACCCTTCTTGCTTTGCTCATGGGCAGAGGATGCTTCACTTCTGGAAGGCTTTGGACACCAATCTCACTGTGCTATGCCCCATATCCTTTGGATCTGGATGTACTTTTGAAAGCCAGTTAAGTGTGTGACTATTGCTACGGAGAATTACAGAACATTGTTTCAGCCTTATATGGCTTGACTTGGAGTTTCCCAAAAAGAGGAACCCCTTCAAAATGCAAAGGATTGGCTTAAATTACTTTGAACTCTAGGGAGTATCTTCATACTGAAGAGCTGTGTGAAGGGTTGGGACAAAGTTGGAGGAGAAATTCCAACATCCCATACTGGTCGGTCCTGATATGAGTGGTAGGTGAGGGCTGATGGCTCCAACCCTCCATAGCCACGGCTGGTATCAAAATGTGCTTCATTTGTAGACGTACCAGTGATGGGATCAACTGGATCTGGACACAGGCTGGTGCCATGATGGCTCTACATCTGTGAAACATCCTGCATGCTAAACCTGGACAGAGCAAAACCAATTTGGCATCACAATAAATGCCATTGTGTTTGTTTCCTCTGAGCTCTTTTATTTTTAATTATTTTTATTTTTGTCCTTTTTGACTGAAGATCAGAGCTTGGAAAAATCATTAAGCAGTGGTGACCAGAGGGATTCACACAGCTCACCATATCTGTGTCAACACAGCTATTGATCGGAGCCACCATGAAAATGGTACAATAAATCTAAACGAAACCAGGCAGGAGCTGACGAAACGAAGGTCATTGTGAGCCCAGTGCTCAATTCGGGTTTAAAGCCACGGATGATTGGGAGTCATCCCCAGGACCCATCCAGCTGCAGGTTGGAAGCAGTGAGGGGCTTCTGTCATATATCTGCAGTTGCTTTACTGAGTATAGAGAACCAGGTGAGATTCTGCTCTGTCTGTTATACAGAGAGTGTAACCAGAATAAATCAACATAGTTAAAAAAATAATAATAATAAAAAAAATCTAATAAAGTACTTTTTCAGCTGTGACTTGTAAGTGTCACTGTGATAGATGGCAGCACAATCCATTATGCAAAGACAAGGCTCTTAACATGAAATTTTAGAATTCAATTTTACGATTTACAGAGTGGGCCCCCCTCATATTTACAGCGCAGCAGCCTGTTTGGATCTGCTCTTGGCGTAATTGAAACCAGGGCCACGGGTCTCGTCTGCTCACTCTGCCACTTTTTAAACAGGGAGGAGAAATAAGTACCCATAATGTTAATAATAGAGCTAGAAAGATTGCTTTGCTGTTAAACCTTTTTTCCTGTATCTCCCCTTGCTCGTAGTGAAGGGCTGCGTGTCCGTGCCGCTGGAGCTGGGAATGGGAACGTACTGGGGTTGAGTTTGTTGGGATGAATCTGGCACCCTCTGTCCTACAGCATCCACATCCTCCAGTGGACACCTTTGAGCATCTCTTTTTTAAGATCACTCTTTTTCTCACCATCGCTAAATATTGGGTAGATATTTGAACCCCCCCCCCCCCCCTCCCCGTTATACTGAAGGATTCCAAGTTTCTGTCAACAATAAAACAGACTTTTTTTTTAGTTCCATCTCTACGGTTCAATAAAATTACTTGTGACTGCGGAGTGCATTTCCAACAGCTTCTGGGGGACAGGTGCCCCATGTTGCTCCCAGGAGTCGTGCAGCCTGCACAGTGCGGTGCCCCCGGAACCGTCCCACCAAAGGCAATCCTTCTGTGTCTCTATGCTGCTTTCCTCTAATTAGTGCAAAACTTGGTGTTCCTGGCTAAGTATTACACGGCTCCGCTCTTAACTCCCGTTCCAGGGGTCCATGCCTTCTGGCCAGGGGAGCACTGAAAACCATGAGTGGAAATTAACTAATATATATATTATATAATATATAAACTGATCAAGCGAACAACGAAACTTGCCAAAAAGATATCACAACGTTTGGACAATTCGTGGATATCGCTGAAACAACCGATGACAGAAACACACTCTCCTATTGAAAAAGGTTATTTTTGCGCGAGGACTTCTAATGCATCTGCGCCTGAGAAGAGGACTTTGTGTCAGTGCTGCAGCCACAAGCCCGGCGCTGGAGACTCTTGTCATTACCCCGTGTAATAGTTTTCCTGAAGTCTGGAACTGATTTTTTGAGAGTTCTTCTTTTTTTTTTTTCCCTCAACACTTTGTGTTTCTAATGCTGTGCTCTTGACTGTGTAAATACAACCAGGCTGTAAATAAGTGCAGATGTAGATACCTTCTAGAAAAGAAAAAAAAAAGAAAGAAAAAAAAGAGCAGCAACAAATGAACAGACAGAAGTGACCGTGTGTAGCCTTCGGTGACAAATAAAAGACTATTTTGTGTTTAAATAGCTTTTCTTTGTTAATGAAAATGCTGAGTTTCTTCACCTCAGCTGCGTGGTTCTGACATGGGATTGGAGCTGGGAAACCAACCCCGAGGAGATGGATCGGGCTCAGGGAGCGGAGCAGAGCTGGGAGCTGCTCTTCGGGCAGCTCCAAAAGCTCTGTCCATGGTGCTGTGCCCCCCTCTCTGGGCGTTCCTGCTGGGGCAGCGTTGGGCCAGGTGGTACCTAAAGGTGCCTCCAGTCTCAGCCATTTGGTGATGCTGTGAATTTGCACCCCCAAGATGGTCTGAAGCAGTACAACAGGCTGCCCAGAGAAGTCGTGGTTGCCCCATCCCTTTAGGCTCCCAAGGCCTGGTTGGATGGTGCCCTGGGCAGCCTGAGCTGGTGGGTGGCAACCAGACCACGGCAGGGAGTTGGAACTGGGTGATCATTGAGGTCTCTTCCAACCCAAGCCGTTCTGTTTGATTCTATGATTCTATGGGGGATGTATGAAGCCCAACAGGGCTTTGCATTTCCATGGGTTAAATCCTAGGATTTGGGGCATCCCTACAGCACTAGGGGAAGCTCCCATCCTAGCAGAAAGTTCTGCTCTTCATTTTGGAAACCAAATCCATGAAGATCTCCAAAATCTTTTGTTATGCGTGTTTTTTTCCCCACAGTGGAGATCATTCTCCCGTTGCTCAGGTGTTGCATGTACCATCCTCAGTCACTTCCTCAGGGGACCAGGGAGGGTCAGTGCATGATCTCCTGTCCCACACATTATTAATGGATGCGATGTTAGTGCTGCAGCACTCATTGAGTCAGACTCATAGAAAAACAGTCTAAAAAAAAAATCAATGTATCGCCCCCTAAAAAATCAAAATAAAAATCAAGTTATCACCATTGGTATGGTGAGAGAACATCCAGCAAAGAAATGTGTTCATCAGAAGAAAAGCCACTGCAGCATTTGACACAGTGACCCATGGGAGCCCTCATTTGGTCCAGTCCGTGCTGGCTTCTGGTGCTTCAGAAGAAGCTGGGGAGTAACATCAGAAAATATGGCCAAACCATTATGGTGGGAAGTATCCTTTCACGGGCCTTGGGGACATCTTGATGGGAAGGGAAAGCAGAGCTCTGGGTGGCAGGCACAGGGAGTCGTCCATCCATGGTCATCCACATTCACTGCCTGGACACTGCTCTGCTCTCCAAATGCAAGTGAAACCATGTATTTTAGGGGAAAAAAGAAAAGAAAAAAAAAAGAAACAAAAAAGAAGGAGTCAAACATTGCTGATAGGCACCAGAGATAGGGGAATTAAATGGTATCTCTCTTTAGGAATCAGCTCAGACCTCTCTACACGTGTGTCAGGAGTTAGGTGAGATGGGTCCAACTGCTGGCAGATAGTATCTCATAAAAAGTTTCTACCCATTTCTGGCAATTCCTGCTGGGATGTTTTCCTCTCCACCAGCAAAATATATTTTGCTTCAGTTTCTCAACCTTTACCTTCCAGGGCCAGACCTGCCACCGTTTCTCCAGCCACCCCACAAAGTAAATGCTCCCCGCACCAACCAAGGCCCTTTCTACCATCCCTTCTCTATCCCAAGCTGAGCAGACACTTTCAGCCCCACAGCACAAAGGCTGCTTTCCGGCAACCGAAGTAATTTTTATTTCTCCATCCTTTTAAGCATTTGGTCATCTTTTCTAAAGCATGAGCACAGGTTTCCCTTACCTTGTGCAGAAGGGCATGGTCCTGCTCCTGTGCTCACAGGTGGTTTTTTTTATCTCCAAGGAAGATGTTGTTTCTTTTCACCATAAGTGCACGTTGAGCCAATTATGCAGCGACCTTGAAGTCTTCCTTGGTTTCCAAGAGAAGCTGGCTGTCCTGTGGATCCAATTTCAGCCTGTGTTCTGAGGAAGGTGCATCAAGATGTTATTATTCACCTTTTCTAGGGCTGTGCTTAGCCAGGAGACTGAAATCACCCTCCAACATTGACCTGCCCTTGCTGGTACCCACCGTTCATCGTTTGGTGTGCCACCAGTTGTTATCACCAAGAACTACCCTGCTTTAAACCATTGATAAATATATCAAAATGCATCAGAGCAAGGACTAATCCCTATGGGTAAGCCAAGGAAAACAGCGACACTTGGAGCTGTTGGTGAACTAGGTTTGGTTCTGCCCCATGTGGTCAGGCCAGATAAGACCAATGTTTTCATCAAAATATCATGGGTAGTAAATCAAGTGCTATCATGAGAACCACTCTGCCTTGCCTCTTCAATAGGCCAGCATGGACATATTGCATCATGTTTGAATAGAGGGCCATAGTGAGAGGCCTCTGGCTTATCTTTCAAGGGGCTGCTGGGATATTGTCCTTGCTTTTGTGCTGGGACCCAAGAAGAATTAGTCCTCTTCCACATCCCTTATAGAAAGCAATTAAGGCCTAGGTTACACCTCACACACAGATGAAAAGTACTGAAAATAGCGAACGGTGATTGTGATCAGATGGAAGATATGGACACAGAGATGTGATGAGCCTTCAGATGCAACATCATAGAAGCATAAGTAAATCATAGAATCGTTAAGTTTGGAAAAGACCACTGAGATCCTCCAGTCCAACCACCAACCCATCCCCACCATGCCCACTAAGCCATCCCTAAGTGCCACATCTACACATTCCTTGCATCCCTGTAGGTGTCTGAGCCTGGAGACACTTCCTGGGACTTGAAAGAAGACCACTGTCTGGTGTAGCACATCACACACCCCAGCTGAAATATTGATCCCCCCAGGACTTCCTGGCTCAGGTGACATATCTTGAGACTGTGTATGTGCCCTCTCAAGAGATGCTGCAATGTCACAGTGATGCCCCCATATGTAACTACCAGCTGCAACACCCCCAGCCCTCCACCACAATGTGTAGATAGAGCAATGCTGCACATGCAGCCTGCAGGAAGTCCAGGGTTGAAATCGCAGAATCATAACATCACTGAATAGTTTAGGTTGGAGGCACTTCAAGGTCCCTCTGGCTCAACCCTACCCCAGCAGGGACATCCAGAGCGGAGTGCCCAGCACCACGTCCAATGGCTTTTTGAGATCTTCAAGGAGCAGAACTCAGTCCCACTCTGGCTCCTGTACCAGCACTCCAGCACTGCATGGCACAGAACTGTTGCCTGCTGTCCAGACAGATCCTCTTGTGTCTTTGCCAAAAGAAGGCAACTTCAGTTTGGATCATCAGTAATTTGTAGAGAAATTTTCGGTACCAAGGGACCTCCCTTGAATAGATATCTCTGAAACAGCAAGAGAAACACATGAAGTTTTGTGATTTTGGATGTTTTTAAAGTTCTGTTTTTTTCAGGTTTTGCCTGGAAAACCACTTCTCGCACCAGCACACTACATAAAACACAAGCCCTAGCACCTACTTGTCCTCCGACGTGGTGTTTGGAAAAACACAAGCTTTGCTAAGCCCCACTAACACATCCTCGTCAGGATTTACTCCATGAAGAACGTGCAAATGGCCATGTCAGATCAGAGCAGACCCTTCCAATTCCATATCCTACTTCCAGATAAGTGTAATAGGGAAGAATTTAAGAGCAGGACAAGAGCTGCACTCTTGTGGTTAGAATCAGAGCACGCTTAGGCTTCAAAACAGCTCACCTTCCACTCTCAGAAGTGAATAAAACAGAACCATAGCCAACATACAGCTTTGGGTATAGACATTGCTCAGCCTGTTTGAGTGGCTCCAACTCCAGCTCTTGGGTCATGGAAGAGTTTTTCAACCTCGAGTTCAGAACAAATTGTCTTACCTCTGGGGCTTCCTGGGCAGTGGAAGTCAGTAAGCAGATCATTATAGCAAACATTTTCAGCAACGCCATTCCCACAAGCAAGATGCTACAAGCAAGCAGGATCTCTTGGTACCTTGATTGCTGCTCTAAGTGCAGAAAATGAGAGAGCTGTTAGCTTATCATTATGCTGTTGTTTTCCATCTGGGAGATACTTGTATCCTCCAGGAATTTTACATAACTAAACCTCATCATCCACCATCAGTCCAAGCTCCAAAACCTTCAAGCCCTCAACTTGAAGTTGGAATGTATTAAGCCTGGCAGAAAAGCAACCCTAATGAGCAGGACCACTCAACAGTAGTATAGAGAAAATAAAGCAGCAGGTTTATGTCATGTTTTATGATTTTTATCATCGGTATTCCACATCATAACATCATGTAATGCATTGGGAGTTAAAGAGTTAATGCTGCCGAATTTCCGGGTAC
>JANHGO010000041.1:32016896-32071279 GCA_024606505.1 Aquila spilogaster
CGCGGGATTCGGATCACCCTGCGACAGTGACCTGCCCTCGCCGGTACCCGCCGTCCATCACTCGTCGTGCCACCTGCCGTTTATCATCGGAAAAGACCCTGCTTTAAATCATTGATAACTATATTGAAATGCATTGGACCAAGGACTAAACCCTGAGGGTAGCCAAGGAAACAGCAACATTTTAAATTGTCAGTGAACCAGGTCTGGCTCTGCCTCATGTGGTCGTGCCAGATAAGACCAATGTTTTAATCAAAATATTATGGGTAGTAAATCAAGTGCTTTCGGGAGAGCCGCCCCGCCATGCCAGTTCAATAGGCCAGAGTAGACTTATCACATCGTGTTTTTAATAGGAGCCATAGCCGGAGGCATCTGGATTATCTTTCAGGAGACTGCAAGGAGATCCTCCTTGCTTTTAAGATGGGAGCACAGAAAAATTTGTCCTCTTCTGCACTCCTCATTGAAAACAACTAAAGCCTCAGCCACGGACCACGTCTCATATATACTTAAAAAGTACTGAAAACAAAGAATGGTGATTGTACTTGGATGGGAGAAATGGACACAGGGAGAACACAAGTGATGTGCTTTCAGGTGGGGCATCCCCATAGGTGCAAGCACTCCAGCCTGGCACTGGTGAGACTGGTGGCCCTTCCCAGGCCCAAAACCAGGGCCACCGCCTGCTGTAGAACATCACGCAGCCCAGGTGAAATATTGAACCCTCCAGGACTTTCCAGCTTGGGGGATGTGCGTCTTGAGACGGTGTAGGTGCCCACGCAGCGATGCGACGCGACAGCCCAGGTGGGTAAATCCCAGCCGCAGCCCCCTCCCATCCCTCCACCGCACAGCGCGGATGGGGCAAAGCCGCACCCGCAGGCTGGGGAAAGGCCAAGATCGCAACCTAACACTCCCAATGCCTTCAGCTCTCCTCCAGAACGATGCGGGTTCAAAACACACAAAAGTTGAGCTGTTGCCGAGAGCAGGGACGGAGAGTCTTTTGCAAAGAGGGACCTGCTTTAAAAAAATTATCTGCTGCTTACTGTGTCCTTTTGAAGCAACTGAGCTCAGTCTTCGTCAAAACGTGACAGTTCTGGTTTGGACCAGTTGTTTTTACGTGGCAATCGTTTGTAGAGAAATTCCCAGGGCGAGACGAGCTCCCCTGAATGCAGCCTGCTGAAACTGTGGCAGTCCGGGCAAGGGAATCACATGGATTATTGTGATTTTGGATGTTTTAAAAGCATTTCTTGGGTTCTGCCTCGAAAACTGTTCCAGCCACCAGCCCACTACATAAACCACAAGCCCTAGCACCTCCTTCTCCTCCAGCGTGTTGTTTGTAAAAACACGAGCCTTCCAAAGCCCTGCCAGCACATCTTGTCGGGATTTACTCGGCAAAGGATGGGGAGGAATATAGGAACAGGGCAAGCACTGCGTCCCTGCAGTTAACGACCCAGCATGCTCGGGCTTAAAACCAGCTCGTCTCCCACTCCTTGAATTAAATAAAACATAACCACAGCCAAAACACAGCTCTGAGTTTGGACTTTGGCTCGCCACGTTGCTCAGGCTGCTCGAGGGGCTCCGAGTCCACCTCTTGAGTCACAGAGCGGAGTTTTGTAACCTCAAGGTCAGAAAATGTTTTCTTACCCCAGGGTTTCTCGGGCAGGGGAAGTCGGCGGCCAGATCATTACAGGGAGCTTGTTCAGCAAAGCCGGTCCCGCAAGTGAGATGCTGCAAGCCAGCGGGACCGCGCGATGGCTTTGATTTCTGCCTCCAAGAGCAGGAGATGAGAGGGCTCCGTTAGCTCATCATTATGCTGTTATTTTCCATCCGGGAGATACTCGTGTCCTCCAGGAGTTTTACATAACCAGACCTCATCATCCACCATCAATCTGAGCTTCAAAACCCTCAAGGCCTAAACTTTGAAGCCGAGTGTGACAAGCCTGGCAGAAGAGCATCCTTAACGAGCAGGACTGCTCATCAGTGGTACGGAGATAATCAAGGCAGCAGGTTAATAAGCCACGGCAGGTCACAGGCTGGCATAAGGCTGTGTGAATACACTCCACAATGCAGCCAGCAAGGCGTTCATGAAACGCCTTCTACAAATCTTCCTCCGTGTAATCTGCGGTCCCAGATTTTAATGAAAAAATGGACTAAAACTGAGTTGGAGCACATAAAGAAATAAGGACTTTGCGGTCATTTCCAGTAGCTGTGCTTCATACCTGTGCTGTGTTTCCCGTCAGAAATCTCCTTCCAGCTACAGAAAATATTACCTCCATTTTACAAGTGGGACAAGTAAGGCACTGGGGTTAAATGTTTGGCCTGAGATCACACGGTTGGGGGATAAATAACGAAAAAGCCATGATTCAAAGGCCCTGCTCTACTCAGTCACTGGCGTGACTTCTTCTGGGCTGAGTTTTCTTCTCATTGTATCTTGTTACTTTGCTATCTGAGGGATGGCATTTTTAATTAGAGCTGCTCCCATATAATAAAGTGGTATTTAAAAGGGGCTGATATCAGACTGCAAGGATCAAAGAGAATTTAGGAACGGCACTGCCACCCACTGCCGGGCTGGCCAGGTCTCTCAATCACTGGAGGTGAGCAGGGTCTTCTTCATACCAGGATGCGACTGAAACCCAGGGTTTGCTGCATTCCAGAATTGCCTCTGGTCTTTGGGGAAGAACTGGCTGGTTTTGGTTTCCTACGTGTAATCTTTGCTGTAGGATGGAGCTTGTTTATAAATGGGAGCAAAAGGTTCAGCAGCAGCAATAATCTGGAGTTTCTGATTTTCGGACAACTTCAGAAGATGCTTGATTAGCATACTACATTAGATGTCCAAATCCAGCATGTGGCAGGCACATTATATTAGATATCCAAATCCAGCATGTGGCAGTCCACATCAGCATGTGGCCATGAACCAGCCACAGACAAGCTCATGGCAGGAGACACTGGAGCAAGGAGATCAGTAAGGGTCAGTCAAGAGTTACCTATTTCTATACCTAAAAAGTTTCTGTATTTATACCGCCCAGAATAAGCATTCCTGGGGCAGGAAGAAAGTACACCAAACTTTGTCAACAGGCCAGGAGCAGGTCCCAAGGGTGGCCCACGGGTGCAACTACTTTGAGGATCTCATTGACTTGCTGCTAAGACATTCAAGGCCCAACAGGTGGGTGACACCAAGATACAGGAGGTTTATCCTGTAAATACAACCCCTACCTTTTGACGTTAGCTGGTGGATCTCGGTAATGTCTGGGGTTTGGTCCAGAAGCCTAAATTAGCAGCTGTAAGAAGTTAGCCCCCCCCTGAGAGTTTCTTTTCTGTCATTCTGGACATGTTCTGCCCTAGGGTCCTCTTCTGTTCATAGCAAAAGTCCTTGCTTGTACCAGCTCTGCTTCAGGGCAAATAGTCGGGGCAAGAGGATACAGCACACCAGCATCGCTCTGCCTCTCCTCCGCACCTTCGTGCTGCCCCCCCTGCAGTGCTCGCATACCTTGGAAGTCACACCAGGAAAGGCCACCTCCAGCATTTGGTGGGACAGCACCAAGGAAGGTCGCCTGCATGCCCACGGCTTTGGGAGACTCAGGGCTTCACATCTACACAGCTGCATTAGCGCGGTGGGCTGCTCACAGAGTTTTATATTCACATAGAAATGTATGTGTATATATATATATATACACACACACACACACACATAGAAATGTATGTGTGTGTGTATATATATATATTAAAAAGTGTGTGCGTGTGTGTTTAAAAGGAGCAGCCACAAGATGGATTTTCAGGTATTTATAAGCATTTAGGAGAATCTTCCACACCTTCCCGCTCTCCCCCCTCGCTCACAAAGACACATACACCCCCCCCATCCCTCCTCTCCTCCCTGCAGGTGCACTTGGAGCGAGCAAAGCACCGTGTGATTGCTCGGTGCCCTACATCCCCAGGTCTTGTCATCTGGCAGCTTTTCTAAACACGGCTTTCTTCCTCTCAGCAATTCTGTGGGGACCTTGAGAAACGACTGCAGCAAACATGCCCTGGCACTTCAAAGTTGGAGGGCTGACGACTCTTGAAATGCACTTTTCTTCTTGTCTTTTTATTTTTTTTTTTTTTATATTCCCCTCACATGTCTAACGACGCCATCTGTGCTGGCACAAGCTCTGGTTCTGGCCGTGAACCTGAGCAAAAGAGTTATCCAGGTCCAAGGATGTTTTTAATATTTTCTATGATCAAGTAGGGAAAAAGAAACTCCTCTATGAAAACCCTTGGGAAGACATAAAAAGCAATCCTGTTTTTACATTTTGCAACATAAAACTACTTAGCGATGGCCAAATTCTTCCTCCTAAATTTAGATTTCTAGCTGAAACACGCAGAGGAAGAGCCAGCTGCCGCACACTCCTCTACGACCAACAGAGAACAAGTGATTGAGGTCTCAGGTGGGCCGGTGGCTGGTTGTGTCTTCTGGCCATCTCTCCATCCATGGGACCGTCCTCCTCGGGCAGGCACCTCAGATAAGTGGATGAATTGGCTCTACAGTAAAATGAAGTCAGCTGAACTTGATGGAGGAAACCCAACCCACCCTTTTGAACTCAGCCATTTCCTCTTCGTCTTTTATTTTCCCTGCCTGGAATAAGAAATTAAATGCTCCCCAGCCTCAGAAAGAGAAATGTGCGGTGAGGAACCCAGCTCCTATACTAGCCAACGGGATAAAATTGCAAAGCCAAAAACATCTTTCATGAAGGTCCTCATTCAGGAATGGGCTGAAGTATCCATTTCAGCCGGGACTACAACGAGCATCAGAGTCCCATCAATATTGCTCAGATGCTTTTATCTCACTTGCTCTTATCTGGGTCATTTCTCCAGCTCTGGCTCCTGTCTACTTCTTCCCCCTCATCCCAGTGTCTGTGATCTTCCAGTGCCCCATTCACACTCATTGCACATCTGTCTGTAGATTTCTCAAAGACAGGAGCCCATGAAATAGGATACCACCCCCTTATTTAGAAATATTTCTTTTCTTTCCTCACAAGACCCTCTTCCTTGTGTTTTCAGACCTCATTCTTGTTTGGTTTGCTCCTTTTCACAGTCTCCAGTGGATTTACGTCTTTCTAAGCATGCAGTGGACTGGAGTCCAACTGTGTCATTAGTGGACTGGTCAGACTACATGGTCTTACAGTCACAACCAGCACCTGAATTAACTACAGCAGCTGCACTCAAAATACCCTCGGAAAGGCTGACTTGCAGCGCAGCCAGTATTGCTTTTAGATGGCTACTGTGCGAGCTGCCATCCAAATCCCTTAACTGATGAAATGTTAATGTTTGGTAATTTCTAAGGCTCATAGTGGAAGAAAGAGGCTGGACTAGGTGACCTCCCACGTTGATGTTGATAAGCTGAATTTTAGTCTCCTGGAAGCAGACCTTTCCTGGTGCAGTTGTTGCTCTGCTGAAAAAAAGTGGAGGAGAAAGGAGGTCAGGTAGAACTGGAAGGGAGAATTTGGAGAATTTCTTGGCTAAACAATGACAAAAAGCTCACTCCAAACCTTTGGTTTTGTACAGAATGATTGGGGCATGTTTTAGAACTTTTTCTTCTTTTACCATAGTCAATCTTTGTAACCCAAAGGCTGTTACAGAATGAGGATTTCTTTAAATATCACTTAAAAATGCAAAGCAATCACTTTCAGCAATCCATAAAGGAAAAAAAAAAATCATGTTTTGACATTTCCAAAGTTTTCCCAGCATCTTTTATTGAATCTATTCAAACGTAACTCAAATTCACAAATCATTTTGGTTGTCATGGCTGTCACTTTGACAAGCGTATTCTTGGTCCAAACACCGCGGTTGCTGCCTGCTTCGGCCTCTTACCGCCAAAGGAGGCTGGCAGAGTGCACTGCCTCTTGTGGGTTCACCTTCAGGACCAGCTCTGCTCCTGGCCTTGGTTGATGACCACATGCCCTGAAGCTGGGGGACTTGCTGGGGTATCTCTCGATTGCCAAGTCTGGCTCGTTGTCCTCACTCCCCGTACTCAATGACACATGCATTGAGAGCGCAGGACAAATGCTGAACACCGTGATCTTCCCTTCAGTCCAAACCTACGGGTTTACCTTGATGTGCTCTTCTAATCTCACTCCCTTGGTGCTCTGTGGCTGCTCCATACCATGCCCAAAGACTCAACAGTGGATATGCCGGTTCTAAGAGACGGACGACCACCCGCACCAGCACAGACGGGTTGTCTTCCATGGCAAGATCCACTGGAGAGACCATGTACCACTGTGCAGCATCCAGCCACGTTCGGGGTCCTCGGGCCCTGCTGCAATACTGAAGACAACGGGAATTGCTCCATCTCAGCTGGGAAACTCTCCCCAGCAGCAAATTCTATACAAATCACTTGGGAGGGCTTGGAAATACCCCCCAATTGAAAACAATTCTTCCCAACGTTTGGAAGGGGCATAAAATAGCAGCTTTTGAGCAACAACTGCCCCTTTCATAACTTCTTCTCTTAAAAGAAAATCTTTAAGTGTTTGTCAGTCTAACTTTTGATATTTGCTATGCCAATGGATCAAAGTGCCCTGATAATAAAAAAAAAAATAAAATCAAAATACATGAAGGCTCTGGATAAATCTCCTTTTTGAAAATAATTCAAATGCAAACAATAACATAGCTGAAGCCTGCAGAAAATGTCCAGTACTCCAATTATTGGAGATAGATTTTACATAGCCTGTACGTTTGGTTTTTTTAAATATGAGTTTATTTTGACATGATGTCTGCATTTTCAGCTGTCAGGAAGGAGAAAAAAAATCCTTCCCAGGGCTATTCAAGATAAGCCATGGTTTCCTATCTCTTTTGACTGAAAATACCAATGAAACTTCTTCTACTACTATTCCCCATCTTCCTTTGGTCTCTTCTTATTAGTCTTATCATTTTAGTGCCTCCTTTGATATATAATCCCTTTATGTTGTGCAATGATAAATCAAAATAAAGTGCACCACTGAGTGATTTTATTGTTATTAAAAGGTCAGCTGTAAGAGGGTCCCATCCTGTCACATATCCTAGAGAATTCATGGGAGATGCATTAAAAAAAGGAGGCACCATCCTTCTTGAATACGTTTAAACACTATGATGTTCCTTCAGCTGAGCTCCGTGATGGATCTTGCAACATGGTGTGGTCCAGGCGGCGCTGCAAAGGCTGGGAGAAACACATCCCTGTCCTTTGGAATGGGCTGCAAACGCCATTCCTCGTTAACGGGAACACTGAATATAGTAACGAGGTCTGCTCGTCAAGAAGGCGTTGTCTCTCCAAGTCCTTCAAAGGGATCGTGGTCCATTTTGCAGAACAAGAGTCTCCATTACCCCCACCACGGCTCCCTGCTGCCCTGTCCCGCTGCCTCGGCAGCGAGGGGACGCTGGGGATTGCTCAGGGAGGGTTGTTTTAGGGACAATGAAACCTTCTGCAGAAGCCTTATCACCGTCTCTCTCACAGGGCACTGACGTCTGAAATGTGCTCGGAGCATTTATTAAGGACCTGTCAATAAGCTCTTCCTGAAAGTGTTTTTAAGATACATCGCCGCGCCTTTTCCCATCAGTTGCATGAGCGCAGCAGCCTGATCCTGCAACAGCTTACTTGGTTAGCGTGACGCCCAGGAGCAGATCCCCCGGAGTTTCAGATTTTATTCTTCTCTGCATTGCAGGAGCACTAATCTAAAGCACTGCCAGGTCAGGACAGAAGGTATCAGGCAGCAGTTGAAGACAAAAAAAGGGAAGGTAAGAAAATGTAACACATTCTACATAGTTTCTTAGTCCTTCCTCACCCTCTTGCTCCTTTTCAGCAAAGCCACCTGAACCGAGGACCGCACAAGAAGCAACACAGAAAGGAATATGGAGAATGTATGTTTCCTGACTACTGGGGAAAAAAAGGTGATGAAACGCTCATCCCACCATCCTTATGGTGGGAACTGGGAAAAAAGGGTTGGATTTCTCCCCCTGCATTTGGAAGTTGCTTGTTTTGCCAAAAAAATTAGCAAAGAAGAATGAAGTTGCCCATGAATGCAATCTTCCTTTTTTACCCAGCTCAATTCATTCACCGGGGTCATTTGAAAAAAAAAAAGTCCAGGAAATTTTGCTCTCGGTCTGGATGGAAGAACACACCAGAAATCAATAACCAGAAGCAAATACACTGACAGAATTAACTGTTAGAGGACAGACAGCAACAGGCAAGTCAAAATCCCCAAATCCCTGAGCGCGCTGAAGAGCGTGGCACAGACTCAGACCTCCAGCTCTACTGGTTTGGGCAGCAAGAGGTAATCCACCACCCTTGCTCCTCCAGGCAATGCTCTACCTGATTTCTGGACACCCAGCAAGCCAACTGACAGATGTGTGCAAATCTAGCAGATCTCCTGCCTTGGACCAACCTCCAGAAACTGCCCAATTTTCAATGATTCTGCCTCATTCTCCTGCCCTCTACCACCAGATGGGATGCGCAGAGTTTCAGGAGTTCAGCTTGCTGCAGAGAGGTCCGCGCTGGCCTCCAACGGGCTGGGACATCGTGTGCAAGCAAAGGAAGCGATGGAAGAAGAAATTAGCAGTAAGGTGGCGTACGCCTTGTCCCCACCGGTCATATATTAACAAAGCACGTGGGCTGTTTGTACAAAACAAACACATCACGTGGTATTTGCTCAAAAATGGCTTGGGTGAGCTATTAACACTTCATTAATACGTGATGAAAGGCAAATTTAGAGAGCTCCCCAAAGTGATTGAGAGCTCCGAGGGGCCCATAAATGAAATGATAATGCAATGTAAATAAGGCTGCGCAATACAAAGATTGGGAATTAGCCTATGATCTAATAAAAGCAGCTAGATATTACCAGAAATGCATTCCCTGCCTTCCTCCCACCTTCCCCAGTTTTGTGCAAAGGTAATATTGCAAGTTTATAAATTGCAGGGTTTATATAGATCCATCAAACCCTCCAACTTTTGTCTTTAGTGATTTTTTTTTCCTTTTTTTTTTCCCCAGGGCTCTTTCTGTAAAAAAAAGGAGGGGCAGAAAATACACCAGTATGCAGGGGACATCGTTCTGGCATTTCAAAAATTGGTTTTGATGTTTTGCTCTGGACTATTTTGAAACAGTATCGGTCCTTATCTCACTAAATATTTTACAGATCTGCCACCTGAAATCCCTAGAGCAGTGCCCACGTTGCCCATTAACTCACTCAGTCAGAATTAGCCTAGGCAATATTGTCTGACTTTGGCCAATGACACCAAACAGATTTTAGGCAGAGAGTGGACAGTGAGGATAGAAGTCCATTAACGATAATATCTCTCCAACCATTGAAGAGGCCATTAGTGTTTGTGCTTATTTTTAGTATATTTGAAAGGGACTGAATGAATCCACCTTCAGCCCCGTGAGTACATTTCTGTCCATTTTCAGGTATTTATTTTGCATTGGGATTTTGTTCCAGCCTTGAAGTGACTGTGCCACCAGCCATCCAGGAGGACAGATAAAGTTTCATGCACACTTGAACCCAAAGCACTCACTGATCCTTTTCAGACCTGTCACATATAGTAGACACAGCTCCTTCTCCAGCAGAAGTGATGATAGGAGATGTCCGTCCTGCCCACCATTAAGCTCCTGAAATATCGCCATCCATTCAACTAATTGCATTACTCTCCCGTTATAGTCAATCAAGAGCAATCAGGCCATGATCCATCTCATCCTAAGACAGATGGCTACAGTAGGGCAGATGCCTCACCCTCTAGAACTGACTATTTCTCTTCGCTGGCTATAAAGGGAGACGAAGGCGAGCTCAGGTGGTGGTTGCAGTTCCCTGCCACGAGTCTCACCCTCACCGACAGCTCCTGGAGGTGAACCTTGGCCATGTGCACTTATCCCACCCAAGTGAACAGACCGCTGCCATGGTCTCATGGAAGATATCTGCATGGAAGGAGAAACTTGAGTTATTCTTCAGCAGTAAGTCTATTCCCTAAAAATATTTTTTAGCAAGTAGCTGGGAGAGATTTTCTTGGAGGATCTGTGAAGAGTCAAGGAAGTATGGAAACTTATGCGCCTTTGGGGGGAAAAGAAATTCCTGGCTTTCCAAAGGGATATTAATGACTAGCAGATGGTTAAGAGACTGGGGAAAATGGATATTTCAAGGATGACATAAAATAGAAAGACTCCTACATCAGGCTTTCCATTGAATTAAAATATTAGGTATTCCTTTTTTTTTGTGAATGGGATTCAGCAGCACTTATCTGTTCAGGCCAAGACAAGCAGGTTTATATCCCTGCCCCAGTCCAGCCCCTGGCTGCTACTCATGTGAGTCTTTACTGGTCAGGTCAGTGGGCCCATTTCTCCCACTACCACGCTCCCGTAGGTGATTTTTCACAGAAATGCAATGTGAAGTATGTTTTTCATCACTTCTGGCTCTTTATACGCTCATTCCACACCCCTCTGTGTGTTGGCTAGCGTGAGAATGGTAGATACCGCCTGTTTCCAAACCTGGGATGAAAGTCTGGGGGGTTTTTCATCTTTCCATAAGCCAGTTTGATTAGCCTTATTATTGCTATTGGCACATAGATCAACAGTTATCAATAGCCAAATGCACAGCATTTGCCACAGCTTCTCTGGGTGGCAAGTCCTAGCAACAACAGCCTGCTACTTATTAAGTCAAATGCACTCAGTTTTATTTCAAATGACAGATGTCTGGTTATTTGGCACAAAAACGTGAATTGTATTCTCATGGATGCACAATTGTATTGAAATATATGTTAGCCAAGAATCTAGTTACCTTCACACAAATGCAAACATCTACTTCTTTCATGATGAACAGCAGCTCTTCACATCCTCATCTGAATTAAGTCCATTCATTTCCTAGTCTCTGGGGAAAAAAAAAGAAAGAGGAAAAAAAAAAAGTCCAGAATCATGTCCAAAGTTTAGCAAGACCGATTGCTGACTAGCAAACATCTGTCCTGTACCCCTGCAAAACCCACCAGGGAAGTGCAGTCTTCCGAAATTTTGGAAAGGAGGAAGGCAGCGCTGCTGGATCTCCGGCTGGAAGCGGTCCATGCTGTACACATGCCTTGGATGCAGAGAGCTGCAGGAATGCCACTGCAGTTTAACACCAACCAGCAGCTCATGTTTTCATCCATTTTCTGTGCACACACTGCAGGGTTTATAAATCTCCACTTTACATCCAGAATATTCCTGGAAAACAGATTGCTTCTGACAAGGGTTTCTTTTTTATTATTTTATTTTTGAAATATAGATTTTTTTAATACAACATGCTTCCATTGTGTTATATATTGCAGATGACAAACTTCCCAGCTGGTAATTTCCAATCATTTATAACACTGTCGTGAGAGTCCATATTTTTATATCATACCATATATCTGAAATACGTTGGAAAATATAAAATTATATGAAACTGATAATAAATACATCTCAACAGACAGACACACGCATGAGAAAACTTTCAGATTTTCTTCTCTGCCATATTATGTCTTTATCTATTCTCCACATATCACTCTCCGAGGCTTTTGCTGGGAGTCTGCCACTGGGAAGCCAGCAAAAGTGAACAGCCTGTGCCGAACAGCCTCCATTAGGTTACAGAAGCTATTCTCTCTTCGGCTCAGAAAATCTCAGGCTTTCATCAAGCAAGTCATAAAAAAAAATCTCTGGTCTTCAGCTGACATTGTCCAGGAAAGAGTAATATACTGAACATGCCCTGGTTAGAGGGGCAGCAGCCAAAGAACTGGAGCACAAGACGATATTGGAGCACCTCTAGCAGTTGGGGTGAATTAACCGTGCCCTTGCAGACAAGATTTGTGACCCACTGACGAGCCTGTGGTCGGGTTATGCATCTTCTGAAGGCAACCTTGTTCTGTAAAAGTGGCATCATTAGATGGCCATATTTACCAGCTCTTAAAAAAAATTTTGCAGCCAGCACTGGCTGAACAGCAAGCTTCACTAGTGAGCTACGTGCTCGCAGAAAGGAAAAGGAGAAGCATCTTGCTGAGAGCTGTTTATAGCACACATAGTTGCCAAGTCATGTAGCATCCATCTCTCCCGTGAGCCCCTCACAGACAATAAGGAGCACGTCCTCAAGGTAAAGAAAACCTTAATATTCCCATAGGAAACTGAAACACTGAGGGATCAAGTAACTTGGCCAAGGTCATGTAGAAAATCTGTGTCAGAGCATGGCAACTGAACACCAAGTTCTTGCCGTTTCACACACCGGCTACAAAACCTTCCACCTCTCAAAATAAAAGGGGGGGTCAGGTGAGAGACAGACCCCCTCCTGAACTCCCTGGGAGAAGCAGCATAGTCCCAGGATCTCACCGCATCTCCAGTTTTAAGGGGCGCTCGCCCATGGCAGAGGTGGTTTGGATACAGAAGGGGATGACTCCATCCACCAGACACACCAAAGTGATCCTCCCCATCGTTTCAGCAGGGTGTTGTCCACTTTGTGAATCGGCCACGGGCAGGTATCACCAACAAATGAGCATCACAGAAACGGCACCCCAGCAAATGGACTCGATTAGCATCTAAACACCTGGGGGGTTCCCCCCACGGCCAGCTGGGACACCTGCCACCCAGGTGGGAATAATCCCCCACTGCAAGAGGTTCCACAGACCAAGCTTGGCTCTTAACCAGGTTGTTCCCATTGCAAAAGGCACCAGGAGAGCTGGAAACAAACCCTGTGTGACCCATCACAGAGTCAAGCGGCTGCTCAGGACCAGTGGCGTTGCGTTCCCAGCAGAATACACCAGTGTCACCACAGGGCACCCACTGGTCCCCAACACCCAGGCCTTGTTTCCTCCACCTGCTGTCACCCCACACATGAAAATGTCCTCCCTGAGTTTCTTTTCCCGCACGCTTTCTCTTTTTTTGGATGCTGCAAAGCATTCACAGCAGCAGTCACCAGTCTCTGCTTGGGGTGGGAAATATTTCCAGATGCTCTTGGAAGCACCTTTTATTCACAGCATGCTCCTTGTTACAGTTAAACAGGGAGAAGAGAAAAGCACCTCCTTTCCATGAGTGTTTTTGTGGGATGGAAAAACTATTCAGACTCCAGGGTGGGGAGAAAATCTACCAGAGCTTCACTGTTTTCTTGGATTTTACCCTATTTCAGCTGCTCAAATTCCTCTGCCATTAGTTATCGCTGCCTCTTTCTCTCCTGCTGCCGCAGGGGAAAATAATAATGTTTAAGTATGCAGCCCCAAAGAGACGTTGTAGTGTGTGGCTTGTTTTAATTCCACCCTCAAAGACCCAAAACGGAAGGTGGGGGTTTTATAATCATGTATTATGCATTTGCTGACAAACTCCTTTTACAAAGAGAAGCAGGCAGCAAGATCTTCCAGCCACTGGAAAATTTGAGGGGTCTTCATGTAAGCAACGTGACACACGCCAATGGGACCACAGCGTAGGCTTTTGGTCCATGAAGAGATGGCAAGTCAGGTACCCAAACCTAGAAATACCCAAAACAACTTTGGAAAATCCTGGCTATCGTTACTTCTGGTGTTTTATTTGACTTGACTCAAAAGATGTCTTCAAACCATGTAAATAATCATTTCCCATTGAAAAGGAGAGATACTAGGGATGTAGAAGCCATTTTGAGTGGCTTTTCTAAAGTAGCCAAATTTTGCTCCCATTTTATGGAGCTGGCTCACGGCTCAGAAAAGCTTTCCAGCAGCCGCTGATGCTGGGCAGTTGCAGATGCAGGAGGTGCCATCAGGCACTGCAGCGTGCACGGGACACGACACCCCATTAGCAGCATGTGACTGCTTTAAGGAATAAAGAGCCAAATTTTTGTCTAAATTACAGGCAAACTCTACTGCACAGAGATCCAAGATCATTTAGGAAAGGACTGGGTTGCTTAGGAGGGTTTTTTTCCCACACACACGCTTTTTTTACAGCACATATCACACAGATCAGGTCCTGAACCTGAACCATTGGGGTAACCCCAAATCTTCAGCATCGTTGATGCTGCTCCAGGATTAATCACAGCAGCCAGGGTCTGCTGAGCTCCTTGCAGCCCACAGTCTCCCAGTGGCACAGGCATAGGTGGCATAAACTGTTTAAGGAGCAGCAGCCTGGCACCGGGGAGGTTCGGAGGTAACCTCGTGGTTGCAGGATCCCTACTCCCAAGCCTGTGATGTGTGGGGATTTCCCTCCAGCTCCTGTCTCTGGAGTCACACTGTCAAGTGGGCATCACAACCTGGAGATCCTGGGGAAAAAATAATGATTTCCTAACCTTGGAGGAGAGTTAAGCACACTCTGAGGACGTGGGGGAAAGGTTTTACACCTGCGTGCACACGCAAACCAATAATGTGTGTGATTTCCAAGCCAGCCTACATGACTGGAGGTGGCAGGGTCACAACTGCTTCCATGAAAACTCAGAGCTGCAGCTGCTCCTTCCCTGGGAAAAGACCTCCTCATACCCTTTCTACTTAACGCATTAACCCACAAAGTTCAGCCCAGTCTTTCCCTAAATAGACGTGTCATGAGCACCCATGGGAGTTCCATACAGCTTAAACCAAGACCACTTGGACTTTTCCAAAAAATGCTATCGTGAATCATGTGCTTTTACTGTAATGCAGTTAAGGATGAAAGTATGTTCCTATAAGACATTATTGTTTGTAAGTAAAGCAGACATGGTTGCGAGAGAATGTTAATATAAAATAAATCAAATATGTTAATATAAAATAAACTATATAATATTACTAATGTTTGGTAATTGGCATGCAGAGAAAAAGTCCAGTCTAAGACAAGCACAGGCGATCATGGTAATACCTACGCAGATGCAGCATAGATGCCCCTGGGCCATACCCCAGTCTCAACTCCGTTGGTAATAAGCCAAGGCAACATAATTAATTTGATTGAATTTACTCTATGTAACAGAAAAAAATGGCCCACTGAATCTTTTTTAAGCATATGTGCGTGCGTGTGTGTGTATGTGCATTTTAGATGGCTTGATAAATCCACAGCTATCTGGATTTGGAACTAATCTTACCCTGTGTGTAACCAACATGCTGGAAAAATTACTTTATGGGCAGCAAGAATAATTCTTCTTAGTCATAAATCAAAGCTCTTTAGGAGGGAAAGATGCATCATGGATTTTTTTTTTATTCCTCTTACCAGAAATTCTTACACGCATGGCCACATTAAAAGACGTTTTCAAATGAAAACTGAAAATAGTTTCAGAAAATAAGACAGCAGAAAGCACATGGGGCTTGGTTTGATACTAAGGAAATATAGGCTGAAGGGAGAATATTACCAGCTGTGATTCATCTGACGCAAGAGACTTTGCTTTCAAAAATAAGCTCAGTACGGCGGAAGGGTCAAAATTGTACCTGGGATTTAGGATTATGTTATCTGCTGTTCTGCAACATGGTGGCAGTGAGAAAAGTCTCGCTGATAGTGCTGATAGCGGGAATTGGAGACTGAGGATTAAGCAACAGCACAGATAGCAACCAGCTTTCTTCTGTTAGCCTTTCATAGATTGCAAAAAAAAAAAGGGTGCCTGCCCACGTGAAGCAGACATAAGCTCTATGCCCTGTTGATGAGGCGCTGGGTAGGAGACAGATAACTACCAAAAAGGTTGCATTATTATTTAAACTGGGCCTGAAGGAATGGCTGAGGGCTTCTAAGAGGGGTGTGGGTTGGAAGAAAGTTTCCAAAGCCCAGGAAACTCGGATCTGAAGGAGAGGGTAAAGACCTGCCCCAACCCCCTCAGCCTCGGCTGCCCAGGAGGACCCTCTCAAATCAAGGGTCTCGTTGCAAGCTAAGGCTTGCAGCTGCGTTGGAGACCTGGTTGCGGTGGACAGACCTATGGCTGTTGGTGTTAACCCCTCCAGCTGCTCACCTCTGCCTTCCTGCTGGGACAGCAGAGCCGCTCGGGGTCCACGTGCTCAACCAAGGGCTGCTGGTAGTGGAGACTTCCATGGCAAAGCCAAGTGGGTGGCACCTGCTCCAGTTTAGGAGCTGGCCCTTGCGTGGCTCAGCCATCTCTGTGCGTGCAGTGTCAGCTCCCCTTATGCATCAGAGCCCTCAGATATAAACCACGTCCCTCTGAGGAGCCACAGGCTTGAAATCTGCTCTGAATCAGACTGTTTTCCAGGCATTTGTCCATGGAGCAGAGGGTGTGCAGAGGAAAAGCTCCACTCTGCAGTTTGGCACAAGCCAGCCCAAACAGCTCTCTCAAACGCAGAAGATATGCAGACCAGACAAGCAATGGAAGGAATTTTGCAAGGAAACAATATTTAAAAATTCAAAATTCACTTACCATGCACAACCAGTAAAGAAAGCGCTGCAAGCTAGCAGTACAAGTGTTACCCTGCTTTAGGCGTGAGGGGGTGGACGGGTAACATCCAGAGGTCCCTTACAACCTCAATTACGCTACGAATTAGGGTTATAATAATGCTTTGGCTTTTCTAAGGCTCCTTTCACCAATAAACCATCCTTCCACTTCTTTCCAAATGCTAAGCTGCACCACACCCCATCAAGACCGTTTTGTGCATTTTAACAACCGCAGAAAGAACTTCAGGCTCTGCAGGGCTGAAGCGACAAACCCGAATCTCACAAGTGAGTGACACAGACCCAGCGGAAGAGCTCAGCTCTTACAACACCCAACCTCATGCCATAACCTCGCTCGTTAAACGCAGCTCCCTTCCCGGTTGCAATCCCAGGCGCGACTGTGCACCGTGGGTGCATGTGCTCCTCGCTCGCTAAGCTTTGCTCTTCTCACAGCCAGCCGAAAAATCCCAGCCAGAGCCCATGATGGGAGACAGATGCAGAGCCACTCCCAGCATCCTGCTCTGCCTCACACGCTGTCTACCACATCACCACCTAAATTGGTTCCAGCATCATCCTCGCTGCTGATGAGGTGCAAAGCAGACGAAACACAGCCAGATCTCCTCGTGCCAGCTGGAAGAGGTGAGCTTTGGTGTACAGCAACATGCTCGATTCGAGCGGGCGCCATCAGTCAAATCTAGTGCCAGAAGTTCAAAATACCTCTTTACGACACAGGAATCGTTTGGGCCTTGAATTTATCCTCGGTGCTGCATAACATTACCCATTACCTTTACAGCAATAGATAGGAATTTTCAGGTTGAGCAAAAAATTGCTTGAACAGATGCCAACACATCCCAGAGTAACTGGGTAAGAAAGTCGATGTCCATCCACCCTGTGTGCTGTGTGCCAGCTCTAAATTCAGGTACCGTCTGCCCTGCCACACTGAGGCCAACATGAAGGTGTCTGCTGGCTGTCAGAGCCAAAAAAAAATGATGAGTTTGGGGCACACGTTCAAAAAGTCAAGTGGAAAAAAGAAGGTCATGGGCTCTTCTTCCAAGGAAAGACAACAGGATGTGCTTTGGGACCGATGTGAGCTGGAGAACAGGGCTGGCACTGGCTCCTGGATTAGTGGTGGGATCACAGGGAGGCAGCCCATGAAGGTCTGCTCCAAGTAAGGAACATGGCATACAGGGAAGAGATAGGAAATAGGCACAGGAGACAGCAGGGAACCTGAAAAAGCAGATTTTGGCTGCTTGCAATGGGGCTGCTGTGCAGAGAAGGGGCTGGGCCAGAGCCAGGAGTCTCTGCAACTTTTGGTCCCCAAGGTAAATATGATTGACAACCTCCCCGACTAAGCTGTGCGACAGGGTTGAAGGCCTGTTGGGAAGTCCCTGGATTTTCTAATTCTTCTGGCACTGAACTGCAGCAGAAAGAAGTTGAGCTGCAAGAAGACACCGTGGGCCAGTGAGGTGCTCAGCCCCAACAGGAGTCAGCGGTGGTGTGCCAAGAGCCGTGGTGGACTCTGCACGTCCAGCCACCAGGCACAGGACCTCATGGGAGAGCATCTCCTACACTGAGATCAGCCAACAGGAATTTGCACGCGGAAGGTGCAGCAGCTGCACTGGACCGTACGGCTGGATGAAGTTGGATGAAGTTTTCCAAGAGGAGGTGGTAGAGCAGAGTAGAGCACACAGGACATGATTTCAGAGTTGTTCATAAGGACTTGGCCACCTGCGCGGAGGCTGAATTTCTGTTGCTGTCCAGTCCCATGCTGTCATGTGTCTTCGCCGAACTATTCACCGATATATCACCTGCTCAAACATCAGCTACTTCAGCTGCTGCACCGCTGGATCCAGCTGTGCTGGGTGAAAGCTTGTATACCTTCCAAAATAGTGCTTGGCCAACCAGGACTGTGAAAAGACAGAAAGGGAATTACTATTTGTTAAGTGCACATGTCTGTTCTGGGGTGCTCAGGAATAGGCCGATGGTGTAGGTGACTTTGGAGCACTGCGCTGAGAGCCAGCAGGTACCTCTGTACTGATTCTTCTGTGCCATCCTCATAGCTGGTCATCCAGTGCTGCACAGAAAACCATAAAGTGGTACCTCTGGCTTACCTGGATGTCAATGCAGAACAAAACAAATACCCACGTGCCTACTTATTTATTGTGTTATCTGAATTTCTGAGCGCACCCCCCCACTCCCACCAAGCAACAATGCAAGGCACAGATTATCTATAATCCACCGACAGCTATTGATCCATGAGGCTATCAACAAGCCAGAACGATACATACGTCTTATTCAACATGCAAACATTTGCCCATGATAGCATTGGCAGCAAGAAGACCCAGATAAATTTTGTGAATAACAAAGTACTCTAAATAAGACATCAAGACTCTTTCTATACACCCTTAAACTGAATTACTGAGGAACAAGGTATTTTCTCTGTAAATTACTTGCTGCTATAATTCACAGATAAAGAAAAAAAAAAAATCCGCTGTTTGAGAGCAATAATGGCCCTATCCTTTCCTCTGAGATGTCCCTAGATAGAGTCCTCCAGAGCATCAGGAGAGCTGTTCTGCTGCTAAGCAACAGGCAGACTCCCAGACAGCTGATGATTTTACCAAATAGATGAGTACCAAAGGTAAAATATGGGCAAATGCAGCAGTAGATTTCTTCTCCCCCACTTTTTTTCCACCCCCAGCAGTTCATTCAGATTTGACAGTCAGCAGGTGTTGTTTCACATTTTCATCCACGTCTCCAGGCAAATGGAAACAGAAATCCAATGTATTCATTCCCGTGCCCCTAACACCTAGACCTAAGGAGAGCTTCTTCACTTGCTGGGAATGAGATGTCTCTTTGCATGCCAAAGTCCAAAATTAGAGGGCAGCCTTGCCAGCTTGCTTGGAGCTGGCATGCTCCAAGGAAGCATTTAAGTCTTTATGCCGGGTTAGATTTTCCTTCCCTTGCCAGCTGATTTTTTTTACACACAGACATAGCCTTGTGTGTGAAGGCAGAATGAACTATGGTGAGACAGCAACAAAACAAATTGACTGTGAGCGTGCATTCACACATGCTTCTTTGTGTCTCCTTTGCAGCCATCTCTCATGCCAAGGAAGAAGGCTTTAATCCAGGAGATAAAGCACAGTCATAATCTATACAAGTCCATATACACGAGTTGCACGACTAAAGTTTCTTGTAGCAACTTTAATCCGGGACTTTTCCTTTCCAAAGTGCAGGAGAAATGCAACTTTCTGGAGAGCACTACAAAATCAATATTTACCTAGAGCTATATCACAGAAAACTCACACTCCATGAATATAAAATGTCCATGAGGAGTATAAAATATTCCTTGAGCATGAAATCAGGTACAGGGCTGAGAATCCAGAGCTTCCATCAGTACCATTGGAAAATAGGATCTTTCCAGACTCCTTTGGGAAGTGAAGGTGCAAGCTTAGGAGATATCTGCTTGTGTAATTCAGAGAAGAGCCCACTCTTTGGGAAATCAATTCCAATAAATGGGTTATCTGGGAGCTTAAACTGAATCTGGTGGTTACGCTGTGGTTCCTTCGTGACAGCACAAGCCACATCTCCCCGCTTCCTCTGCTGCTTGGCTTGTGGAGTCATTGCAGTGCAAAAGAGCTCCATTTTCTTGAGGTCAGCAAATATTTTTTAATCAGCTGTAGAATCCACCTGCAACACAAAAACTGGCCTTTCTCTAGACACTTTCTTCAAGTTAGACAAGTTTCCTTTTGCATGATGGCTTAAACAAATGCTCAAGAGTGGTACATTGTGAAATAAAAGCTAAGCAGGATTCCTCACTATCTTGTTGCCCAAATAGTTTGGCTCTACCTTAGTAGAGCCTTCCTCACCATGGAAGTGGTATAGATACGTTACTGTCGGACAGTATGGACGCGAGAGAAAAGGTGGAGAGCCTCCAAGGGCCTAAACCAGAACTGCTATTGAAATAGCAAACTAGTCAATGCCATTGCATGTCGTTTCTCAGTGTTGTGCTATACTCGACACAAGGTTGGTTCACTGACTGTCATCACTTGAGGAGAAGGAAATCCATCACATGTTTTTGGTCATGTGGCCTCCATTTGTATGAGGTGAAAGTTCATTATCATACATAAAAGAAGGCATCTTATCAAGCAGTTGAAAGCAGTTTATCCAGATCTTAGAGCTCCTACACTCAAAAAGGAAGCAGAAAACTGTACATTTACTACCCACCTGTAAAAAATTCGAGAGCACAATGCAACCACCAAATCCCTCCTGAACCAGGACAGAAATTTCCCCCTAACCACAGGGCTCATCACGTTCCCAACTTTGCATCCTCTTCCTTTGTTAAAGAAAGAAGTGTCAGCTCTTCAAAATGAAGCCATTGGGATAATGCTCCCATCTCAGACTGTGATAACTCACTTAAAAAGCCTACAGAAAGAGTTCATGAAATTTTGGCATATCTGAAGTCACAGCCAGTAGCGAGAAGATTTGAATTTTGTAATTTAGAGAATCTGACAGGAAGGCCTTTAGGTCTTCTGTATTAGTGAAGTTTCAGATCCCAAACATCTCAAATCTATATTGAGCTTCCTGCCTGACAGCACAGGTCTGGAAGAAGTGCCACTTGCTGGTGAAATTTCTGTTGAATTCTCTTTGTTCAAAGTTATTAGCATGAATGAACAGCAATCCATAGGGCTACTCAGACAGACTGGTGATATCTCTGCTTTCAGCAGCAATTTCTTCTGACTCTGAATGAAACTCTGTGCTTGATCCCCTCTGCTCAAGACTTCTGGCTAGGAATAGTTCCTCCATAGTATGTGGGATATTTTCTTCCTATTAAGTCTCTGGTTCACCTACCCCAAAATATTGCTGGGCTTTTCTCACTGGGATTTGCAAAACCTCTTCATAAACAGGCTCTTTGGTTTCTCTCCTCCTGTTTAACTGCTTAGCTCCTGCAGTCTTTGTATTTTTTATTTTCCTGGAGGTAAGTTTGATGTAATCTCTGCTAGGCTTTCATAGCTTTTCAGAAAGTGGCACTGAATGCCTTGAGACACCCAGAAACACCCTTGTAAGCTCACACCGTTGCAGAGTCCATCCCTTAAAAATAAGTGGGACAGTAAAATTTAAGTCTGTAAAAGCTTGCTGTCCTGAGCTGGAATTTTGCCTGAATGAGGGACTTGGTGCGATTCAGTAAATGGACCTCGACGACACCGAAGTCAGCCTGGAAAATGCCCCTCCATCTCTGAATTTGTAATTTCACATCCTTAACAAACCCACCACCTCACCACACAAGATGTACACAGAGGACCAGATGGTGCTTAGCAATCATATCTCCTGCCCAACCACAGGGAAACAGAAAGACAACAGAGAAAGAGGGAAGTAGAGGACCCAGGCACCCATGTTCTTCATGCGACATCTAAAGCAGTTCATTTCCCAGGGCAGAAAACCTTCCCCATCTGTAATGCTGCAGAAAAGAAAGCAACCCAGATGGTGTCGAGCTGCAAGGGGAATAGTGTGTAAATCAGGGGCAACGAGAGGTTTTGCTTTGCAAAGGAACAGCTACATCTCACCTAGAGAACTGTATATGTGATCCGTGACCTTGTCTCAGATACTCTGCAACTACCCTGGAGGGACAGAGCTTTGGAGAATGACACAAAGCATTCGGAAATTCCTGGGTATTGGTATGAGGGAGAGTAAAGGAAATGGGAGTTTATTTTCACTGCAAGAGGTGGTTGGGAGGCAGTGATCTAATTGCCACCTTTGGAAATTATGAAAAGGCTTGAAATTCCTCCTAGCAAACCGCTGCACGCTGGGAAAACATCGCAAGGTAGAAGTGTGCTGTGAACGCTGGTGTCGCTTTCACTGGAAGGATAATAAACATATGGACCATATTACCGAGGAGATCTAAGGACAGCAAAAAAAAAAAGGCATGAACGAGATCAAGAGGGAACAGGTGAAAAAAACCCAATCATGTTGGGACACCACCAGTTCTCCTTTCTCCAGGGACAGGCTGCACAGCCTTACATAAATGTTTTGCTCAGCCTTTCAAAGGCATTTCAGAGCTCTCCTGCCAGCTTGAATTTTAAGCATGATTTGCAATGGTGCTTCCCCCACTCTTGCCAGTGGATTTTGCATCTAGTGCCGGATGAAAAGAGTGGCTCCTTGCAGGCTGAGGCTGGAGCTGCCCAGAAGAAGATCTGAAGACCAAGTTAGACCCTGCTGATTCCGA
This sequence comes from Aquila spilogaster, assembly GCA_024606505.1. Classification (NCBI taxonomy): domain Eukaryota; kingdom Metazoa; phylum Chordata; class Aves; order Accipitriformes; family Accipitridae; genus Aquila; species Aquila spilogaster. The sequence goes on from JANHGO010000041.1 coordinate 32,039,378, forward strand.
CTTAGCATTGAAAATTTGGCTCGAGAGATGAAAGGGTAGCCAACTCTTTAGATGTTTGCTTCACAGAGCAGAGCACCATCCGACACAACACACAGGATTACAGACAGCTCTCTGGGGAACCAAGCAATCAAGAAGAGCTTATTCTGCATCAGGACACCTGGGAATTTGGAGAGCAGAGGACAGACGAAGAGAAAAGTAGCCGGTGGAGAAACATCTCCCCAGGAGCCTGGATCAACAGCGGAGTCTGGCATGGAGCTCCTGGGACCCTCCACTGCGCTACTTAACTCGAGCGAGATCCCCAGGGAGAAGAAGAACTGGGACCGGTATCGTGGGATGCGTGTGAAATGCATCTCTCCAATGGCACCAGCGCCTGCTGCGGGGGACCGAGCCCCGCGTTGCTGCCGGCTGGCTCGCCTCCAGAAACCGGTTGGCCAATTCAGAGCCTGCTAACAGCCTGCTGACATGGGAATAAGAAACTAATGAGGCCTTAACTCCTGTATAACTACAGGCCAGGGTTTGGCTCAGAGCAGAGCTTGGAGCCCGGCCAGGCTATGCGGGAAATCACCGCCCGCCTTTGGAGGAGGAGGAGGGTGGTAGCGACCGCGCAGCATGGCAAGACTGCTCTGTTTAACGGCGGAGAAGGCCTCATCGCCAGCTTCAGGCATCGGGGCATCAGTGTCACCCTCTTGAGCATCTCTTTACTGTGCCTGCATTAAAACTGCAAGCCCAGTAGTGACATTTTTCATACGTTTTTCTCTGCATTTCTCTCCATTCTTGTCAATTTACAGCATGGCAATGAAGTAGCAGCAATTTTGGTTTTGAAAGAGGCGAAGGAAAAGCAGTTACTATAGGGAAACCAGCAAAGTCCCACTTTTGCACAGAAAGCAAAGCAAAAGGCCTGATTTTGCCCATGAAGCAGTGCTTGGCTTATTCTGCTGAGTGCAAGGAAAGAGCTGGTGTGGTGTGACTGTAATCTGCTGTATCTTTACCATCAATCACGTTTTAATGAGAGTAAATTGAAATTCCAGGCACACATTAATAATGAATGGATGAATTAACTCTGCAGAACCATCTGATGATGCTTTCACTGGGCTGTGATGTCTACAGGCTAACATCACATTAGGTTACTTTCTGGACATGTATAGGGAAAACTTTGAACTGAAACATCTGCGCCAAGGCCCAAATCTGCAAAAGGACTTGCGTGCCTGCATTTCAGTTGAGCTGGAATTTTGGAAGTCACAAAATACAGTGACTCACAGAAAACACAGCTACCTGCCCAGGCATCTCAACATTCACAGGCACCAGAGTCATTGCCATAAATGTTTCTTCAATGCCTAAAGTTTCACCAGCAAGTTTCACCAGAGACATGTTGCCCCTTGTAGCTACTAGTATTTGCAGAAGCATCCCCAAACTGGGCTTTCTTTTGCCTAAATTCTCAGAAAGGCCTGCTACGGCCCAGGTGGGGAGAGAAGTCCCAACCCAGCTGAAGAAAGATGAACTATCACCTTTCCAAGATAGACAGATCTCTAGAGTGTTCATTCGAGTAGCAAGAGAGCTTCATTTTCAAAGCAAGCAATGCAGGGGATCTAACGTCTCCTTTCTGTTGTGAATGATGCCAGGCTCCAGGCAGTCAGAGCAGACATCAAGAGTCTGTTGTCAGGACGAGCATCAGAAATCCCCTAAAACCCATCAGCTGCATTTCCTGTAAGTGCGACCCATCACTAACATGAGTTAAAATCCCGGTTTAACAAACCTTGGCTTCTCACTCTGGAGATTCCCAGCTCATTTCCCACCATGGCAGCCAAAATAGTGGCTGCTATAGCTGATAAAATCAGTTTGGCTGGATCTGCAACTCTGACAGCATGGGATGTTTTCTCCATTTGGCCAGGGGATGCTTGTCCATGTGAGGCTTTTAGAGACATCCTCCTCTGCAAAGCTCAGGACTCGTCTTCTGTTTGATTTAAGCGCTGGGATTTTCCAGTGCAGAGTTATTGAAGAGGTCTGTTATGCAAGAAAAAAAATTACTTAAAATCTTGGAGATTGGTGGCTTTGGTGAACTTCGGTCACACTTTAGTTACTTAAAAGTTGGTTGGCCAAGGCAGCCCCAAAAAACATCTGCTACATCAAAGTGGTTTACTTGAATCCACCTCTCCCTTCTCCCCAAGCCTCTTGACCACATATCCCTGTAAACAGTGAGAGAAATTAATGTTTTGGGGGCTGAAGCAGGAGCTGGCTCTGATCTTTCTCACACCAGTGTTGCACCTCTGTGTCTCCACCAGCCCCCAGGCACCGCCGCAGTGCAACTCCTCTCCCGACACAAGACCTCGCTCCATCACGACATGACTTCTACATGCTTCATTGCAGAGGAGGGTTTTAGGGAGGCCTCTCTGCGCTTTGCCACTGCTCCTCACCGAGGTGCTCCCCAAAGCCAAGGTCCTTCCCCATGTACCCTCAGCCTTTCCCCTCTCAGCAGGATGCCATGCAGGAGACATCCCCACCCTGCAGATATATTTCCGATCATACAAGCCTCCAAACCCACACATCCATCCCTTAGAGCAGCTCCAAAACCAGAGGCATGTAACACCCAATTTCTTACACCACGCTGCCGACTCTCTTCAACGCTCTCCAATTTTACAGGCAAAACCTGCCTTTTATGGGCTAAACCTGCCTTACGCTGAATGGACTGATCACTGTTGGTTCAGACATGTCAGTTGGAAACAGCTCCTTCCTCCAACTCATAGCACAGCTGGAACAAGAAGAAACCAGACTGCTTCTCCGTCTTATTTTCCCTTTATCATAAGCTTGCCTTTTGGGTCCCTCCACCCCCATCCTAATATCCTCAATCCCTTCCTCCCCACTGGCTTTTTTTTTTTTTTTTCCCCAGCAGCCTGTCGACATGCCTCTTGAACTTATTTATAGTCTTATTTATAGCACGGCTTCAGCCACCTCACTTGTTAACCTATTCCATATGTTTATTCCCCTTTGTGTGAAACAGGGCTGCGCGAGCTCTCGTTTATCCCTGGGGCCTTTTATTTTCAGACGATGGCCCCAGCTGCCCTGCCCCTCACATGAGACCTGTTTTTTTTGCTCCAGTGAACAAAAGAGCAGCTCAGAAAGGGTCCAGGGTGATGAGAGAGACATGCCAGCTCTGTGCCAGCCCTAACAAAGACAGATACCCAGCAGAAAACTGGCACATCCTCCACAAGCCGCACAGCAGGTTTTGCTCCTAAGAGCATCCCAATGGGATGAAACTGGACTAGGTTCGCCTGTATCCAGAGGGATACAGAGACTGGGAAGCAGCTCTCACTGGGGATTTATCCTCAGATTTTCCTTCACTGAGTCCCCAGGACTGTTTGCAAACTCTGTTCTTAACTTTTCCCATGCTCTGTTGGCTCATCCCTGAGGCTGCTGTGATCCAACCTCCTAACCCACTCTGAAGCCGCTGCTTATTTCTGGTGTCCCACAGCTGACCAGTGCCCCCAGCACACTTTCTCCCACCCCAAATCTCAGGCACCAGCTTCCCAAAAGCAGCCACGTTTGAGTGGCATTTCCTACAGCTGCAAGTGCCTGAACCTCCAGGTCCATCCAAGGTGAAAGACGAGCAACCTCCAGGCACCACCACCCAAATGACCAGCAGCAATTCATGCAACAAGTCGGGACATTATTTTAAGGAAGAAATTTTTTATGATGAAGATGGTGCAACACTGGCCCAGGTTTCCCAGAGAGGTGGTCGATGCCCCATCCCTGGCAACATTCAAGGTCAGGTTGGACGGGGCTCTGGGCAACCTGATCTGGTTGAAGATGTCCCTGCCCATGGCAGGGGGGTTGGACTAGATGACCTTGAAAGGTCCCTTCCAACCCAAACCATTCTATGATTTGCCCAGCTCCCCACTTCGCTTAACTTGTCAATAGGGACGGTTGCTAAACCTCTCACATTTCTTCTTCGTGGCTGGGGGGTCAGTGGCTGTGTGGCAGGGTTAATTTGCACACAGGGCCCCATTAAAAGGCCACCGTGGAGGCACATTTTTCCTTCCCACCTTGTCTGCAAGCCCAGCTGCAGCCAGGCAGAGCTCCACTCCACAGAGCGGCCCCTTATGTGCCATAAATGTGTGAAATAAGGGCTTTTCTTGGGGACCGTCGGTGATTGCAGCCAGCGGTGTGAGCCCAAGGTGCAACATAAGAGACACAACAGGTCCATGTTCAGCATCGGGGCAGATCTAGTGGCAAGCAAGTTAATACAGCGTTGGATGTCTCCTTATTGTCTTCTGCTCTTTATGCTCAGTTCTCTCCTCTCCCCAGCTAGCAGCAATAACTTATCCTGGAAAACCCCAGCCAGAGCCTGCCAGCACCCACTTTTCCTTCTTAGCAGCTTTTTCCAGCCCTCTGCATGGGGCACTTTGGTTTTGCTCCTCCTGACTTGCAAGGAAAATGCTGGTGGGAGTTTTCTGAGCACCTCCTTGGCGTTTGCATTCCTCGTGCCCTAAAGCCACCCCGTCGTAAACCCCAGCATGTCGCAGCCAGCCTCTCCTCCCCTAACTGCTCCAGCAGCTGCTCTCTCTTTTTTTATCATGCTAGCTTTTGTTCCCTTCAGTGCACAACTGTGAAACACCCTGCGCTTTTCCAGCCTCATAGCATCCCTTCCTCATTGATTTCAGAGGCCTTCAGAGCAGGCTGTGAGCAATCCCCTGTTTCTCTTCTCTCATTTTCCAAAAGGAAAGGTTTTCAATAGTGAACTCCATAATCCTGGGGTTTCTTACATAATATGAACCAACAAACAACTCGGCCACCTCAAAATAAATGATAAAAGTCATTTTTGCCCACCAGAAAGCATCAAAACAGGCACATGTTCCCTCTGCTTTCTTCTTTGCCCCTTTTTTCAGGTCAGCTTTAGACAGGAAAAAACCTCAGGCTGACAGTGATATCTCTAAGGCAATTCAGGAGTCTCCCCTGGGAAGCAGCAGGAGTCTCATTATTTTATATTCTCCCAGACAGAATACTAAATTTGGGGAAAATCCTGCCCTGGCCTTAGCAATAAGAAAGGAAACTTCCCAAATTGCTCTCCAGAGCCCTCGGATTCCTGTTTCATTACCTTGGCATGAGCAGTCCCAGGCGTCTTTTTTAATCCCTGTTGATCAACAGGGGCAAGGCTCGGCACGTCTCTGGCCAAAAGGCTCATTCAATATTATGAGCAAGCCTTAATATGAGCACGGGGAAGGAAAAACACGCACTCTGCAAATTCACTTCACCTTTTCTGTTGTAAAACATGCTGGATTTTAATGATTTCTATTTACCAGGAACCTCAGATTAGCTTTAAAGCATTTAGCAGTAATTTATTTTCTTTTTTTTTTTTTTTTTTTTTTTCCCCCACTGTGAATCAACAAAAAACCCCACAACCCTGCAGGCTTTAAGTCAGAAAGTAGACAAGATTGCAAGGTCTCATTTTTCTGAAAGACCACTGTGCCAGCAAGGCTAGAAAGAGATCGTTCAGATACAAAGAGGGGGAAAAGAAAAAAAAAAAATCAGATCCAAATATATCTGCAGATAAATATTTTACGCTCTTTCCGAATAGCTGGGTGGGATCAGCCGAGCACCCAAGAGCCCTGTGCTGTGCAAGGCTGCCATCTCCTGGAGTGGGCAGCCCCGATGCCAGAGCATCCACCAGAGATTGGGTTGGATTTGTTATTTTAACCCCAGAAATAATTACCTCACGGGAAAGGCGAACTGATGCCTTCATCTCCAGCTTTTACGGACAGTGGAGAGGTTTTCTAAGAAGTGGGTTTGGAGTTTAAACGTGCAGGTGGGGAGCAGAGAGGGCTACACGTTCCCCCATTTAGTGCAGCTGCTGCTCTTTTATTGCAACGGCGTTTTCCCCCGTCACCAGCCCGTTTTCTGTGACATCTGCTTTGTCCCTTCCACCAGAGTCTCCTGATGGCACCGCAGAGGTGGATATTGAAAGTACAGAAGATTTTCCTGGGTGAGCAATGGTCTATGGGAGGGAAGAGAAGAGAGGTGATGGCCCGTTACCTGTCATGACTACGTAGCTCGTGGTGTCCTCTGGACACCCTGACTCCATCTACGTGGGTCAGAACATCTCTGTGCCGGAGGAGGAGATCGGCTGCAGCCGACGCTCACAGGGATGGGACCAGTCTGGAGCTTCTTGCCATGGTCTTGTGCAATGGGGAAGCTTTGGGTCTGGGGATGGCGGTGGTACCCTCGGCAGAGAGCAGGCTGGATGCTGATCTGGTTTAGGAGCGTAAAGGCATCGGTTTAGTACGGGAGCAGAGCCCCGCTGCTCTGCACATGGAGAAATATAAAAAGGGTGAAGATCTTCCCTTGACCTTGGGAGTGGAGGATACCCAAGTTGAAGACCAGAAGAGGACCATTCGGTCAACTAGGCCCCCCTCCCGTATGTCACAGGCGCATCGCCTTCCCACATGTTGCCTATATTAAGTCAAATGACTTTAATTAGAGCAAAGCATTTAGTCCTACTGTGTGCTGCAGATGGAGGACAGGGTAGATGAAGGTGCTGAAAGCCTACGGTAGGAGGTCAAAAATAACCAGATCCCTTGCTGCAAAGGACAGAAGAGCTCATAGGTCCCAAATGTCCTAATGAAGTGGCAAAATGCCTGAGTTGCTCATTTGGAGGCTGGTGGCTGCTGCCAGACTCTCTTGCACAGGCACAACCTGAATGGGATGCTGCAAGGAGTCAACCTGGAAGCGGTAGTGTGAAATGCCCCCCACATCCTCCAGATAAGTTTCTGCCTTCTTCCAAGGAGTTTTACTTACCAGGAGCAGACCCCCCCAATCAATCCGAAACTGCTAGCAGCTCTCTGGGTTTCAGAGAGAAGAATTAAAAACAAATTAGAGGTAATGAGCTCTTAAATTGCTTCTGAATCCAATGTGTGGCTGAGAGTTTTGGTGGATTTGGATAATCAAATCAAGCAGGGCCCAGGGCATGAGGAAGGGTGATGTGGAGTTTAAGAATATTTTCAAGCTTCCCATTGAATATTAGATGTGATGCAACTGCCCCTTCTCATTGAAAACAGGAGTAAGAAACTCACTCAAAGCCAAAGCCAAGAACCAGACTCAGCCTGAAGAAATGCTGTTTCTCCCCATATGAACTGTGCCAGCGCAGCATTAATTGACTTCTGTTATTAGTTACTTCTTCTATTCTTCTAGAATAGTTATATATAGTTACTCTTCTATTATTAGTTACTCCAGACCTAAACGGTTGCAGAGGATCTGCAGAAAGACAGACAAGGTGATGGGAACTAAGGGGCTCTCCAGTTCTCTCCATCCTTTTCTGCATAGTAGTACTAGGTTGGTTGTCAAGGCTTACAAGAATGAGTTATAGGACTTGGGAAGGATTTTCAGAGGGGGGAAATGTGCTACACACTCTCGTACCATGGATGGGGGACCCAGGAATGGGGCTGTGTTTGGCCATTCAGATGCACATCAGCATGGACACCCTGCACCAAAACCCCACAAGTTCAGTTCTGAATGTCAAAGGACGAGGTGGTGGGGCACGTCTTGCTATTAATAGAGGGCTAAAGCTTATCTATACAAATTCATTTACTAATCAAAATCAACAGTTTATGTGTTTTGGAAGGTGAAAACAGCAGAAATCAGTAGTTAGAAGTGGGACAGGATGAACCTTAAGCCACTTGGCACAAACTTGTTTGCAATGTGCTACTAATCCCCTCCTATCCTGTCTTTATGAACCTCATGTACACTGTACCTGTGCAACTGATAACGGAGCGGTGTTTGGGAAGCAGATTTCAGACAGCCCCCCTTCCTCACCGAGGGAGCCCATCCAACAACGTTTTAAAACAGGCTTTGTATCTCATTGGAAGGTTTTTTTGCCCTAAACTTTTAGGGAAATGAAGCAAGCCACCCCCCCCTTGGGAAACATGGTCTTTGCCAACATCTCCAGCGGTCACCTCTGTGCGGTTGCTGGAACGTCCCTCTCTCAGCCAAACCCTGTCCTCGTGCATGGCGGTCACCCTCATCGGCTTTCCCCGGTCATCCCTGATGGCAGCTCTGGCCGGACACTTCCATGAGTGGATTTACCCTCCCGAAAATCACCTCATGAGCAAAGGAGCCAGGACAGGGCTGGGAGCAGGGAGGGGATGCTTCATGTCTTCAGGCCTCCTACAGACGTGCCCCAAGGCTGTCGGTGTTCAAGAGGCATTTGGACAATGTCCTTAACAACATGCTTTAACTTTTGGTCAGCCCCGAAGTGGTCAGGCAGTTGGACTAGATGATCGTTATAGGTCCCTCCCAACTGAAATATTCCAGTCTAGTATGCCACCCTGCAGCACCCAAGAATGCCTGGAGAATACAGCTCCAAGGTTGTGCCCATAAATGCCTTTTGAAGCCCAAGGCCACCTTGAACCTAAACTTGCTACACCCCCATTCAGCTCAGACATACGTTTCTGTGCAGGATCAGACCTCTGGGTGAGCCCCAGGCAAGTAAAGGGGAACGGTGAGCCCACACTGCTCCTTGCTTTGCTGGTCCCGTTTGCCCAGCTGGGGTGGGAACAAACATGCCCCTAGCAGTTCCTTATATGAAAAGGAGACTTGCAGCACCTCTTTACAATCTCACCAGTCTTCCTCTTTCATTAACAAAAACGACCACAATTTTCAGGCTTTCTTTTAACAGAGAATCAGTAACAGCCATAAAACCATATTTCTTCCTTTGCATGTCAAGAAACAACCTGGGAAAACCCCACCTGACCCAAGCCCCTCCAACCTTCCTTGTCAAGCATTCAGAACTGATTTAAAATATCTTGTTACAACAAAGAAGAGCAACATGATTTGGTCATCAGACTACTTGTCTCCTCGGGACACCTCAAAGTCCCGTTGGGCCAAACACTGCACCAGACTTTGCTGCAGACAGGTGTGACTGAATTCCTGCTGCAGCCCACAAGATTTGGGTTGCCATCCCAAGGAAAATGCGTGTAAGGCTGCCTTAGCAATGCCAGAGCAAAGAAAAGCATATTACCTCCAGGACTTAATCTTCCTCCTTCCTATTTTCCTCTTTTAAAACTAATCTTCCCACTTACTGGAACCAGGGCACCAGGGCTTTATGCTCCCTGCAGGCTGGGCAAGGATTTTGTGCATCCAGTCCTCCGGCAGAAGTATGGCACTTTCCCTGTGCGGGCCAGGATTAATATAAAGCGGTTAACTTAACTAGTAACATATGTCTGCATCTTTTTTCCACTGCCATTTAATCTCTCTTATCCACTGACCATGCAAGTCTCCCGTAATCACTGTAGAGTAATTATGTGATTATTCCAGCCCTCTAAATTACAGCTGTAGCTTGGACCCTAGCAATTGCAGGTGACACAGCAAGGCTGACTTTCCCAACTGTTAGTTAATTACAATTAGACAGAAGCAAAAAAAGAAACAACCAACCACACAATAATAATAATAATAAAAAAACCTGCCAGAAAATGCAACGTCTGCTGAGAATTTTCACCCCAATCTTTCTCATCACAAGGAAGATTAGAGTAGGAGCCATTAATAAGATGGCAATTTATGTTAATTTATCAGCACCTAAGCCCAAGATCCTTAATAAAACCAGCTAAAAGGAAATTTATGATAAACAAAAGCAATTATGTTGTTGCTGTTATTACAGTGGCCTTTCAAATCCTGTTGTGCTGGGTATTACTGTCTAAGTGGCTTGGGCGAGGAGGAGGAGGATGGGGTGTGCAGCAGGAGGTCTCGCAGAAGGTCGAGGACAACGTCAGGTGGAGTTTGCAGGTCCTCATCAGACCCTCTCCTGCAACACCTGCACACCCAGCAAACCACAAGATTTAAAAAATAATGAAATCAGTAGAAATGAGGCTTTTACAAGGGAGGGGATGAAGTGTAACAAGACCAACTTGCAGTCCCTCTCCTTGCCTTTATGACTCTTTCCTGAAGGTGGCTTTCCTCCGGTGTCAGGGTCTTTCCAATGGCATTTTGCTGGGGCTGAGATCTCCCTTCAAGGTAGGGAGAGGAACAAAGGTCTCAAGACAACAGGAGATACAGAGGTAGGAGAACATCCCCCAAAAGTCACAGGCCATTTTTTTTTTTTTTGCCTTTTTTCATAGCATTTGGAATTTCTGATGAGAATCCCCAAAGTGTAAGTAGCTTCACAGCTAGTGAAAAAATGGTAAAACATTAGACATCTGCAGGGTTATTTTTTTAATTTCACTGAGTGTGGCTTTAGTGAGAAATGTCCATGAATGTTCTTTCTGAATCTGGCAAGTTTCAGCCAAATTCAGCAGGCTGAAGAGCCCTGAGCTTCCCTTCCCCTGCAGGCTGACATCCCCAGCCTGGGGAAGAGGACTAGGACAGAAAGCTGAAAAGGGCATCAATGAAAACAAAAGCAGAGGGAAGATGTCTTCCTCAAGGAGCAAGTTAGAAGGGTACAGGAGAGGATGCGATTTTAATCCCATGATGATCTAAAATCCACTGAAATCAGCAGAGAAACCCCCGAGGAGCCCAGATGACATCTTGACTCTGATGCAGAACCACACACTCTGCCTGGGTTGAGCTGGGCACACAACAGATGTAAATCCTCCATGGATGTAAATCCTCATCGCCTGCACGATTTGATCCAGCATTTCTGTCTGGTCTCTGCTTTCTTCCTTTCCACTCAAGCTCATCACCCTGTGCCGCAGTATGACTGAACACAGGTCCTCCATCACACTTAAATTTATCTATCGGGCACATCGCGCTGTCTGGTCACTTCTGGGTTCTTTAAGGGCTCACAGAGGGACAATGAACTGGAAGCATGGCCCAATCTGTAACTGTAATTGATGGCATCAGCAAATTCAGAGCCACATTTGGGACTGAAATACTGTAAGAGGCCATTTTAAGAAAGAAATGGTGTTGGGTCAAATGCTTTATGGTGGTAACGAGCAGAGCTCTGCAGAATAGCAAACATGTGTATCTGTACAAATACCTATGGGTTACTTAGATTTTCCCCACAGTGACTCAAAGAGACAATGTTATGGTTTTGCAACATGACATCACAGGGCGATAAAAATAAAAGGAAAGGGAGAAAAAAAATCTGGAGATGAATTGCAAAATAAACTGGCTTTCCAACAACCCAATAAAGGGAGAAGAATATCCTCCATTTCCAGAGGGAAGATGGAGAATGGCAAAGATGCACTTTACAACCCATTCTGCTGGTAGACACTAGGGGTCTGCTGACATTAATTTTACGCATTCCCTTCTCTTCCCTCAAAAGAAAATCGAGCAAACCACTATGATTTAAGAAATGATAGCCCGACAGTCTTTCACTGCAGGCAACCTTCATCAAACATTAGCCTCTTGGCTTGCACTGCAGAGCCGTCAGCTTTCAGTCTGTTTTAGAAGATCCTTATTTTATCCCTTGCTGTTTATGATCAGAATATTTCATCTATTTTCACAAAAGCCTTCTGCCAAACTCCCTATTCAAGTGAAAATAGCAGGAGTTTCCCTGTCATATTTGGGAAATACTCATTAACGTTCAGAAGGACTTTGCTATTGGCATCATGTTTTAAAAAGAGATTAGAATTTATTTTGCTAAACCACACTTCAAAAAAATAAGAGAGGAAAAGCTTCAGCTATTCTTCTAATATGGCTTTGTTTGCTCTGTACTGATTTGTAAAGTGTTTATGTCTGAATTCGTGTTAAGGACAAGCAACTACGGCAGTTAATAATTTCATGTATATACCACACTTGGGCTATGGAGTTCAAGGACCTGAGGAAATGGAGGAAGATCAAAGTGATCCGACCAGCCAAAGCTAACATGGCTTACTGGTGCAAATGGGAATGAAAAGCAAGTCTTCTGGTTTGCCAAGACTCCTGTGAGCTACTGGCAGTGTCTCCGCTGGAAGTTACAGCCAAAGGAGAGTGCTACATATTCATGAGATGACCAAGTGGTTCAGAAATACTCCTGAACTTATAATAGGATGAGAAGGGAGCACAAAACCACCAAAACCACCTCTAATGCATTACCTACACCAGGGAATTAAACATTCCCAGGACAGTGACCAAGCCCTGCTTGTATTTACAGTCTGGGAGGATGCCATGTCGCTCTTAGAGCAGTGACATAGTGGTGGTAGTATTCATCCAAGCTGGGGGTAACCCAGCGTCTGCTCTGCCTCAGTCCAAATGTGGGTGCCTCGATGGCGTTTCTAGAAACTTGGTTTTTGCATGTTTTGTAGCTGGAGCTAATCTCGCTTCTGATTCTGTCTGGTGAAGAATGACTGCATCAGTACCCCGATACTGGGGAGCTTTAGGTCAGGGACAGACTTGGGGTCTTAGCGGAGCTTAAGTAGCAAAAAATAAGTTTGTGAAGAAAACAGCCACTTGCAGAAAGAGAAGCAACCAAGCAGGACAGGAGGAGGATCTCCATTTTGCATACAGTTGCCTGCAGGGCAGTAATGCCCTTCAGTGAGCGTAGCCTGTGGTATTTTAAGCACCTTCACAAAATGACACCTCCACATAAGTGACTTGTTTAATCTGGCCCAAGCACTGCAGCCCTTGTCCTAAGGGCAGGGCCAAGGATGCTGCTAGGGGCTCCATTATCTTTCTGTGCTCAGCTCACGCTGTTCTGTTTAAAAGATTAATGAGACATATGTTCTCAATCAAGAAGCTATTTCAGAAGCTCTTACTTCCAATCAGTTGTACAGTTCAGTTAGTAGCATCATCTGCCCTTATTTTGGTTGGGAGTTTTAGCAAAATGATTTATGGATATTTATTTCCCAGAGTAGCATTTGTGCATTGATGGACTGAATATTGATGGTGCTAAAGCTGGATAATCAATGCACATTTAATGGCGCATGGAGTGCGCTAAACTGTGCAACAGTAATTTGGGGTAGGAAGGTGCAGAGATGAGGATACCTGTGCTTCTTCCTTGAGTGACGTGTGGTTTTGCAGTTGAAGAGCACCTGCACGTAGCCAAGACGTGAATAACAAGGAGGTGAATAACATCTGAGCATCTTACCACCTATGGCTGTAGGTAAGTGAAGATCCACAGACGGTGGATCTCACTTCAGCTGAGCTGAAGAGGACTTCTCTCACTTAACAAGACATTACCCTATTTCAAGAATTAATAAATTGTGTCTTGCGGGTCTCATCTTGTCCATACTGGTGCTCATTCTCCCATGTTACGTCTGGCTCCAGCACAAATCCTTGGGAAATCTTTTTGTCACCATGCAGCTCAGCATCAAGCCATGGCAGCAAGTTGTGCAAGGGGACACCACTGGAGCACCCTATTTCTGTCCTCTGATTGTAAAGGTAAGCTAAACCAACCAGTAACACTTCCACTCTAGACACCTGAAGTTGGGTTACATGACTTGCAGCCAGAAGACAGGAAGCCATTGTCCATGTCCTGCTCTGTCACCAGCCTGGGATGCTCAAAAGGAAAGTTTTGGGGCACAGTTTTGATGGAGGAAGAGCCGAGGCACTGACTAAGGGTCCCATCAGGAAGACAGCCTGATGCCGAACTTGCAGTAGAAAAGTCAAGTTATAGTTAAAAGATTTACCCGATTCCAGAAGCCTCCCAGCTGCTTTTTGGGCATCTCTGGCCAGTATCACCTTGTTTCTTGTTCTGGAAATAGTCAATATCCTCATAACACAACTCCTTGTTTTTCAGCAGCAAATTAGCTCACATTGCAATTTGTATTACAGCACTTAGAAAAAAAACCACACATTCAGCTCCACTTTAACTGTTTTAACAGCACTCGGTAAGTCTCTCAGGAGCTCCCAGAAGCACTGTGTGTGCTGGCTGCTCTTCTAAGAGGCCCATCCATCTCTGTCCCTCTGCTCATTCCTTTACAGCTCTGCAACATTCTCATTTTTTTCTTTACTTTTAGGGCTATTTCTGTGGGTTTCATAACCCTATTCCTCTTACTCAGAATAGCTTGCAAGTGCACTCTGATTCTTCCACAAATCTTCCTCAAGAGTTTGTATGTCCCTAATCCTCTGCAACCGGCTGAGCCTCTGCAGTACCAACATGTACACCAACCATAGGGTCTTGGACCCCCAGGTCCTTCTCACCAGATTTTGGGGTCCACAGTGCAGACATCTACCTTTACGGATGTCCTCCACTAGGTTTTCTGCATGGTTTTGGACAGAGAGGCACTCACATCGATGAGCGACTACAAATTGTTTGAAGTCTTGTCCACTGATCCAGCAGGTTGTTATTGCTCATAATTATTGCTGGGATCTTATGCCTGGCAAATATCAGACTAACGTGAGTGATGATGGGTTTGGTGTTAGGTTTTCCACTACAGCAATCCTAGGGCAGAGTAAATAAGCCAAAACTAAGAAATAGTTACTGTTGTATCATGCACATGTGGACCATGACTTCAAGAAGTCCTGATTTATCAGCACAAGTTATTGCCTGCACTGCAGTTTTCAGTAAATTTCACATATTTCAAGATTTTCTCTATGTCACTTTGCATTTTTTTGGCCCAAATAGTTCATTTTAGGCTCTTCTTCACGCTCTTCTAGGTACATCCACTTACCCTTCCTGTATTTTTCTGAAGCATTTCAAAGAATACAGCACCTCTGAAGCCAATGTGGTTATATTCAGATAGTTTGCCATGAATTGCCACAATGCTTCAGTTGGAACTGGAAATACCAGTTAGGTGTGTGATTCCCTGGCCAGTGCACAATCATAACCGCGATGGCTTCCAGGGATGTCTCACCCTCTGCTGCAGCTTCTGTAAATTTATTCCACATTGGTTTTGAAACTGGATAATTCTTTTTGATCAAACATGCATGTATTATATTGTTCCCTGTATCAGTTTCAAGTACAGCCTTATCAAATACTCTCAGGAGTATATCTACTATCAATACTTGCTCTCTTGGTTTATTGTCTACATCAAATCCTACAACTGACATTGGAACTGCAACCTCTGTATTTCGGGAGAGATATCAGTCAGTCCCTTTGGTGCTGTGGGTATAAGGTATCCGGAGTCAGGTTTTTGCCACAACCTCTGAATTAATACATAAAATTTCTCATCTGAAGCCCCAGTACCAGACAAGCTTGCACAGTGACATTCCAGTCGAGTAAGTCCAAACACGTAAGAATTTTTCACCGAATTCCAATGTTCACATAAGAAATACCTTATTACCAAGGCAGACCAAAGGTCTAGCTGGACCATACCCTTTTTAACTCCAAACTTTTTGCACTGGAAGTGTTTTGCGGCAAGTACTTTGGCACTTCACCTCCTTGCTGTGGGAAGAAATAAAGTCTTGTATATTGGGAGCCTGGCTCCTTTTCATTTAATTTTAAACAATAAAATACTCCCATTATTCCAATGTAACGATTCTTGCATTGGAAACCACAGTTAGCTATTCCCTATTTAGCTTCTCCTTGTCACTCGTGATTTTATAGACTCCTGTCTCCTTCTCAGTTGTTCATTCAGAAACCATGCCATATCTTTCATTATCCTCGCTGCTCTCCTTTCTGCCTTTTCGACTTCTAGTAAATCGGTTTTGAGACAAGGGAAGCAGAACTGCACACGGTATTTCAGAGGGTTTTGCACAACAGCACAATGATATCTTCTGGTTTGATCTGTATTGTTTTCCTAACAGTTCCTAAGATTCAATTTGATTTTTTTTTTTTTTTTGACAGCTCTTGTGCATTGAGGTGATGCTTTCTCTAGAAATTTTTATTATCATTTCAGCCCTGAGAGGTGACAGTCAGCTCAGAGCCTATCACTGTATATCTACAATTAGGACTGGTTTTTCTGAGTGCATAACTTTACAATATCTCACACTTTTGCAACAATATTGTACCACGCAAGCCAGAGAGACCTCCTCGAGACACACAAGAGACACGGTACAAAAGGAGCTGCAAAAACTTCTCTGCAGTCCAGCCAATGAGATATGCAATGAGATATTGCAATATGAAAACCCTTTCCCGGTAACACCGATGTTCAGGTGGATCTGCCGCCACTGGGACCCCGGGGGAGAGGCTGGTACTCCTCAGCAGTCCCACCCTTTGGCTTTGAGAAATCCTGTAGCGTGAGATTACGCTCTGAAAGGTAAAGTCTTAACAGCTGCAGAGGAAGATCTACCCATGAATGTCACTAAGCGTCTCCTGTTGTTTGTGTCTTCTGCAACAAGTGTCTGTGGAAATGGGCACCAAGTCCTTTCTATCCTCCCAGCTTCCCTGTTTGCTTCTTTTGCAGCTCACTGCTGTTTGTACTTTAGTCCTTTCTCTAATGCCCCTTTTTCTCCTTGCTATAACCTACGCTTAGCTCCTGATTCTTTCCATCACCTTGTGACAAATTGCTGCTCATTTTTTTAAGCCCATGATTGCAGAAGGAAATCTGAGCAAAAATTTAAATTCCAAATATCCATTAATTTATTTTTTAAACATTCCCTTGAAATTTCAAATAAATAAATCTACAGTGATACTTACCTTATTGAAACCCATCTTTATTAATTTCTTTCATAATAATATATCCTTTATCATTATATATCACATAAAGATTTTGATGGAGCTATTCAACTCAATTCTTTGCTTCCCAATAATGACAAATACACACCACACATACAATAGTGCTGCATACTAAAGTGCTTATATATGTTTTATCTTTATAAATACTGATAAAATAGGTAGGGAAATTACAAACTTAAAAATAAAAAGCATCAATATTTTTGACTTGCAAAAAAAGAAATGTTACATCCACTCATATTGTCATGCAAATGGACATGAAAATCTTCATCATTCAGGAGGAAAGCTTGGGGAAAATGGCATCATTATATATATTCGGTATAATTCAGTATAACAAAGCACTGTGAAGTACCAGTAGTAAAGTCTAAAATCTGTGGAAATCATTACCATTAATATTATACATTTTGATATACACTGACATCATTGGGAATATTTATTAGTAAGAGGTAGAAGTGCAGTAGCAGTAATATCATAATAGTTACTCTAAAAATTTCCAGGTTTTATTCTGAAGGTTATATTTCACATAAAGTGTTTTTTCTGCATTTCCCCAAATTTTCAAGTTTTCTACGTTAGACTCCACAAGGCAAAAAAGGCAGGCAGAGGAGAAACTGCAGAAGTCAGGCTTTTTACAGGTTTTTCCATCTCTCCTGGCAATACAGTGTAGTGCTGGGACATCAGTCCAGGCTCCTTGGCTTGTTCAGTCCTGACTTTCCAAGGACAATCTGACTCATGAAAGTCTTGCTGCTTTTATGCCTAGACTGCCCATTGGGCTTTGCCCACCCTGACTTTGCCGTGGTTTTAGCCATAGATGGACTAGCTGTGCTGTGGTGCACCCATAGGGCATATCTGTTCAGGCAATATGTCAGCCATAAGAAATATGATTTCACTCATGTAATTGTAACCATCAAAAAATTAGACAGGTGGTCATAATTAGCTACTTGGGCATCTTCCACAGAGAACAGAGAAGAAACATTTAGAGGAGGGATTGGTCCAGTCTTAAATATCCAGAGACCTCTCTTCAGCCAAGCTAGATCATGAGTATCCTGGTGAAGGCATCTCATGGAGCTTCCACACCTCTATCCCATAGAGATATCCTTTGAGCACAGAAGCAAATCCAGAAAAGCCAAAGTGTGCAGCGTTTCAAGACGAGCTGGGCAATGCTCTGCAATAACATCATCATCTGCGGTTTGGCACTGGTTTCACGCTGCCCAGTGGTGGTCTGCTGAGAGCTGAAGCGAGCACTGTGGAGCTGGCTGCATTCACACAGACCGCCCAGCCACCAGTTGACAGAAAGGACTTGCTGGCCCAAAATGGTGGCTACCAGATAAGGCACTCCCTAATACTCTGCAAAAAAATACTTGTATCTCCATGCAGCTTCCTTAATGCAGCAAAAAGATGTTTAAAGCAGTTTTACAGCACAGTTAATTTATCATCTTGAGCCAAATGCACAAGGTTTCATGGCAAGTCAGTGAATTCAAACTTATTTGAAGTAATTCCTCAGAATAATTTACCAAGTCAACCGATTTTTGACTGTATATCCTTTAAACCTCCATTATTTTTTTATTAACACATCTTAAATTAAATATATAATTAATTACAGATGAAACCATGGCTTTTTGTAACTTTTATTGCAAATCAAATTAAAATGTCATAAAACCTTCAACTGTTTCAAAAAAGGACTTGAAAAGATTTTAATTATTTTTATGCTTTCTTAAAACTCATTAAATAAGTACTCCCTCTACTCTCCAAGGTGTAACGTCATTACTTGATGTTCTCCTACCAAGATTAAGTGTCTTTCAGGAAAATATGCTTTAGTCAACACCAGGTTTTGGGCTCAAAAGAGGAGCAACAGGGTGGAATCCATCAGTCTGCTATACAGCCAGTCACATCTAACTGCCCTTTTGGCCTTAAAATCTACAAATGTAAAATTACCCCTTCTCTTTCCCCTCCCTTCTCCAAATCAGTAGTTAAAAGATGGCAATCCACATGAGCTAAATCTTGTACTTTAATTACTAGTCTTATGTTTACATAGGAACCAAGTAGTTCAAAGTTGAATGTGCAGTAATTAAAGTATTTCCAGATGTGTTCAGTGATCCTACTCTGTTTTTACAGCCTCCAGTTGTCATATATTTTCCTTCAGCAGCTGCATTAGACACGAAAATTAACAATTTTATTTTAAATTGTGTTTTTTGAACAAGAAATATTCCCGGATGTCAGAGCTGGTGTGACCAGTATCTTGATAATGAAAGCTCTGATCCAGCAAAACACTTCAAGATGATTCTAACTTTCAATATTTGAATCACTCCCTATTGACTGAAATCTCTAAAAACCCAACAAACAGAACGGAGAATTCCACAGATAATGTGAACCACATTGTGGAATTAAAAATGGGGGAAAAAGCTTTTCCACTGAAAGCTCCTAAAGAACACATTCTAATTTTCCTTTTAAAATTGTGCTGGTTTCCCTTTCTTTCCCTAACAGGCTATATAATATGATTATTTATCATGCTTGTGTTTTACATCACTAAGTGAATACTGAGGACTATTGACTTCCAAACTTATTTGCAGATGAAACAGAAATAATGGCGTTATCAGCACATGAGTAAAATGTTCTTAGCACCAGAAAAAAAGTGCAAAGTGAATATCTAATCTCTACCCTGGCGATGCCTGAGTGCTCCTGCCCATCCCAGCAGGAAAATTAGCAATTGAGCAAGCGGCAAAGATGATAGAAGAGGATTCTCATGCAGAGAGATGCACTGTAAGCAAGGGAGCACAGCTGTAAAATCGTTAGGATGAATAAATTTGTGCACAATGCAAAAAAAAAAAACCCTACAAACTCTAAAAAGCTTAGTGGCAGCTAACAACTTGACAAACCTTTTTCTTTTCCTGATTGGTTTTGATAGGCCCTAATTAAAGTCCTGTCTGGCAACTTTCTGTGAAATCAGAAGAGCTTAAGAGAGTCATCTCTCATGTTTTCAGGCTTCCCCTCCACACACACCTACCTCCACCTACTCAGGAGATTAAATATAACAGTCTAGACAAGATGAAATGCAGTGCTCCTACAGTTTTATTTGATTTATTAAAAGGAGAGAAGTAACCAACTGGGAGGAAAACAGGTCAAACGTTCTAGATCCTTATGAAAAGCTAAAAGCATCACCCTTGATTTTCAACATTTCTTTCAAATTGGTGCCGTGTGTTTTCAAGCAGACATTAAGGTATGGGAAGGGTCTGGAGCTGCGGGAGGAAGCCTGTGTCGCTTAAGGATGCTGATGAGTGGAGGGAAAAGCAAAAAGATGACTTCTCGATTGCCAAGTGAGCATCCCACAGCCCAGAGGCACAGCAGTGGTGCCACATTCTTGGCCAAGAGACAGGACAGCAGAGCGAGACATTTCTAGCAGCAACCATGCCCACATCTATGAGCCGAAGCTGAGGCCATCTTAGGCTCTTCCATGAAGTTGTGTAAAACACTTTCCCACGAGGAACATTTTCTCCTGGGCATTAAAAGGGAGGTAGGGAACAACTGAACAAGAAAAAGCTATTTCCCCTCTCCTCTGCCTCTTTGGTTTCTGTGGGCCTCAGCCCCACCTCTCTGATTTGCCACCATGTCCCTTAATTCCATTTTTCTCCATAATAACGTCCACCTGCCTCATAAACCTCTCTTTGCTTCCATGGCCTTATTGGTTTTATTTCTTCACCTATTACTGTGCGCTGGTCCTCTAAGGAGTACATCCTTTTTCTTCCAGGTGTAGACCTTGCTGTTATCAGTCCTGGTACGTCCTGCAGGTAATATTGTCCTCTAATTGACTACCGGTGGAAAAGAGCTGGGGACCACGAACAGCTACCGAGTGTGTATTTTGTGATTAGCGTTAGCAGAGTGCCCCTGTTTGATTATGTTCAAGTCAGCTTTCGTGCCTGGGAGAAAGGAGCAATGACATCTGGTGGTTAGACACTGCAGTCAAACCAGAAAGAAAGTTCAGATGGAAATTTGGAGTGATTTTCCTATGGGTTTCCTGGGAAATGACCTACCTAGGAATATAGCAGCTTCTCCAAAACTTGGAGTCTTTAAATCATGAGTTGGTGTGTGTTGGTGACTTCAGGAAGGTCACCAAAAGTAGATGCAAAAATGAAATCCTGCAAAAAAATGATCATAAGGCTCCTCATAGCACCTTTGGTGTGGATTCGAGCTGGTCCTCCTGGCTCTGGGTCCCTGGGGCAGATGCTCCAAGCACAGCCCTTACATCTCAGTCTTTCCTCCAGGCATAGCACTCTGCATTCAGCCTCCACACCTTCCCCCTGACTCCCACCTCACTGAGCCTACCTGCTCCTAGTTTCACTCTTTAGAGGACACAATGATCAGCAAGCAAAAGGAAAAAAAACCAACCAAACAAAAAAAAAACATTTGGCATGGGAATTATTTTTTATCATGTCATGTCACTTTTAGAAAGCACTAGAGATCTACACTCTTCACAAAATAACTGAAGGCTTTAGAGGATGCTGTCCCCCTGGGCCAGACCTTGTTGGCATTTCAGAGGTCAACCAGCATCTGTGTCTTCAGATTAGCTTTCTTGCATGTGACAAAGGATAAACTTATCTTCAGAGCCCTACATCCTCTCACAGCTAGTCACAGGTTCATTTTCTCCATGTGTCCCATCAGGAAGCACATCCCTTCCTCCCATGCAGAATAGGGGAGCAAAACATCCTCAAATTTATGACAGTGATCTCACGTTCAACAGAATAAGAAAAATAACTTTAGGCTACATTAGCAACACTTTTGCAAGAGCAAAATCCTGTGATGAGGGACAACACAGTACTGCCTGTCACATCGCCAAACAACAAAACTGAACCTCCTTTGAAACATGGCAGGTTAAACTGATTTCTCAAAATAACAGGGTTCTTCACCATATGGAAACCATTTTAGTTCAAGAGACAGCTCTTTCACTAAATGTATTCTTATGGTCTGTTAAACTGGACTCGCAGCCGCATGGGCGTACCTTTCCTATAAATTTGATTTTGGCCCATCTATGTACATTCCTACAAAGAGATCCCAGTCAGTATTATGCTTATTCATGAGATCATCACATAAAGATTATCTTCACTTTCTTGGGAATAATACAAAGTAAAACCTTTGTCCTTTGTAATTTGGTACATGAACGTAAAGCAAATGACAAATTAGATGGGCTAAACCCATAGGTCCATCCAGTTGCAAAGAGCAATAGTTCCTGATGTCATTCACAGCCCAAGGAAGAACATTTTCTGCCATATCACTCAGCTGGTGCCAGGGACATACATGGTTATATCCACAATTTCTCTCTGACGATCTCTCAGGGATGTGGCAGACTCTTTCTCTGATCAGGGCACTGACTGGCTGACATTTCTCCGACCTTGCAGTGAATGGGTTGTAACTATAAAATCAACACATAACACAAAATGGATATTTTACTCCCAAGTTGAACTTATAAATGAAAATTACAATGCTGTGGGTAAGTCAACATAGAAAATGGGGTTCATAACTTGACAAACACACATTCAGATTGGTCACATGAATGTCTTTCTAAAAGATGTGGTACAAACTCAAGCAAAAATTATGAACTTGACACAGACATTAATGGCTGATGTTCTTTGTGCTTTGTTATGCAGAAGGTGGGACTGTATAATCATAGTGGTGTCTTTAAAATCTATAAATACAGAGCTCCCCTTGTGATTAAATCATCACACACCTCCATGAGGAAAGGGAGTTATTGTCTCCCCTTTATGGAGTGGGAAATTAGGCACAGCTTTACACCAGTCATAATTATCTTTTCCACCTATGGGTTCATAATGGCTCACTGTGTGGAAAAACTCCGCTGTGCGAGTAATTCATGAAAATGACCATGACTCATTTTTAACCTATCCCCATGACAAAATAGCCCAAAATGTGTAGTTGTAGACGTGCCCTTTCAGATGTCAGCAGGAAGGTTCCAGAGGTGGGGATGGAAAGACAGATGCGGTCCCAGGGTGTTTCCAGCGGGCTGGAGAAAGCAAGAAGGTGGTTCTGCCTGTGGACCCTTCACGGTGCTCTGAAGGATGTAGGAGATGGGCTGTCCCCTGAGCCAGGAGGACCACGGGAAGGAGAGATAGCTCCTGGGCTACAAGCCTTGCAGGTCTTCAGCCCAAGGCGTGCTGAGAGGAGCAGTGTGAACATAAGGAGCTGCCTCTCATCACCAGAGGGAACTGCAAAGGGATTTTGTGCTTCACACAGCCACTTCTAAAGCGGGGAATGCTAGCCATATAATTTGGATTTCGTATGCCAGGCCTTTGCAGAGTCTCTGGATTCTTATCAGAAATGCCTCATAGAAAGAAAGCCTGCAGGGAAGAGCTATTTGACTTGCTTTTGAATTTTAATAGCAGACTGTTTTGTACTGTTACCAGAGGCCTGGAAAGCATCTCGATTCTCTAGAGAAAAAGGTCCCTGGGAGATGCATTGCATTTGTTTCTTGCGTAATGTTCTGTATAGGGATGGTGGTCTATAAATGTCAACATGTTCCAGTCCAGGAGCAACCAAAAGTCATTGTAACTGGGTTTGACTTTAACCATGTTAAATGACATTGGTGACTAGTGCATTTATTGTGGGACAGACATGATTATCAGTACATTAAGGCAAAAAGAAGAGTAGAGAGTTGGTATGGGACAAGAGGTCTTGGGATATCTGGAATAGAGGCCTTGAGTTTCTGTGTTAGATTTGTGATGTAGAGGACTTCAGGCAGGAAGAGAAGAAATCTAGGGAATTACAGTACAAAGTGCTCTGGGCAGGAGGGATTGGGCATTCCCTAATCCTCCTGACCTGGAAAGTCTCAAATGGGAACCTATCTGAGGGCAAGAACAAAGCCCCTGAGAACCCTGCTCCCACCTCCTTTTGCTGTGGGAAATATGGTCAGCCTCCAGAGTTTATTTCTCTTTTCTTCTGTGGAGGATCTCAGCACTGTTGCTGGAGGATCTGAATTAGAAGGAACCCAGAGGTTGGTTTCAGTTCTGCACACAGGTGTCTACCTGCAGGTGTCCACATTAGCCACGTGTATGAGTTCCTGCTGAAGCACATGAAGAGGTAGTCAGGGCACTTGTGGAGTCAGGAGAGCAACTGCGCCATGCAGAGTTAAGTGTCTGCTTCCATACAGGCTGAATTGCTTCCCAGTCTCCATGGGGTGTATTGACTAGCAGCTCTATTTAGCTGCCCACGCATATGTGTTCAGTGCATTTGAGATGCTCTGGTGTCCCACCTGGTCTCCAGTTGCTAATCCAGGAGTCCACAAGTGTCTCATAGGTTCTGTGTCAGACCTATCAGCCCTCTTTCAGATGTCCCAGGTACCCCATGGCCTCTGTTTGCACTAAGTGCTTCCACCTAGGCAATGCAATGAGCCTTAGACCTCCATTGACTTAATGCAAATCATCCAGTAGTGGGCATCTAGTCTAAGCCAGCCTCCTAGGCTTCCTTCAACATCAGTGGACGGAGTGGTGAGATGCTCAGCCTATCATTCAGTCACACCACTTTCTGTACTGAATCTTCTCCACCACAGCCACCACAGCATCCTCTCCGCTACGGCCCGTGGTGGTCTCTACCCAGCCCTCACGCAGTCTGTCCACACTTGTCACCCATCAGACCCAAATGAGTAACCTGTCCCAGGGACTTCTGTCTCAGTGTGTGTCGGTGAATGACAGCTCTTGTGTTGGAACGTGGCCCCAGGGAGTGAGATAGCTGCTGGGCTTCCAAAATACCATTTCCTTTTCCTACCAGCACCCGCAAAGCAGCAAAAGGCATCAGCGCTCGTATGGTCAGGATATTCACAAATAGTGAATATTAACAGTAATACTGTGGTCAAATTCTGCATTGCAATACTGACTCCCAGGAACTCAAGTGAGCTGGCCTAGCAAATGGTAAACCTTTGCTTTAACAATTGCAAAGCTTTTTGGTCTCCACTGCACAGCTTTATCTAATTAATCCTCATCTCCCCCATGGAAGATGAGGGAAAAAAAAATATGGACCAGGAAATGGAAGCACAAAAAGGTTAAGTATAATGCTTCAATCCACCTGGAAAATGATGATCAAACTCAGGACTAGATCTCTGGACCACTTGATTCCAGGCCAGCTCCTAATCCAATCTTAGCTGCAAGCCTTTTGCCTCGTGGCACAGGAGAAACTGCACTGCTTCTGGGCTTATGTGAGTTTTGCTGCTAGCTAGAGGACTGCAGCCTCCAGGGTTGCCTAAGCACCTTTTGCCAAAACTGAATTGTAATGTGGCTTATGCAGTTTTGCTTGATTTACTTTGTTCCTTTGATGTGCAAGGATTTAGTGACATGCTTAGCAATACAGTAGCATGAGACACATTGCATAAAATCAAATCACTGCTGGGGCAGATGCTTCCTGATTTAAAAGCTAGATTGGTACCATAGACACGTAGCTGCCTAACTGCGGGCTGTTTCTCCTGAGATTCAGCCTGTGGGGGCTTCTCAGGACCCCTTTTAGTCCCAAAACTGCAGTAACAAGGCTTAGAAGTCATCCTTTGAACCTCAAGGTAAAGGTTTTAGGTCAGCAGTAGCTGATCTATAACATTCAGGCTGTACCAGTGTCTCTAAAGGTCTGCTTTCAGCTCTGATTCATCAGCAGGCATCACCCTTCTCCCCTCCCTTTGCCACTCTGCCAGCTGTGGACATGGCCAGGGTGACCTAGACACTTGTCACCTCCAGACTGGATTTTACCTTGATTCACAGTTTCTAAAACAGGACATGAAACAGATGGACAGATCCTAGCTGGTTCACATAGGAACTGCTTCATGCTCTGGGACATGTCAAGTGACGTTCAAGGTCCTCTGCTGGGGATGGGCCAGCTCCCAAACACAGCCAGGCTCTCCCCATGATCCATCAGCCTCCACTGGAGCCATGTCTCCTAGGAACAGGGCAGCTCCCAAATCTGAGGATGAAGCATGTGACATCGGGGAAAAAGCGTAATCAGTGACTTCAGTGGGAATGAGGTATCTGCACTGTTGTTTATGAATATTCCACCTACCTATAGCTGCAGGAGCTTAAATACCTTTCTTAGTCTGTCTATGCCATTCCCTCCTCTCCTCTTCCCTCCTGTCTACCCTACCCTGACCTATTCCATGGGATTCAGGTGGACACACACTGGGCTGCTCAGGACACACAGCAAGCGATCTCTGAGCTTTTCCTTCCCAGGGATGGGTTTCATCTCACCTGAGTGTCAGCAATTAGTCTAAGTGACTCATCTAAGCTTTCCTTTCATGGCCAACAGAGACACAAGCTTCTCTTGACACCTCCTAACTCCTGGTTTAGGTATACATCTTGGGAAGAGCAGAACCATTTGGGGGAGTTATCTACCCGTCTGTTTTGTTATATGGGGATCCTATACTGCCAGCTCAGTTTGACCGCCTAACATTTAGATGGCTACAACAAACTGGGAGGCATCATTCCCTAGAAACCTCCATCTCCACCACCAGAAACAACTAGAGTATGACACCAAAGAAACAATATCATCTTCTCTCCTTCATCCAGCTGTGGGCTGGAGACGAGAGCGATCAGAAATGAAAATGCTGACTGTTTTAGTTTTCCATCATAATGCACTACAACAGCTCTTTAGGGCTGTGATCGTGCATGGTTCAAGTCAATAGGAGCAGGGGGCCAAGGATGGATCATAAAGGGCTACCAGTATCTGTAGGTTATCGCTACCTTTGAGAGTAAATATTATACTGCAGGAAAAACAAAGGCAACAACCACAATCTATAGGAAACAACGTGGAAGCTTCTTCTAGTCACTGACAAGAAGCTTGAAATACGTTTTCTAGTTTTGCAATATCTGAAAGATTCAAATGGTCTCGGTATCTCCTCTGCTCTGGTTTTGACAAGGACAAAATCCTGGACCGTGCCCAAGAGCTGCAGGCACCGAAGATTGCTGTGGGGGATTTAGGTTTGAGAATTTTGTAATGAAAATCCTTCTTGTGAAATATTGTCCCAGAATCTCCTATGAAGCTATGAATAAATCACACAGAATGTCTCCTGAAGTGTCCTGGCCTCTCCTAAGAGCATAGATCATATCCTCCCCACAGAATACCTTTGTACAGATCAGAGACCTGGTTCAGTTAATCATCAGAAAAGGTCCATGCACTCATGCAGAGCTCTCTGCTAGAATCAGCCCCCTTCATAGCATCCCAGGTACAGAAATCACCTATTTGATTGACTCCTGTCAAAACCCCTAGCCTTTTCCTTGTTATCTGCACCTGGTAAGGGTATTCCTGATAACAGAATCATTCATAACTAAATAATTATTTTTAAAAAATCCCCTGTTCCACCCCTTATCTAACTCTCAATTATCTGGCCTATATTCCACTGTGGAGAAGTAACTACTGCACACACTAAAATCCATCCATCCATCCTGCCTAAAGTATTTATGCCTATATTTAGGTGCCAATTCCCAATTATCACAGAAATCCTCCTCCCAGGAGCCACCTATTCCTTGGGAGTTCAGCTCTGTGTCTGCAGGTGGTATATAGGAGACGGTTGTACAGGGCTGGAGGGTGTTCCAGTTGCCTGTAGCTGTGAGCACTCCTGTTGGATTAAATGAGGTGGATAGTGTCCATTTTTGGAGAGCACAAGCCTAGTTTAAAACAAAAGGCATCGAGTAGGTGTGAGAGAAATTCTTAAAAATAGGACAGGGACAACAGAGGTGATGAAGCAGGAAAATGCACACAAGTAGCTCCACATAAAAGGTGGAAGTTTGACTTAAATATTGTATTTGTACATCATCTGCCAGACAAATAAGTAGATAAAGACTTGTTAAAAGTCATCAGGATGATTCGGGACACCCAGCAGGCTGTCCCAGCCATGAACTGCCTGGTACAGAAGCTGTACCTGCGCGGCGTTCAGAGCAGTCCTTGGCGTGATGTTATGAGACCTCTGCTGTCATCTAGTGACAAAAGGGAAGAAGTAGCCGGAAAAAAAAGGAAAATCTTGGGATGAAATACCCGTGCAGGTTGTGATGGGGAAGCAGAAAACTGTATGTTTTGAACACCTGGAGCTCACTAGCAGCAGTGAGTTCTCACCTGTACACTCAGAGCCAGCTGAGATGGTTTTTAAGATATTCCCCCCTGCATTGCAGGACTGCTCTAACTCCTCAAGCATTGCCTACAGCCAACATACCTCAGATGGGTACATCTCTCCTAACCGTGGAGGCTTCGCCACCTGAGATTGCCATCACAGACCCTCCTGTGAGCACACACCTAGGCTATTTTAGATGTCTACTTCAGGATGGGACATCTTGCTCCCTAGAGGAGCTTATTTGTCTCCATCAGCTATAGAGGGAAGGTGAACAACGGCTCAGATGTAGACACCTGCATGGCAGCGCTCTAGAGTTAGATGAGATGGTGGCTGTCCCTTAACTGGAAGGTGACACTCACCTGGAGAACAGGTCAGAATTTCTCCTGAAACCTTGTTATCCCTATCCTCATTTTTGCTGATTTTGCAGGGGAAAAACTCAAACTGGCCATCCCACAGAGCAGCTGAACATGAGGTGGCTTCTTCCTTCACGTGGAGCAAGGAGCTCCTCCAGCCTTTCAGGGACATGTCCTGTATGGGGACATGTCCCCTATGGGGACACTCTGGAGGCAGCAAAGAGCATCACTGGCAGCTGGGAGAGGTTGAAGGCAGCAGAAACTATCTGGAGTGAAATGAGGCATGAGAAAAACAAGAGCTGATGGTGCGTGCACAGAACGAGACATCAGAAGGTCGGAGTTCAAATCCCATGCGTGACCTTGACCTTTTGTGTGATTTAGGACAAGTTGTTTCACCAGTGTAGCACAGTAGCACAACAGGATCCTGGTTTCCCATGGGAACTATCCAAAGGCATTAAAGTTTGGTGGCATAAAACACGTCAGAGATGCTGGGCCCAGTAGCCTGCAGATACTCCAATTTCAAAGAAAATTCAGGTTTCACCAACAAAGAGCTGGTTTCCTCCCCCTACTTTTTAAATACTATGGGTGCATAGTGGTTAGAAAGGCTTAGTTTTTCTCTTGTCAGCAGGGCTGAAGCAACTGAATCTGAATTTTGCCTTTGTTTGCCTTTCCCCCACAGTACTCTTCAGCCATGTTGCAAAAGTGTGTATGGAACACTACCAATGCTGTCCCGCTCTGCTGCTAACAGGCTCTCGGTTCCTTCTGTATCTCTATGAATCACTCCATTAGGTTCACAGACCTGCCAAAGGATATTTCAGAGATTTCCTTTTAAGTCTTGAAAATAAAATCTTAAGTACAATCAATCATTTCTTGTGACAGCTTCTTTGTCCATGAACTATTTCCATTCATTAGAATCCATCTATTTAAAGGCCACAGTGCGTGGGAGGGGGTATGTATTAAAAAAAAAAAAAGCCACTTCTTGATTCTAACACTGAAGCACGGTCTAATTTCTTTTGTTTTCCTGCTAGAGTCACATATTTGAGGTATAGCCATGCCTTGAATAAGTCAGGAGCATTATGGATGCTCAGCAAGGTCCCAGCATCTAGGGCACCATGCTACGGGCAAAGACTCAGCTTTCACAGCAGGTAATTTTTCGGTCACACAGTTGGCAAGCAAAGCTCGACAACAAGCCCTGAAATGATTGAGAATCGCCTTTCTGTGCCTGCTTATGTCCCGATGTGAGCTCTGAAAGGATGAGTTCATGCCAGGAGCTTAAACCTCAGGGGGTCTGAAGAGCACGAAGCTCCTCGAGACTGGCCAATGCTGGGGACCACATTGGGCATCACCAGCAACACAGGTTCATGCATCCAAACAAATTCCTTCTGCTACCCCAGAAAGTAGCAGAAAATCAGCTGCCGTGTCTGTATTTTCAGGACAAGTGGGATATTTCTGAGCAGGATTAAGGGCTTTTACGTTGTCCCACCGGTAAAGGCAAGTTGAGAGTGAGGGCAAGGCCAAGGTCTCAGCTTGCCCTGTTATTTACTCTCCTCCGCAGCAAGGAGCCACAACATTTCTTTGCCGAGAAGTGGTTTTCTTACA
Source organism: Aquila spilogaster (assembly GCA_024606505.1). Classification (NCBI taxonomy): domain Eukaryota; kingdom Metazoa; phylum Chordata; class Aves; order Accipitriformes; family Accipitridae; genus Aquila; species Aquila spilogaster. The sequence goes on from JANHGO010000041.1 coordinate 32,068,860, forward strand.
GCCGAAGGGATGCTGCGAGAGTCGGCAATGAACCCCACATCGCCTTGGAAGGTACTGTCCCAACCCAAAATGGTTAACATCTGCACAGAGAAGTGGAAAGACACGTTAAACAAAGGCAACTTTTCGCAGCGGTGCATGGTACAGGCAGCTCACCTCAGGTAAATATGCCACAGATGAATAATAAAAAGTGCCCTGATTGCTTGAAGCAGAGGCTGTCATGGAAACCCTGGCAGCGAGCAGCATCATTTAGGGGAATCGCTTAGAAGTGACATAAAAAAGGGCATCGTTTCTTGGGAGGCAGCAGGATTCAGAGATTAAACTCGCTAAGCAAGGCTTAAGTTTGGGCTTGGGAACTCTTCAGCATGTTGCCCATCCAGCTCGGGACATGTCACAATCTTTCGGTGCCTTCCCTGCAAACTATGGTGGATTTTCCCGTTAGACCTGTTGAAAGGGTATAAGCCCTTCAGGACAATAAACATCCCTGTGTGTTAGTACTTAGGCTACCATGGGGGAGACACGCTGTAACCAGAAAAAAAGGTTTTTGTGAATATCCACCATGAGGTTTGGCAGCAGACCATGAAGGAAAAGTGGTGGAAGGGCTCTGCGCGCACCACCCGCCCTCTGAAATGTGGTCCAGAAGGCCATAGCCAGTGCTGCATCCTCTCCAGGCGAGCATCTCTCAGTCCTGAAGGCTCAGGGCAGCTCCATGCTCTCCGTTTGATCTGAACTAACACTAACCCCCTTTTTCCAAACCGAGTTTTATCCCCTCCTCGTTGAAAGATTGCAAACCAGGATGCTCATTTTGCTCCGCCAGCTCACCGGCACACAAGCACCCTCCTCCTGGCACTCGGTGCTGGGGTTTATGTCTTAATTGGCATCGCCCAAACCACTCCAGCATGAGGGCAGACAACCCAATAAACACAAGAATCTGCCCTCCCTTTGGTGCCTTTTCCACCGCGCTTCCCCTTCCAGGCAGCCTGAGCTGTTTTATCACTTTCTCGAAAGGAAAGCGCTGCCGAGTCCCCAAACCTCACAGCAGCAGGGCGCTGGAGATAAGGCAGGGAAAATATTTCACTCGCAAGGAAACTGTGCTCATCTCGCGCTAACGTCCCCATCCTCTGGAATCCAAGGCAATAATTACAGCAATTTGTAGATAATTATTTGTTAATTAAAAACAGGCTTGCTGGGTACAGTTACCAATTTCCTCCGCCGGCTGCATAGGGCTGTGCAAGGAGACACTGGGGGATTGCCGGTTTCGTAAAATCGTTTGCTTGTTCAGTTCAGAAAAAAAGCCCCCGGTGGGTCGTCTCCCCCCTCTCCTCACATCCTGGCAGGTCTGATTCATTTTCCTAAGACACCCCAGAGAGATCCATGCCTGGCTTTCCCTTGGAGATTTCCAATGAAGGTGACTGCTGCATCCCCCTACTGCAGCCTGTTTCCCCAGCTAATTCAATGACCCCATGCTCACGCGGACTCATTTGCAACCACATTTGAAATAGTAGCTCCTAAAGAAGGAGTCATGACCTCAAGTTGAGGTCATGAGCCTGAGAGAAGCTCACCTCCATCCCGTGTTTATATTAGTAGCAATAAATAAAAAGTGTATAGATAGAGTTACTGCTGGCAGCAAACTGAAGCCACTGGCTTAAAGAGTGCTGTTGGGGGCAATTATTCTGCCCCAGGCTGAGTAGTCCGTGGTTCTTGGTAGCTTCCCAAGCACAGTTTTCATGCCAGCTGTGAGAAGAAGCAATGACAGGATTTCAGCTGTCCCCCACTAAATACTGCATCCACAAGGAGTGTGTCTCAGAATGACGGTCTTCATGATGTGCCAGGATTTTGGATCTTGTGAGTCTTCTGTCTCTGTTTCTCCTGTGGAGCACACCTTCTCCTGGGCCCACCACAATCCACCAAGCCACCAACCTGCTCCAGGGTACCCCACATCTCCAGAACCAGGAGGAATTATTTAGGCCTGGAAAAAGGAAAGTCACATTGCTCCTGATCTACTGCTGAATTGAGCTGGCTCTAGGTTTGTGGTGGGTTGACCTTGGCTGGACACCAGGTGCCCACCAAAGGTGCTCTATCACTCCCCTTCTCAGCTGGACATGGGAGAGAAAATATAATGAAAGGCTCATGGGTCGACATAAGGACAGGGAGTGATCATTCACTAATTACCATCATGGGCAAAACAGACTTGACTTGGGGAAAAATTACTTTAATTTATTACCAATCAAATCAGAGTAGGATAATGAGAAATAAAAAAACCCCTAAATCTTAAAACACCTTTCCCCACCCCTCCCTTCTTCCCAGGCTTAACTTTTTACTCCCGATTTTCTCTCCCTCCTCCCCCCCCCAGCAGTGCAGGGGGACGGGGAATGGGGGTTGGGGTCAGTTCATCACACGTTGTCTCTGCCGCTCCTTCCTCC
>JANHGO010000041.1:32071379-32150163 GCA_024606505.1 Aquila spilogaster
GGGAGAAGGGAGAAGGGAGAAGGGAGAAGGGAGAAGGGAGAAGGGAGAAGGGAAAAAGGAAAGGTAAATCTTGGGTTGAAAGAAATTCCAGAGCAGGTTGTGACAGGGGGAAGAATAAAACTGAGCACCTGAAGCTCACTAGCAGTCTCACCTGTACACTCAGAGCCGGTTGAGATGATTTTTAAGATGTCCTCCTGCAGTTAGAGCAATTAGATTGCTGTAATTCTTCAAGCCGTGCCCATGGTCAACTTATCTTAAATGGGTGCATCCCTTCTCCCCACGGAGGTTCTCCATCTGAGATTGCCATCGCAGGCACCCCTGTGAGCATGCGTTTGGGCTATTTTAGGTGTCTGCTTCAGCATGGGATGCCTTGCTCCACAGGAGTGCTTATTTGTATCCATCAGCTATAAGGGGGACTGTGAACAACATCCCAGATGTAGACACCTGCATGGCAGGTGAGATGGCTGCTGTCCCTTATGACTACTGGGAGGTGACACTCAACTGGAGAAGAGTCAGAATTTCTCCTTGTTATCCTCATCCTCATCGTTGCTGATTTTGCAAAGAAACACTCAAACTGGCCACACCACTGATGAGCATGATGTAGCTTCATCCATCAGGTGGAGCAAGGAGCTCCTCCAGAGACTTGGGGACATGCTTGGTAGGGTGATACGTCCCATGTGGTGACAAACCAGAGGCAACGAAGAGCATGGCTGGCAGCTGCGAGAGGTCAAGGGTGGCAGAAGCTATCTGGGCAGAAGGAGGTGGAGGGAAACGAGGCATGAGAAAAACAAGAGCCAGTGGTGTGTGCACAGAATGAGACATCAGGAGGTCAGAGTTCAAATCCCACGTGTGACCTTGGTCCTTTGTGTGATTTAGGACAAGCTGCTTCATCACTGTAGCTCAGCAGCACAGGAAGAGACAGGTTTCCCATCGGATATCTCCAAAGGCATTAAAGACGATCAGCCTAAAACACTGCAGTGATGCTGGGCACAGCAGTCTGCAAATAGTCCAGTTTCAAAGAAAGTTCAGGTTTGGTTTCGGCCACACGGTTACTATCTGGGTTCCTCTCCCTGCTCTCTGACTGCAGAGTAGTTAGACAGGCTTAGTTTTCCACTTCTTAGCAGGGCTGAAGAAATTGAATCTGAATTTTGCCCTTGTTTGCCTGTCCCCCACAGTATTCCTGAGCCATGCTGCAGAAGGGGGTATGGAAGCCTATCAGTGCTGTCCTGCTCTGCTGGTTCCAGGCTCTCAGTTTCCTCTGAATAACTTCATTAAGTTCACTGACCTGTCAAAAGATATTTCAGAGATTTTCTTGCAAAGTCTTGCAAATAAAATATTAAGCACAATCAATCATTTCCCGTGACAGCTTCTTTGTCCATAAACTGTTTCCATTCATTAGAAACCATCTATTTAAACGTCACAGCGTGTGGGAGAGGGGTGGGCATTCCAAAAAAAGAAAGACAAAAAAACACCACTTCTTAACCCTAATGACGAACTGTTTTCGTGCTTGTGTCACATGTTTGAGGGATAGATGTGCCTTGAATAAAGCAGGAGCACTATGGGTGCTCAACAGCTGGAAGCTTAACCTTGAGTGGTGTGAAGAGCGTGAATCTCCTCAAGACCAGCCAAGGCTGGAATCCAGGTTGGGTATTAGCAGTGATACACCTTCATGCATCCAAGCAAATTCCTCCTGCTCCCTGAAAAATAGCAGAAAACCAGCTGCCTTCTCTATATTTTAGGATAAGCGGGATATTTCTAACAGGATTAAGAGTTCTAATATTCTCCTGCCAGTAAAAGCAAGCTGAGGATGAGGGCAGAGCCAGCGTCTAAGCTTGCCTTAGGTTGGCTTGAACACTCCTCCACAGCAAGAAGCCATGTCTCTTGGCCAAGGAGAAGTTTTCCTACAAACAAAGGGATGATGAATGCTGATACCCGTCTGCCTGCACAGGGAAGGTAACACACAGTAAACAAAGGCAATGTTTCACCACAGCATACGTTATAGCTCACCTCAGGTAAATATGCCACAGATGAATAATAAAAAGAACACAGGCTGTGAGAAGGAGAGGCTGTCATGGAAACCCTGGCAGCGGGTAGTGGCATTTAGGGGGACTCACTTAGGAGTGCCAGAAAAAAAGGACATAGTTCCTTGGAAGGCAGCAGGACTCTGGGATTAAACGCTCTGAGCAAGGCTGAAGGATGGGCAGTTCTACAAGCTGCCCATCAACCCAATCTTTCATTGCCTTCCCTGTAAAGCAGAGGAATTTTCACCTACTATGAGTAGTAGGGGCTGTTGAAAGGGTCTACATTCTTCAGGACAAGGAACATCCCTATGTGTTGGCAAAGATGTAGGCTACCGTAAGGAACCTCTTTGTAATCAGAAAGGTTTGGTGTGGGTATCCACCATGAGGCTTGGCAGGAGAGCCTGAAGGAATAGCAGTAGAATGGCTTTGAATTCCCTCTGTAACATGGTCTAGAAGCTCATAGATGATCCTGCACTCCTCCAAATCAACATCCGGCAGTGCTGGAGCACAGGGCAACTCCATGCTGTTCATACGATCTGAATTAATACTAACATTTTCAAAATGGACCTCACATTTCCCAAACCTGATTTCATCAGGTTTGGAAAGATCACCGCTCAGAATGCTGGTTTTGCTCCAGTGATGTGCAAGCATCTTGCTCCTGGCATTTATGTCAGGGTTTATGTTTTAATTGGCATCCCCCAAACCACTCCAGAACAAGGGCAGACAGCGTGATAAATGCAGGAACTTGCCCTCCTTTCAGTGCCTTTTCCATAGTGCTTCCCCTTGCAGGCAGCCTGAGCTGTTTTATCCCTTTCTGAAAAGGAATGTGCAGCCGAGTCCCCAAACCTCACAGCAGCAGCAGGGCGCTGGAGATAAGGCAGGGAAAATATTTCACTTGCAAGGAAACTGTGCTCATCTCACACTAACGTCTCCATCCTCTGGAATCCAAGGCAATAATTACAGCAATTTGTAGATAATTATTTGTTAATTAAAAACAGGCTTGCTGGGTACAGTTACCAATTTCCTCCGCTGGCTGCATAGGGCTGTGCAAGGAGACACTGGGGGATTGGTGATTTCATAAAAGCATTCGTCTGTTCAGCTCAGAAAAAAGGCCCCCAGTGGGTCGTCTCCCCCCTCTCCCCACATCCTGGCACATCTGATTCATTCTCCGAAGACATCCCGAAGAAATCCATGCCTGGCTTCCCCTTAGAGATTTACAATCAAGGTGACGTCTGCGTCTCTCCATAGCAGCCTGTTTCCCTGGCTAATTTAATGACCCAGGCTCACATAGATGCATTTCTATCCACACTTGACTTAGTAGTTCCTAAATGAGTTGTAGCCCTAAGTTGAGGCTGTAAGGATGAGAGAAGCTTACTTCTGTCCCATATCTGTACTAGTAGTAATAAATGAACAACGCATAGGTGATGTCAAAGCTGGGAGCAAACTGAAACCTCTGACTTACACAGTGCTGTTGGGCAGACTGTTGTTCTGGGTAGCTGCCTGAGCACAGTTTTCATGCCAGCTGCGAGAAAAAGCAATGAAAGGATTTCAGATGTCCTCCAAGAAATACTGCACGTGTATCTTGGGATGATTACCCTGACAATGTGCCAGGATTTGGGATCTATTTGGTCCTTTGCCTAACTTTCTCCAATGAAACACACATTCTCCTGGGCCCACCACCAGCCCGAAACCTGCTCCATGGTTCCCCATTTCTTGAAAGGCAGGAGGAATTACTTAGCCTGGAAGCAGGGAGGTCATTTCTCCTCATCCACTGCTGGATTGAGCTGGCTCTCAGCAGTCATTTTCATAGCATCATAGAATCATTTGAGTGGGAAGGCATCTTTGAAGGTTGTCTAGTCCAATTGAACAGGGACACCTACAGCTCGATCGGGTTGCTCAGAACCCTGTCCAGTCTGATCTTGAATGTCATTTTGGATGTCTCTTCTTCAAGGGCACTGAGGGACCAGCTCATGGAGAACAGCGAATTGGATGTGTGGGTTGTGTACCAAAACAGCACCAGGAGCACTGCCCTAACCCTCACAAATAAATCCTCCTGGCTGTAGCAGAGCTGCTTGGTGCCATGGTGACAAGGACAGGACCAAGGAGTGACACAGACATTTTGTCACTGTGTCCAGGAGCAGATGCTTCTCATCCGCTTTAGCAAAACAGCAGTGAGGAGAACAAACCAGTGCTAATGGCAGGGAGCAAATTAGACTGTCAATATCCTCTTCATGGAAATAATCTCATGGGTTGTTAGTCACACAGAGCTGCCTTCACCCCTCTAATTTTCTCCCGTATGTGGGCTTTCGTGTTCCTCTCATCACCTTAGCAGCTGAGTGCCTGCACCGTGTGCTGAGGAATCACAATTAAGCAAAGAGGCTCTATGTCGTGATGTATGGGATGACGTCTCTGCCTCAGCAGCACAGAAAACTAGCGAAGAACTAAGATTAAACACCGGGTTAATTAGTACATTTAATTAGCTCTCAGTTATTAAATCCTTTCAGACCCTCAGATAAATTGCTCAAAGTACAAAACAGTCCTCAGAAATGCTGTTATTTGTTCCGCTCTTCTCTCTCCAGGTGTGTGCAGGGCTGAGAAGCTCTAGCTTTCCTCCTGCATCTTTGTGCATCGTCTCCAAGAGCATGGTGACCCCATGTTCATCCACCCATAGAGCTACAGAGACCCACGGGGCTTCAGAGATCACCACAGCAGCATTGACAGAGGGTTTTTATTTATGGCAAGCAAATCCAGTTTCTCAGACAACCTTGGAGAACCACCCGAAGTATTTATCATGGGGGTAATGTGAGGCCCTGAACAACACAGGCTCTGGGTAGGCTGTAGAACTCCATTTCCGTGGAGTCAAATCTGTAGGCCATGCTCATTGTGTATCTCATTGGGAAAGAGATGACTAAGAAAGATGTCTAAGAGTCTAAGAAAGGGAGTTTCAGCATCTTCAGCATCAAGCTTTCCGGTTCTTGCTTTTAACAACTGTGATGATGGGCAGAGAATTCAGGTCCTCCTCTTGTTGGTGACCTCAACCCTTACACTAAGAATTAATGGGAGCAAAGGGCTATCTCGGATGTGACTTGCTTAAAAAAAAATAACAGTACAGGATTATGCTGAGGGATATTTCCCATTGCACCATGAAAGGTATCACACAGCAAGGATTCACCCAGTACTTGTCTGTAATTCTAATAATTCTAAATAATTAGGAAAAAACAAAGCCTTTGAGAAGATGGTGTCACACAGTAAACTGACATTATGGAAACAAGAATGCAGCTTTCTGGAAGATAACATTCCTTCATTTTTTCCCCTGCACAGTTTCAAAAGAGAGGTATTTAATCTTTTTGTACATAAGTATGAATGAATTTGCTTCCGGAGTCTACAAAATAGGTCTGCAACGAAGCAATGTGGAGACATTTGGGAATTAAATAGCTAATTTGATTCTCATAAGAAACCATAACCATAGCTGAGGACTGGATCTCAGAGGACAAGGCTGACCTTTCAGCAGCTGATGCTAGGTTTAAAATGGTTTCTCATCACTGAAGGCCCAATCTAACTTCAGTTAAAATAAATTAAAAGCTATCAGTGGCTTCTGTGGATATTGAATTAGACCACATAAAACCCACTTGAATGCTGGGAACCCAAAGAAATTATCATGGTAAATCTAACTTCTACTGAAGTCTTACAGGCTTTAAAACATCTCTCTGCAGACCCATTAAGAACAGGTTTCCACTTAGCTCATGAATAATTCACCTTCCTTTTTCTTTTGATAGATGATGAGTCCCACCATGATGAAGCCTAAGTCCAGCACAAAGTCCAGCATTCCACTTTCTTACCCACAGCAGACCCAGAGTACACTTCTGCTGGAAGAGCAGAACTGAGAGTTAAGGCCCAGGATAGACATTCTTTCTTCCTAAAATCTTTTCCAGTTTCCTGCTGTTTCCATATTGCCAGGAGTGACCTTTCCCAAGATTTTCCGATCCCTCAATTTTCAGTCTCTTTCTCAAGGCCATGGTGATGGGTAACTTTGTTCATCTCTTCATGCCTATTTCGGAAGCACTTGATCTTGATTTCAGAACGATAAAAGCCTGTTGCAGAACAGACCGCCCTCTTGGTATAGATCCATGGTTTTCTTTGCACGGCAGAAGTTTTCACTTTGGTTTTAACTGAAAAGAGGAGAGATTGAGAATCCTGGCAGAGAGGTTGCTCCTCTCCTCCTGCATCATCCTCCCTGAGAACTGTTCTTAGCAACAGGATCTATGGACATCATACAGATTTCTCCTCCAAAACCATTTCTCAGCATGCTCTTCAGTCCTGACCAACTGCCCTCAAAATGATCTCACACTACAGACATAATCATCTTTAATTCCCTTTTTTTCTTCCCTCAGTGATGCACCCAGTAGGAGCATTTCATGACTTCTCCCACCTCTCAGGTGAGTTCATTGCTCCAGAAATTGGTAGGAGGGTGCATGCTTTTGTTAGGTTTCAGAGTCCTGTCCCACCATTTTCTGCACGGCTCCCGTAAGTCATTTCCTTCAGTCTTAGACTCATAGCAAAGACGTTAACTACTTCAATCCATTTCATTCATTCTCCCCCCACTGCACTGAATTCAGACCTATCTCCCATCATCCACTCAACTTCTGATGTCAAGTGGCTGCCAAACAGAGGGGTGGCAGAGGGGGACAAATGTTATCCCAGGCTGCATATATCTCCCTTCAAGCATACTGGTAGCTGAGCCACTTCAGTCTGTTCTAGTACTTTGTGACTGTCTGTCTCAAATCCACATGGGACACATAGAAACCCACATCACTGTCACAGGAACAGACCTCCCGCTGGTCCCAGAGGAACATGTCCAGGTGCCTTGCTTGCTGAGTGCCATTCATGTTTTGGCTGTGGTAGGAAATCCTCTAGGGGAAGACACATAGAACAAGTTCAGGGTGGACATTTTGCTGCAGTTTTCTCTTATTCTCCTACAGCCAGGATCTCTGATCACCTGGAGGATCTGTGCAAAGAGCCATTTTTCTCTCCAGCTTATGACTGCCAGAGCCCCAGCCCAGAGAGGTCTTGAAGCTATGAATTGACAGAGAGGTCGTTGTTGCTCAAGTGGGGAAAATAAAACAGTTTTGGGAGGGAGACAGGCTGGTAACAACCATGTCCCTTGCCACAGTATGAAGTTCTCAGCAGAGCTCGAAGTGGAGGAAATTGAAGGATTTCTGAAAGCTGAGGGGACTGTGCAGCCCCTCGGTACAGGTCCACTGAATAGCAAAAGTGGCAACATCACTGATAACCAAGCAGGAACAGGTTTAATTTCTGCCTTTCGCCATCTCTTATGGAGGAAGGCAGATTGTTCCATCAACAGACACCACAAACAAGAAGCATCAGAGCAGAATAGTTACCAGAGATGCTCATATACTGTTGTGCATCTCCCTGGCTCCATCCCTGGGGTGATATCTCCGTTCTGGCTCCTTCCTGGGATGAAGGGTTGATCTCAGAGGACCGTGGATACACCCTAAGCCCAGCACAGGGAACTTGCAACATCTCTGAGCATTGCATTTACTCACCCATCAACTTGGGTGGAGCATGGCACCATGAAGCTGGCCCCAAAGTCAGCGAGGTCAAGCCATGCCCTCTGGCAGAAGGACGTGTTCTCCCCTTTTCTTCATCTGCTGGGAAATGTAAAGAAAAAAAGATGAAAAACAGTGTAAGGAGCAGTTTATGTGTCTGCTTTTGTTTCTTATCAGTGAAGGGTTAAGAAAAGAAAAAAAAAGGAAGCTGAGATAGAAAGAATCTAAACCAGTGATTTGTTTAGGGAAAATCATCTTTATTTATTGGAAGAAATGTTCTTTTTATTGTATCTCATTTCATTGGAAAGTTACTGCTGCGAAACAAAGAAATACAAATTCTTTACTTTGGAATAAAGACAAATGTGCTTTATTTTGGGTTACCAGGATACTACTGGAACAAAAAAAAAAGAAAGAAAGAAAGAAAAAAGAACAGCACTTTCTAATCACTATGTCCTCACTGCTCTTTGTGAAGCATAGCAGGATGCAGCCTATCTCGTGCATCTCGGTTTCATGCTAAGACCTTTAGGGGCACTAGAGGGCATCTGCTGATACAGTGAAATGTCTCCATGAAGTGAGGAGTTTGTCAGATTGAAGAACTGCATATTAACCACAGGTTAACAAGGATATTTATCTGCCTTACTCTTCTTCTTTTGGGGAGGACAGGCTTATGCCTTGCACACTCAGCCTTTTATCTGTTCAGAAGGCACTATGCTGAACTGCAGCTAGAAGGCACAGGCTGATCTGATGACGCAGTGAAAGGGGTGCAAGACTTTCTTAGGGTTGTGATCAGAGATCCTCAAACAGTGGATGCTCCTGATGATAAAAACCCTCGCTGAAATCAGAAAGAGCTGCTGAAATTCCACTGCTGGTAAAGACATTCTCTGGGTTGACAGAAGTAAAGATAGAAAAGATTTCCATAAGGCCAGGCCTGAGTGCAGTTTTCTTATAATGGCATCTCCAGTTCCTCACTACATTGAGAAAACAGGATCATGTTATCAGCTACTAGAGAGAGGAGAGCTTTCTTGAAGGAGGCAGGATTTGATTTTTTGCTTTACACCACTCCCACTCTGTTTCTTGCCCTTCCTTTTAGTCCCACTTCCCAGCCAGATCTGGATGGCACTATTGGCTTCCCTAGACCTTCCTGCTTGGGAATGCTCCATTTTTTTTATTGGACTCTCTGACATCTTGACTGAGAAATCCTCCTCTCTCCCCGTTGCGCTTCTTGAGGTCTGAAAGAGGTCACAAGTCCAGACAATCATCATGGGAATGTGCGAGCTAAAAGCCTCAGCATCAAAAGGAAACAAGGACAGGTTTACTTCAAAAGGAGAACTGCATGGAGCTATTCCTCCTCCACCCACTAGAGAAGATGAAGTGAAGGAACAGAGAGTGCATGGGTGAGGAGGCTGAATGTTGAGACAGAGTAAGAGCACCAGGCTGAAACATGCACAGAGGAGGCATTTCAGAGCATTTCTCCTGCCCAGTAAAGGCAGTGTTGCTTACATAGATGATGCCAAGGAGGTGATGACCTACAGGCACATCACTAATTGTCCATTCTCATCCAAAAATTGATGCTCCCTGTTTGGAAGTTCTTCCCCATCATTGTTCCAAACTTTCTCAGCAGAACCTATGCCCAGCTGGGAGATTATTTCTCACCATTCTTTAAGCTTCTCTCCCTGCAGACACCCTGACAACTGGCTTTCTGCCTCCCAGCTCGGACTTACAGTGTTAAACTGATGCACAAACAACACCAGTGTACTCTGTGTGAAGGAAGAAGAACACAAATTCAGACACTGCCACGTCCTTTTTAGACACCCAAACTGGCTCCAAAACACCCAGTTCAGGTACCAGAAAGGGAACAGACATGTGAACTACCTCTAGCACTGTATAGACCCATGAGGATGAACTGAAACAACCTGCAACCTGTGCTTGTCACTGGGACTGTGATTCATGTTATCAGCACTACAGAACATCTGTCCAGTGAGGACAGCAGCCAGCAGTGACAAGAGGATGGTCAGCTTTGAGGGAAGCAAACTGATGTTTGTTGGAGAGCTTTGGGAATATACTAACACCTGTCTGTCCCTCTGTCCTCTTAAAAAGCTTGCTTGGAACTGTGCCTGTTAGCACACAAAGGCTATCTGCAGTCCAGAAGCCTGGAGCAGCTCACAGCAAAATGAGTAATGCTTCATCCTCATTTTCTTTCAGGGCTGATGGACCAAAGTCCTGCTCTTTTCAGTGACACCATTTCATCTTTACAAGGAAACTTATTCAGATGGATGAGACAAGTTCACAACTAGCGTTAGAAATCTGAGGCCAGATTTGCCAAGTTACTCACTTCTTTTGAAGACCCATAGGTGGCCCTGGTGCACAGGGATCTGAAGGAAGAACCTCTTACCTCATGCAATCAGCTGCTGGCATTGGTGTTAGTCCCAAGTTATTTCAGAATAAATAGTTTATCCAGCCTGGAGATAGTTCTATGTGTCAAGCTACCCTGGAAAGAAATATTCTGGGACACTCTGGGCCAAACAGAAGAGGCAAAATCTATAGATGAGAAGTAATAAATGTACCATCAGTGACCTGGTAGAGAGAAGACCTAACATACACTGAATACTTATTACATACTCATTTAATTCTCACATGAAGCCAGCAGCTCCCTGAACAGTAGAGCACTAATTTCCTACCAGTTTCTGTATCTCTGTCTCACAGTGCAGCAGGACCAGGTCCTTCTTCCACTGTGATTCTGTAAAAAAACACATCATGTCACTGTATTGACACAGCAAAGCTCAATACTGGCCCTTACCGGAGGACATAATGACTGTCATTAAAACAAAGCTAATTCTGCTAAGTCAGAAGCACCAAGACATGTATGGCTGTGAGTTTCCATCTAGCACTACCCCACATGCATACAGGCAGTCTGCCCAATCCCTTACAATGGCACAGAGGACAGATGAAACCAACTATCAAGTTCTCCACATTGGTTCTAGCCCAGTTCCCACCCACCCTTTCTGTGTCCCCTTCTGTGGTCTCCCATCCTTTTTGTGACTTTCTTTCTCCTCCACAGGGCTATTGCTGTGCCCCTGCTCTGCACCTCTGAGTCCTCGTGATGGCCTTCTGAGAAAGCTCAGAGCACAGGTCTAGACTGAGAGCCCCACGTGGGGATGTCACTGACTCGGAGAAAAGAGAGAGGTGAAGGAAGGCCCCAGCAAGCTGCGTGAAGACTTTGAGGACAAGAAGCTTCTTATTCAATAGATAAAAAGCACCACAGGGGAAAGTCAAAACCAAGTATCCACAAAGCTTTCCTATTCTCCTCTTTCCCATGAGCTCAGCTTATTTCTTTTAAATGAGGTCTCTGGCCAGCACATTTTTTCTTACCCAAGACCATGTAGTGAGGCAGGGATTTGTCTTCCTGCAAGCAGTGCTGCTAACAAAGATGCTTCCCAGCATCTTCTGGCCAGGGGGCAGATGCTGTTGCCACTTCAGAGGGGAGGAAAATCAGCAGCATGAAGCTGAGTGGCAGTGCTTCACATCTTCATCCTGTTAGCACGGTGCGTAGGAAAGCAGGACAGTCACCCAGAAGGACAGGAGAGTGGGACAACAGCAGCCAGGTGCTATGCCATTCCCTAAACCCACTGTGGTGTGCCCCACAACATCACCATACTGCACTGCTGCTGAGGAGAGCAGCCTCTCCCTTCAACCCCTTCCTATCAGAGTCCCAGATGCCACATCAGGAGTAGAACTTGCAGCCTACTCTGAAAAGGCATCAGGAGTTGTTTTTTCACTCAGCAGTGGGAGCCTTCCTGGGGCTCCTGGGGCAGTGGAGATGGTGACAGTGCTACCAAGGCCTCAGAAAGCTGCAGGTCCCCTTGTCCCCTCCATGGGGACCCCTTGTCCCCACCATATCATAGACTCATAAGATCATAGAATGGCTTGGGTTGGGAGGGACCTTAGAGATCATCCAGTTCCAACCTCCTTGCCATGGGAAGGGTTGTTGACAGCTAGATCAAACAGCAGATCAGGTTGCCCAGGGCCTCATCCATCCTGGTCTTGTACACCTCCAGGGATGGGGCATCCATATCATGGGATCCCTTGTCCTGCTCTTCAATGCTGTGGCCTCACTGTGTGCAGATATGGGTACCACCATGTAAGGACATTGGATGCTCTCACTATTTGAAAGTATCTGAAGGAGGGCTACAAAGATGGAAATGGGTCTGGAGGGCAAGGGGTGTGAGGAGCAGCTGAGGGTCCTTGGTTTGTTCGTTCCAGAGAAGAGGAGGATGAGGGGAGGACTCATGGCAGCCTGCAGCTCCTCATGGCGGCCTGCAGGTCCTCACAGGGAGCGGAGGGGCAGCGCTGATCTCTGCTCTCTGGTGACAGACAGGGCTCAAGGAATGGCTTGGAGCTGCATCAGGGGAGGGTCAGGGGGGTGTGAGGAAAAGGCTCTGCCCCGGAGGGAGGTGGGCATGGAACAGCCTGCCCAGGGCAGTGGGTATGTCCCTGAGCTGCTGGAGCTCAGGGAGTGTTTGGACACCGCTCTCAGACATTGGGTTTGCATTTTTAGTGGTCCTGTTTGGGCCGTTGGTTGGACTTGATGATCCTTGTAGGCCCCTTCCAACTCTGTGGTTCTGTGATTCTCATACAAGTCAGAGCAGGAGGGCAGGAGGTACTCCAGGCATGGAGCAGCAGTTCCCTGCAGCCCAGGAGATGCCCATGGTGGAGCAGGCTGTCCCCCTGCAGCCCATAGGCACCACACGGAGCAGATCTCCACGTGCAGCCGTGGAGGAGCCCATGGTGCAGCAATGGATGTGTCCTGGAGGAAGCTGCAGCCCATGGAGAGGAGCAAGTGGAGCCAGGGTGGAGCAGGGGCAGAGTGTGACCACAGAGGAGCAGCAGAGATGAAGCGTTACGGACTGATCGCAGCCCCCATTCTCCATTCCCCTGTGCTGATGGGGAGAGAAGGTATAAGAGAGGGGTTATGGAGTCTGTAGTTTGCTTTTAGCTTGTACTGCTCCAGTCTATCAGAAATAGGCAATCAATCACATTAATCTCCCTACGCTGAGTCTGTTCTGCCCATCACGGTGACTGGTGAGTGATCTCAATCCTCATCTCAGCCCTTGAGCCCACAGCAGAGGGGTGGAACTCAAAGATCTTTAAGGTCCCTTCCAACCCAAACTGTTCTATGATTCTATAATATGTACTCCCTCTTCCTTAAGGAGGGGCAGCGGGAGAGCTGTGCAGTGCCCCTCAGCCGCCCATCAGAGTGAGGACACCACAACCCCGCCCCCTGTGAACTACATTTCCCAGAAGCCCTTGCGCTCGTCCGGCGGAAGAGGCGGGCATTGCAAGCTGGCGATGTCCCTTCCGATTGGTGCGCTGGGGCAGCCCGCCGAGCGGCCATTGGCTGGGGCAGTCACGTGAGGCTCGGCGCCTCAGAGAGGCCGCGAGGTGGCGGATTGGGTTTGTGCGTCTCGGCCGGGACCCTTGGAGGGGACGAGGCCTGCGGAGAGGGCCAGGCCTGCCCGGCCGCTGCCATGCTGGGGGCCCGGGGCGGGTGGCGAGCCCTCCGCTACTGCTCCTCCTCCCTGCCGCGGGAGCAGCGGGTTCCGGCGGCGCGGCTGCGGGTCCGGGAGGCGCTGGGAGCCCGGGAAGCGGTGGGCGAGGTGAAGGTGCAGGTGTGTGGCGGCGGCGGAGTGACTCCCTGGCGGTAACGCGACCCGAGACCGGAGCGAAATGGGGAGGAGCCCCCAGTTCCTCAGCTTCAGAGATGAAGGCTTTAGTTTTAGCCTCATGTAAAACTAGCCGGTTCCCTTTGCTGTCCCTGTCCGGCTCTGCCCGTCCCTAATCACTTGGTGGGTGTTAGATCAGATGCCGTGCTTTGAAATTGCCCTGGATTTGTCCAGGGAAAGGCCCTTCCTATGGTGGGTTATGCTGAAGCATTTCTCTGTTCAGTCTGAGCTGCATTCCCTGTCGTTGTCTTTACACTGATATTCTGCCCTGTTGTGAGCCAAAGTAGGCTGGGATACATTTTTAATAACAAAGCTTTTTCCCTTTTCTTAGCACAGGATTGTGTCCTCCTCATTTTCTGGTGTGCCTGATGGACAGAGCAGTTCTTTTTGGTGCACAGTCCCTGTTTGAATGCAGCTGTACTGTTTCAGAGGTTCTGCATCAGTCTGTTAAGGGATGGGGTGCCAGCAAATACCAGCACGTTGATCCGCACACCTAGATACTAGGAAGAAATTATTCACTGTGAGGTTGGTGAGACACTGGTACAGGTTGCCCAGAGAGTTTGTGGATGCTCCCGCCGTAGAGGCGTTCAAGGCCAGGCTGAATGGGGCTTTGAGCAACTTGGTCTAGTGGGAGGTGTCCCTGTCAATAGCAGGGGAGTTGGAACTAGATGATCTTAAAGGTCCCATCCAACCCAAACTATTCTATGATTCTGTACAGCCTAATAGAGAAGGAAGGAGCTTATTCAATATAGATGCTTCTCATCCGTAGTTTTATGAATTATGCAGTCTGGAATAAGCCACTGCTAATATTGGTAGTACTCCCTTTTTGTTTCCTTGATTCTTTGTTGCCTTTCTGTTGTATTGGCACACATGCTTTTGCATTAAGCTGGGCTGGAGAACTGATCTGGCTTAAAATGATCCTTATTATGAGTAGGTTTTAGTTACTGGAAGCTGCAGTCTGATCTGAATTGAGACTGATGCTTAGCAGTGCTTCTGATAGGGTGTGAAGTGGTCCCAACTCTTCTGCTACAGCCTCTGCTGCTCTGTTATAAGCCTGAGGACACGCTCATATTTTCCTGTGGGAGACTGAAAGACTCATCTCCTTGTGTAACAAATCCCAGTGCCACTTGATGAAGTGGGAAAAAGCCATCAAGAATGTTTCTTTGCTCCTTTTCCCAAGGAAGGAAACTAAGAAAAACATCTACTGTTACACATCAAGCGTCATGCACAGGTTCTGGGGTTTTACTGGGATACAGGAGACAGACACAACAGCTTCAGGAATGTTATTGTGCAAAGTACCTTTTAAACACCTGTTGCTTTAGCTGTAAGAATATGAGGACGCAATACCAGATAATCAGACTTTAGTTTTAGACATTTTTTTTGCATTAACACTGCTCCAAGTGGAACCCCCTGCACAGAACATTTAGGTAAACTTGTATCTGAATTCATGAGGCTGGAAGAAAGGCTGAAGTTTTGGTAACTCTCAGTTTTATGACCTAAAACATCTTCCATAGTTCTTGTAGGCACCTGCCCTCTGCAGTTTGGCAGGCATTTCCAATGCAGGAGATCTAAGGTTCTGCAGAAATACCGAAGGCAGACTTGAAATGTGTGTGGTGTGCGTTTGTGGTGGATTGTTTCCAGTGTTTGCCTCCTAATGTGAGCCTGTGCAATGCTTCATCTGGTTTCACATAGCACATCTTGAAGAATGCTTTCCTTTTGTTACTACTTTCAGTTTTTTCAGTATAGGCAGAAGTAGATGGATTTAAATTGGTTTGTCTGGTATAAAATCCCTAAAGCATTTGGTGGGTTTCAGGTCTTCGAAACGACATGGATCCTTGTAGTTAAGCAAAAGACTAAAACTGCAGGAAATGTGGGCCTGGTTTGTTTGTTTAATCAGCACTGTTTTTGCTTGTTCTCTATGCTATTATCTTAACATGAGCTGGAAACTTCCCAGCGGATAGATTTTGTTTTAAGGGCAGCTTTGTCTTAGCTCTGATGAGTTGAGGAGCTGCTAAGGGAGCTGTATTTTGGATATCATGGCTTTTGCTTGGTGTCGTGGTACTGACTGTAAATTTTAGATTCTTTTATTTCATATTTCATTTCCTAAAATGCATCATGGAATTGCAGACTGGTTTGGGCTGTAAGGGGCCTTAAACCTATCCATTCTTGGCCTCTTCCAGGAGCAGGACACCTCCCAGCATACCAGGCTGCCCAGAGCCCCATCCAGCGTGGCCTTGAGCACTTCCAGGGGTGGGGCAGCCTGTGTCAGTGCCTCCCCACCCTCAGTGTGAAAAATTTCTCACTTATATCCAATCTAAATCTATCGTCTTGCAGTTTATAACTGGTTGCCCCTTGGCCTGTCAGTCTGTCTTTCCTGTGAGCCCCTTTTATGTATTAGAAGGCCACAGTAAGTTCTCCCTGGAGCTTTCTCTTCTCCAGATGGAACAATCCTCATTCTCGCAACATCTATTCATCTCCCACTGAACCATGAGTTGTTTTTATTCTTTAATTCAAAATGGGTAAGAATGCTTCTTTTTTTTTCTTTTTTCAATAGGACAGCGTGGCGATGTTGATTTTTAAGGCATAAAGAGAAACATGCAAAAGTGTCAGAGTGTTAATTTGATTTTTGTACTGCATGAATATCTGTTGGCTGTAGTATCATTGTTTCAGAAGTCCAATGGCTTTGGGCACGTAATCAGAAACAACTAGTGAACCATTTCCAGTTGGAACATTCATACATGTGCTACAGCAACAAAAGTTGGTACTAACATTGTCAAAATAGCCTTGAGTATTTTAATTTAAAGCACTGTGCATTCCCACACTGTTGCAATAAAAGTGCTCTGGAGGGAAATAACTAGTAAAAATGTGTATGTTGCTAAAATGCTTTTCATCTTCAAAGTATTCTGCCAGTTTCGTTATTCGAAGCTGCACAGAGATGCAGGTAGATCTTAGTTATGCTTGCTTTACTCCTGGGGAGAGCTGATGTCTCCGCCTAAGGTTTGTACCTGTTTGCTTTGAACTGAACAGAAAAAAATGACATTGTTGGTTTTTTTGGTTTTTTTTTTGTGTTTTTTTTTTTTTTTTGACTTCCTCATAGAGAAATATTTCCTTTGATTTCAATGAAAAGCTGAATTAGGCCTGCTGTGGCGTGTCCAGCTCTTCGGGGGAGGGGAAGAAAACAACAAAAAGAAACATGATTATGCAGAGCCCACGACAAGAAATAACAAATTTCTTTTTCTTTTACCTGTAGGGCTGGGTCCGCTCTGTCCGATCCCAGAAGGAGGTTTTGTTCCTGCATATAAATGATGGGAGTTCTTGGGAAAGCCTCCAGGTGGTTGCTGATCCCAGTATGGAGAATAGGTGGGTCAGTTTGCAGCACTTGGAGGAGTATGTGTGTCGATCAGCACTCAGAGGGGTCTCCTGAGACCTCCTTTCCTGTGCCCCAGTGCTGGAGGAGCCTCCAGCAGCTGGCACCTGAGCACAGGAGAGAAACAACCGCCGTTTGGGGTCCATGGTTGTGTTTTTAAGATGGAGCTGTGGCTTTGTGGTTCAGCTGCTTGTCCTGATATATTAATTTGGATCTCACTTTCTTAATAGCAGTAGTAGCGTGAGTGTTCTGGACTACTGTTGGACCTTCTTGGAAATCATATGCTGTTGATAGGGATGACTGTTCTTCAGGTTTTTGGTGACCGCTGTTGTTCTTATCATGCTAATTTGAGAGATGGCTACATAGGCATGCTGTCTAGCTAGGCATGACTGTTGTGTTGTCAGAAGATAATAGAATTATGCACCTGTTTTCCAGCTTCATTTTGTTACTCTCAATTGTTCTTTGGGGGTTTCATGACAATCCAGGAACCTTCTGTACATTACCTGATACGTTTTCTTTTTAATTTGTTTTTCTTATGATCTTCATTTGTTCACACCAATACTCCTTATAAAAGCCCGTCTTCCTCTCACTTGTCCAACACTCCAGTGTCCTATATTCTTCTAGTGATTTGTGAATTTATTCACATTTCCACCTTTTAATAACTTCTGACTGCGTTTGGTAACTTTTTATCAATTATAAGATGAGGCAGTGGCTATAGTGCTTAATCTCAAGGAGTCCTGCTAAATTAGAAGAGAGACTGCTGTTAAATTGTAGTTGCCTTTGTATCAACAGCTAATTATTTCTTGTTGCTCTTGGTTTTGTAGAGACCTGACTTTTGGAAGTGCAGTGGAAGTGCAGGGGAAACTGGTCAAAAGCCCTCACAAGATGCAAAACATGGAGCTGCAAGCTGAAGCCATTCGTGTGGTGGGACCTTGTGATACTTTGGTATGTCACTGCAGCCGGGAGTCGAACTGGTAGGAGCACTTTGGGAATGAATGCCATAACTCCCAACTGTCCAACAGAGAGTGCTTCAGACTGCGTTGTTTGTTGTTTTCTTTCAACTGGGAGTATGCCTGCAGACTTTGATTTGGCTGCGATGTGTGTAGGGTACATCAGATAAGGAAAAAAATTGATGGGAATGCCATGAACGCTCTCATCTGGGACAGTGTTGTTCCTGTGTAGAAACAGGTGCAAATGCTGGCAGCTGAGTGAGTGCATTTGTCCCACCCTGAAGCAGTTTTCTGGGTTGTGTGGTTTACCTGGTAACTCTAGCCAAGATATGAATCAGGGAAGCAATGGATCTGGCTAAATGCTCCAGATCATGAAGGCAGAAGAATCTGCTGCAAGCATGTTTGGAAACAGATTGCTATTGCAGTAGTGAGATGTATGGTTGGCTTTCAAGGGGACTCAGCTTCCAAAAGATAAAGCATTTCAGGGTGGTGCTACTTCTGTTCACTGCTTAGAAAAACTTAAAAAATAAAATGTAAATCCACTAAGTACTAGAGAAGACAGGGAAAAGCGTTTTTTCTCTTCCTTGCTGTGCAATAGTGATTGAGTTTTAGAGCACAGAGACTGCTATTCCATGCATAGCAGTAGAGGTGTATTGACTCCATGTTCTCATCCTCTTGTATTTCTTTGCTTGTTGCTTTTAGTCATTCCCCTTGAAAATTAAGGAGAGGCACCCACTGGAGTATGTCCGACAGTTCCCACACTTGCGATGCAGAAGCAACACACTTGGAGCCCTCCTGAGAATCCGTAGTGAAGCCACGGCAGCAATCCACTCGTTCTTCCAGGTAGTCCTTGCTGTCCTGAGCCTTATGTGTAGACTTCTACCTGGGTTAGGCCTCACAGAAACATGTTAAGTGGACAGGGCCATCATGTGTTGACTGCATGGATCTGTTTTTTCAGGCCTGGGCCAGACTGAGACCTTGACCAGGGTGCTGCTGCTGATGAAGTTTGCACATTGGTGGTCTTTTTAGTGTCTTTCCACCTGTTTTCCTGTTGGTTATTTTATCCCTTTTGCTTAGTTGCATTGTAATTGCCTGCAACTGTGTGTGGTCTGTAGAACACAGCATAATAAGGAATTATTTAACTCACTTTTGGCAGTGACCTTGGATAGTAGCCTCCTCCTACATGGAAATATCTGTGATACTGGAAAACCACAGACAAACAGACTCAGATCTTCACATTATTGCTGTCAGTTCTTTTTATCTCTGTATACAACTCTGTGTGGATACTGTTAGCTGAGATTAAGAAGCTCCTGTTTTAATGCATTTCAAACTGATAGATTGGAAACACCTGTATTTCATGAATGTGTCCCCACCCTCAAGTTGTGGGCAGGGTGTAGGCAGTGAATTAACTCTGATTCCAGATGCTGTGCAGAGGCCATGTGATTCTTTGCATAAGTACGTAAAGTAAGAAAGCAAGTCCTCTAACACACTGGAGCTCTTTCTTTTACAGCTATTCTTTGTGTTTCAGTTGAAATAAACTGGCTTTAGCTGGAGTAGAATCATATGCACAACATTCCTATTATTATAATATGTCTCAAAGAACAGATGTGAATTGTTGAATTTTTGGTCCTGAGTGTGCTTTTACTTTTTGCTTGTAATGATGTGGAAAGCATGCTTGCTCACTCAGAGACTTGTCTGTGTGAAATTGTGTGGTATTTTAAAGATTGTGTTTTAAGAGCTTAATAGTAATATTGTGTCTGAAGAAGCTGTTGTTAGTTTCAGCATTGTTCCTACTCAGAGAACACGACTTTACTGGGAATTGGTCTCTGCTGGTATCGAGCCACTAGATGGCAATCCCTACAAAACTTTGTAATTTTAAAGCCAGCAAGGAAGCCAGCTGATACTAAAAAGCATCATATTCTGACAAAGGCTTTACTTCTCCAAGTTAATTCCATCTCAGACTGACATATTCCTATTTAAAATGCTCAGAATTTTGCAAAATATGAAGTAAAGTTGAGAGATGAGGAAGAGATAAGGAAGACTTGCTATTTGCAAATGCTTATGTCACGACTCTTCTAGCACCAGGAATGGCTGTAGCTTTTCTCATTTCTGACGGAAGGAAAGCAGTCTTTTTAAATTGCCACCTACACTGTCCCAAAAATGCTGCAATTTCAAACTTGATGTTGTCAGGTTGTACCATCGCTAGAAAGTATAACCGCAGCCTTTTTGCTCTGCAGAGCTGTACAGAGCTGAATGGTGAAAGAAAATAAGTGGTTTTAGTTCTTTTAATCCAGAAATTATCTTAACTGCCTGTAACTTGAAAAAAATCTTTTTTTACTCTAATCAATAACAGCCAGCAGTAGATGACTAATGCTCAATGCCTTAGGTTTGGATGTTGAAGGCTAAAATGTCGTCTTGAAACCATCCCAAGTCTTGCGGTCCATGAGGGGTGGGAAGTGTGTAATGGTTGCAATGGGAATGATAATCTGCACTTTGCATCTTGATGAATGCCCAGGTTTGTCAGGGCCTGTGATGTGACTTGAAGTATTCCAGGAGCTTTAATAGGAGAAACTATGTAGGAGCTTTTTTTGAGATCCCTGTGTTGGACACCGGTTTTCTGACCTCTGCAGGTCATGCAGAAGTTCCCTTATATGCTTTGGAAAGGAATTTGAAACATATATCTTCTCTCATGTGGTGTTAATAGTTGGCTGTAAAAAAAAATTGGGTGATATTCTGAAGTCTTATGGAGCAGTGAGAGGACCCATGACTAGCAGGTCTCTGAAATATGCTTGGGGTTACGGGAGAGAGCTGTACTTCATACTGATAGGCTAAAACTGTCCTTCCCAGGCAAAGCAAATAGTTCTGGCTCTCAAACATCTTTCTGTGCAGTAAGTGAATCTCTGTGAGGAGCTCCTGGCAGCCACCTGGCAAGCCAAGGTCTTTGCACCTGTAACCAAGGTAGCCTGGAGCTGACTGTAGGGACTTTGCTCTCTCTTGGCTGTGTTAGATTACTTCCACAAAATACACTGTATATCCGTATGAGTTCTTTGGTCCTAATTCATTTCAGTTTGATTCTCAGAATGAACAGTAAGTCCTATTCCTGTTTTCTTGTAGTTGATGATAAGGATCAGAGCTTGTGTTGTGAATTGAATTTGTATTACCCTGGCAAAATCTGTGAAAATTCAGCTTTTATGAGCACTCTTTATTTGTTTGGTGGTTTTTAGTATTGTGTATAAATAAGATAATGGGTTATGCTATATCATTGCCTGTATCATGGTAATGCTGGCACACCCTTATTTTTAGAAGGGTTCCCTTGTACTGGGCATTAGAGTGATGCAAGAGAAAACAAGTCCTTCTTGTATTGGAGGCCCCAGAGTTGGATACAGTACTGCAGGTGTGGCATCACAGGAGTTAGGTAGAGGGGGACAGTCACCTCCCTTGACTTGCTGCCACCCTGTTCTTGATGCAGCCAAGGACACAGTTGGCTTTTTGAGCTGCAGTTACATTTTGACAGTTCATTTTGAACTTCTCATCAACCAGCACCCCTAAGTCTTTCTACTCAGGGCTGCTCTCGATACATTCTCTGCCCAGGTTGTATTTGTGCTTGGAGTTGCTTTAACCAAAGTGCAGGACCTTGCATTTGGCCTTTTTGAATTTCAGGGTTTACACAGGCCCATCTTCCAAGCCTGTTCAGGTCCCTTTGGATAGCATTTCTTCCTCCAACTTGTTGACTGCAACACTCAGCTTGGTGTCATTGGCAAACTTTCTGAGGGTGCAATCTATCCCACTGTCCATCTCAGTGACAAAGATGGTAAACAGCTCTGGCTCCCAGTAATGACCCCTGGAAATGCCACTTGTCACTGGTCTCCATTTGGGAATCAAGCCATTGACCACAGCTTTTTGTGACCATCTAACCAATTCCTTATCCAATAAGTGGTCCATCCATCAGATCCATGTATTTCCAATTTAGAGGGAGTGCTGTGGAGATGAGCAGTTGCAAAAACTCTTAGTAGTAGCATCAATCTAATTTCTTTAGGAAATATGGATGAGAAGCACAAGTAGTACTCTTGGATTTGTAGTCCTCTTCTTTTTGCCCATGTAAGGCAGAAGTTGCCTAAAAGGCTGCACTTACTGTCCTGGTTGGGGCCTGATAGCTGTGTCATAATTTGTCCTAGTTGAGAAGGTAATCTTTGAAGTCGATACTTGATATCTTCAGCTGGTTAATTTTGAGTGTTCTGTCTGTTCCAGGATAATGGCTACGTGCATATTCATACTCCCATAATTACATCAAATGACTGTGAAGGTGCTGGGGAACTCTTTCAAATTGAGGTAAGTTGGAATGGGTAGAGTTTCTTGATTATTATTATTTTTTTCACTTGCAGAGCAATTTTGGAATCATTGAAGATTGGAAGAAGTGTTTGTTTGTGTAAAACATTTACTTTATATTCTTCTGTGATTTTTTTTTTAATATAGCAGTCCTTTCCTTTGATGAATAATTGAGACAGAGTTAAACAGGTAGACTACTTTTTAAGTCCTGTTTAGTACATTAACCAGTACCTTTTGTACTGATTAGTTATTTTATCCCTGGTGCCCTGAGATAGATAAGTGAACAGGAAGATATGATAGCAAGAGATGGGATGGGACATTCAGAACAGCCTAATATACAAAAATATTTGTTAGCTCTGAAATTAAGAATATAATTCACCTTAGTTCTTCTTTCAAACCATGAGATTACTCCTTAGTTTTGGATATTACTGACATTCTTCTGCTTTTCACACATATATATTCCTCCCTACAAGTTACTCCTATTGCGTATTGGAATTCTTCCTACTGAAATTGCCTTGTCTCCTGGTATTGCCAAGTCTTTCTGTTTGTCCACCGGACTACTGCCACAATCTGTCATTTTCTTAAGTACTTGACATCTTGGGTCAAAACCGCCTGTGAAACTTATATACGGCTATAAACACTAAGATTTTCCCCACAGATTCCTTGTGATTCCTAACCCCCCACACTCATGAATCATAGGAAATTCCATCTGCTTTTTATACTTCTATATTTGAAATGTACTCTTCTATCTCAAACAATTACATCCATTGCTACTTACGCTCGTTGGCTTCAGCCTTGCTGGTGAATCATCTGTAAGCAAAAGTAAAACTGTTGAGGAAGCAGTTGCTTGCTGTGGGATCATGTCTTTCACTCTCTGCACAGCCTCATGGCAAACAGCCTCCATCTACTCATTGTTCAGGATATCACTGTCTAACCTGTGCTACTAGTGATTCCCTTCCAGACCAGTACGTATGGCTCAGCTTTTTGTTTGCTGTGACAATGGACTTGATTAGCTAAACTAAGTTGTTACTGTTTAATTGAGATCCCTTAATGCTACCAGAGGTTCCCTCCAGGCTGTTGCATGCAAATTAAGATGTGAAAACAAGTGACACTTAATGATGAGAACATTATACAGTTTGCAGCTGTACAGTATATTACGTCTTTGGTACAAATTGTATCCACTTGAAAGCTGTAAAGGATGCAGGACTGGAGCGTAGGTGGCTGGTAGTAGCAGAAGCACTGATGCACATGTAGATTGAGGTGGTGAAATGCAAATCTGAAACTTGTATCAGCTTGATCTTAACACATAGTTCAAGGTAAAAACTCCTAATCTCTCTCTAGTGTGATTGCTTAGGTGTAAAATAGTACCAGGCCTAGGGAAATGACTGGGCTTGAAAGGTGTGGAGTAAATGCTGATTAATATGCCATTGAATGGTCTGCCCACAGAGAAGAGGCTTCAGAGAAGTTCTCCCTGATTTGTTGTTTCTTCTTTGAACACTGCTTTATCATCTGGCCTGATGTAGTTAGGGCTTGGTTTCCTTTCCTAAGAGCTCTGCTCAAAGTTGGTCTTGGCTAGCAGAGATCCAGGACTGTTTGCTGTACTGCTGTGGCTGCTGCACTCTGCGGGAGCAGCGAGACTTCCACTGCCAAGAAACAATCTTGGGGGACTTGAATCATTCCTTGTGAGCACGTAAATCATGGACTAAAGATTTTAAGACCAATCCTCCAGTTGTCAACAGAACACAAATTGATGTCCTATTGCACCTGTATTCATAGTAGTAAAATGTACTTGCTGCTGACAGTCTGCAAGCAGACAAGGCTGGCTTTTCTGTACTTTTTTTTTTTAATTAATTCCATTGAGCAGATGGGTAGTATCACTGGTTTAGTTCTGCTTCTGTGGGTGGGATAAGCTGAAAGCTTTGGTTGAGTAGCCTTTAAGAGCACAATAGTTTTAATCGTCTAACTAATGCTTGGCCACTGTTCAGACTACTGTATTCTTAAGAGATGGTGAAAAGTGAAGAGAGGAAGAGTCTATTTTCATATGAGACTTGGAGAGATGGGAAAACAGTATCCTGAGTTAGAAGGGGAAGGCTTTTTGAAGGCATATGATCTTTGATTCCTAGACCTCTTAATCCTGTAAGATTCGTGTTTGTTTATGTATTTGGCTTCCTCATCATCTTTGTTTGGTTTTCAGTGTACTGATTAGTCTGTACATAGTTTTGATTGGGATGTTCTCATAGTAGGACTTAGAATGAGGGGGAATCCCTTTCGCCTCTGCTGGGCAAATCAATTCAAGAAAATATTTTTTAAATGAAGTACTGTAACAATAAAAAGAGGGTGGTAAACAGAGGAAATCTTAAAAAATAAGTCAGAAGATGATAAGAACTTCAGAGAAATCCTTTGTATTTGAGATTTTTCTACAGTTCAGAAAAAGGTTTGAGGGGGAACTGCTGGAAATGTGAAAACAACTAGACAAATCTTAATCTGCACAGAGAATATCAGCAACACCAACCTGCAGGTTTCTGCACCTTTGATAGTATAATTTTTCTGTGGAACCCTGGAGGCAGGAAGCCTCTTGGCTGTGCTGTCTTCCTTGAAAGAAACTTACCGAGATGTCCAGATGAGCTTCGAATGTTGAGAGCTGGGTTTTAGTGGAATGCAAAGTAGGACAGTATAATCGCTGAAGTAGGGAGGGTTAGGGTCAACAAGTTGAGATGGCCCTTTTTATTTTTAATTTAATCTGAGAATAATTTCTCTGTACCAGCTCTTTGAGAACCTTAGGGGAGATCCTTTCCTTTTTTTTCTTTTTTCTACTTAAGTCTAAAATCCTTAAAAACTTTGTATATTGCAAGAAACTTGACCCAGTCTACTTCTGGGGCTGCTTCCTAGGAAATCTGCCTGCCTTTTGTCTTTGTGACCCAGCTGTGTGTCTGTTCCCTGCTATTTTCAGCAGCCTCCCACTCTGTCTGCAATGTTGAAGACTCTGTGCATTCTGGGTCTCTTTCTGTCTTTTTGACTTTGCTCTCTGGACAGTTGCCTTGTTTGACTGTCCTCAGCTGCTGTGGGGAAGTTGCAGCCTTCTCTCCCCTCTGGAAGAGCTTTCCTTATGCGGAAAGCTCTGATAAAGCCCTGGGCAGCCATCTTCCCTGCCACACAGCCTGTTAAAAGAACTCTGCGTGCAGTCACTTGGCATGACAGTTAAATTGGCATCAGCAGCTCTTTGAAGTAGATCTTAGATGTGTCTAGTGCTGCCAGCAGACTAATTCTTTTCTGGGACAGTGTTCTACGTTTGAGCAGAGGTGCAATCTTCTCAGGGCTCCAGTGGAGGTAATATGTCCTCTGTATCAGACGTCTCTTCCCACACACATACTTCATTGCATTTGACTTCAGTGCTTGTCTGATCAGACTAATTCATTAAATGAAGGGATATTTACTTTACTGTAAAACTTGAGAACCATCCAAGTATTGTTATTCTCTAAAATGTATCCATAGAGGGTATAGTGTTTGGTTTTTTTTTTTTTACCACTTGCTCATAGAGAGGAATGTAACTCTGGATCCCTGAAGAGTGTAAGTTCACAGCTGCATGTCCTGTGGAACCAGAAGTGTGTGTTTGCTGCTGAAACTTACTCCTACCATACTTTCAGTACTTCTGAAAAATAACCCTGTCAGCACCAAGAAAGGCTGGGATCTGCTGGGGAGAGAATCACAGTTAAATGCAACAGGATTAGCATCCGTCAGGTGTTTCCCCTTCAGAGATGCGTCACGGTCTGGGAGGCAGCCAGTACCTGGGAGCCTGGGACTTCAAGAGAGCTGCTCAGCAGGGCTCAGCATAAGCTGGAACTGAGCTGAGGGAAGGCTTGCTGTCATCTTTCCTGGCTCTCCCAGTTTCTGTTTTTCTCTACCTGGTTCTTCACTGTCTATAATTCCACTGCATTTTTGTAAGATGTTTCTCCCAGCAGAAACAGCTGACCAGATGGACTCCCATTGGGCCATAGCTGAATTAGGGCTGGAATTGTAAGGAGGATTTCTTGGAAGTTAAAAATTCTGCAGTTCATCTAAAGAAGAAAACCCACTCATGTTTGTAATAGGGCATCACAGAGAGTAGTCTGGATTGAAGTTGTGCTACTGTGAAGCTTCAGCAGTGTGGTGTTGTGGGCCTGCTCTAGAGGTAAAGCAGTGATTTCTATGAGCTTTTCAACTCGTCTCTGATCCCTTCATGCATTTGGCTTGCATAGAGTAAAAGAATCAAACGGTTTATACTCTCCTGAAGCAAATTGCCTCAAGTAGAAGTTAATACAAGACTGACATCAAAGCGAATAATTTTAAATTAGATCATTAGACAGTTGAGAAGGAGAACAAAACAGGTACTAAATCCAGTTGTTCTTGTGCTTAAAATGAAAATAAAAAGCCTTTGATGTTGATGTCAAATCTGAGTATGTTTATAGTGCATTTACTCTGAAACACTGAGATGTTTCATACAGACTCCCCCTCCGTCTCTCTCCACGTAAGTAGAGGAATTTTTGACTAGGAAATGGAGAGAACTTGAAAGCAGACACGTTATTTCCCCTCCCCCCTCCGACTTTTGAGGTAGGTTTGGGGTTGTTTTTTATTGGAAGTGGGAAACAGAGCCATCTAATTGAAATAAAAGCACAAGGTTGTAGCTTCATTTTGCTCATCGTGAACGTGAAAAAACAATCTTGTTCTGTATCTGTGAAGGGATGGCATCATGGATGGGGTTATTTATTATAAAGAAGCAGGCTGAGCCTAAATCTGGGACGTGAACATTGGCCTGAACCTGTTCTTGGATGCATAGAGTGGAGGAACCACTTCTCTTGGGTTAGTCAATATTTGCACATGTGAAGTGGGAAGTTGCTAATTATAGGACACCTCCTTGCTGAAGGCATCCCTTCTGCCTTTTCCAAAGAAAAAGAGAGTCATCTTCCCCAGGTGGCAAGTGGATCGATCCGTTGTGTTTTCTTTTTCTTTCCAGTTCACAACGCCCATTCATCAAGGTTGTGCTTCGAAATGAGGGAAAGTGGGCACTTGGGAAGGTGAAGGGGGCATAAAATTTTATTTAGTTGCTACATTCACTCTTTACCTTCTGTTGGAAGCAGCCTAGCAACTTCTTGCAGTGCATGCTTACCTCAGGACCTGAATGGCCTATCGAACTGGCTATGGGTTTGTGTAGGTCCAGGAGAGCTGCAGTATCTCAGTTTTCCTTCAGTCACTTGCTGTTGTGTCTGTTTTCCCTTTGCCTCACGGTAATTACATCTGATATGAAGAATGAAAAATGACACAAAGTCATCAAAAATAAACTAGGCCTCAGCTCCTGGAGACAGCTGTATCCTGTTTGTGGCTTTGAGGGAAGTATTGAGATTTCATGGCTGATTTCTTCTGTTCTTTTCCTGCTTCTGGTCTGTCTTTTTCTCATTGTTTAGAAGTTGCATCCTACAGCATTCGGTGGGATTTTTCACTGGTGGGACAAGGAATGTTACTGAACTAAACTTCCAGTAGGGTAAGCTGGGGTGGAACATGGCTCTTCTCTCTAGCTCTCTGGTCACAGCTCTGGAACTATGGTATGTAGATGCTTGTATGTTTATTAATATCCATATTGTTTTTTGAATAAATACACTGGATTTATTTGAAGAAAACAATAGGGGCCTGCTTCTGCATCCTTGTTTTCTTTTTTAGAACTACAAAACCTATGAAACAAAGGAAGCTATCCTGGGGTTGCAGCAACAAATTGTCCTACTTCCATTGATCTTTGTGTATCAAGGCAGGCTTGCCCTTTTCTTTAGCGTGATGATGTGAAGAGATAAAACTGCTCTATGATCTGAGGCCTTTGACAGTCTCTTTTTTTTTATCTTTGTGATGAGCAGTGAAGCTTTTTAAGAACAAAAAGCAACACCTTCCAACTCATTGAGAAAAATGGCAGGTTGAAGTATATCAAAGGCTGGCAAACAAGCCTGAGCTGAGCAACCTCCCCATGGCAAAGTAAGCTGAGGAGTAGGGTGGCTATAGGCAGTGGCATGCTTTGCTGAGCGAGTAGCACTTAGCTTAAATTCTAGGATCTACTCTTTGAAAAGTATTTCAAATTTATCTCAGAAGGAAGTACTCATTTTGAAGTGAACATACATCAACAAAACCTCAGATTATCTTCAGAGTTTCTTTCATTTTCCTGAACCTTTGACTTCTCTGAAGCTTAGGGATGATGTTGAGATACAGAAAATGCTGATGTGTTCTCATTTATCTTCATGGTGTGTTTTTATATATATATATATATATATATATATATAAAAATAAAAAATCACAGAATTGTTACCTCTCGAGATCATCTAATTCAACTCCTGCTGCTCAGACAGTGCCAGGTGGATCAAGCTGTCTGGGACTGTGTCCAGTTGAATTTTGACTACCTCTGCAGCTGGAGCCTCTGTAGCCCATACCAGTTTTTGATCGCCCTCAGTGTTAAAACATTCTTGTCTTCATATGAAATTGCATAGTAGTTTTTAATCTTCTCTTGTGGTTGGGCACCATTGACATGAGGACCTGGCACCGTTTTCTTTGCGCTCTCCTTTCTGATATTTGTGGATGATGGTGAGTTCCCCATGAGCTGCCTCTTCTTCAGGCTGAGCAGTCGCAGCTTTCTGTTTCTACTCATCTGAAAGATGCTCCAGTTCCTTCATCACCTTTGCTGGACTCACTGCAGCATCATCTGTCATGAGTTCTGCTGTATCTCTTACATCAAGCACTTTCAGCACTCCAACCGGGTCATGCCTCACAGCCTACTGGCAGCACTCTGCCTGTTGTAGCATAGGAGGCTGGTGCCTTTCTTTCCTTCAATGGCTCATTGCTGTCTTTTGGTCAGCTTGGTGTCCAGCAGGAAAATAGTAAAGTTCTTAAATGGTTTGTAAAGTTCTCATTACAGAGGTCTTTCAATTTCTCTTTCATACTTGGAAATTAAAACTCAAAAATATGCCTCACTTGAATGGAATTTTTTCAGACTTCTTTCATAATCACTGAACTTGATTGATTTTCCATTGCATCTAGGTTTTTTTGTGCTTAAACTATCTGGTGATCAGAACTAATAGGAAAAAGCAGAAATGAAACATTGTTTTTCAGTGCCTATAGGATGTCTGTGCTGTGATGTTTCCAACTCCACCTGTTGTAGTTTTTTTCTGAAGACTGAGAAGCAGTGAAGCCTTAAGAGGCTTTTTTTTTGCTTTTGGTTTTTGTTTTACCAGTGAGGAAAAAAATCACTTGTCTATGAACAAGAAATAGTGCTAATTGTAAGAGATATTAAAAGATAGTGTACGCAGCATGGAAAATACTCACCCACTTTTTCGATGGGCTTGAAATTGAATTTTGAAGGCAATGGTGTTCAACTTCCTAATGGTAGAGATTCTCCCCTTCCCTTTTGCTCTTCATGGTAGGAAAGAATGAAATGTGCGTTTTTATGTTTGGAGACAAGGTTGATACACTGGTTTCTTCCTTCTGAATGTTGCTCAGCAGATTGTTCCTCAACAGATGATCCAGTGGGATTTTCATTCTGTGTGTTTTTATTTCCTAGAAACATGGGATGTCATTTCTTTACCTGCTCCCAAGTTCCTAGATGGACAGAGCCTTTAGCTACGTGTTTTACTCTGCCTTGGAGCCAAAACCCAGAGGCTATCCTAGAAAATCTGCTCTTCCATCACCTGTATTCTCAGACTTGTTTTTCAAATGGTGCATATGTCCTTCATGACACTTTATTTTACATTTTATCATCTTCTTCCTTTCTGCAATGCTGTTTCTGTTTCAACTCACCCATATTTAAATACATACGTTACATAGTTGTTTACTTTTAGTAAAATTCAGAGCTCCTGACGTATATATCCAACATACAAAGGCAAGAGGTGAGAAGGGAAGAGTGATAAATTCTTTTAGTTGGTATGAATTCACCACTGCCCTTCAAAAGTTTGGGGCTGATGGTCAAATCTTGTGAAGCTGTGTCATCTTAATGAGTTAATTCTCTGCAGCTGAACTGATAAAACTAATTATTCTGCATCTAATTTACAATCCCTGTTATTTTGAGGAATATCTGAAAGAACTGTTTGTTCTTCCTCTGTGCTGACATGTCTAAGCTTTCTTGGTGATGCAGGTGGAATGTGCAGCAGTTCACTTGTTCTGTAAGTTGTGGTGCCTACAACCCATATCCTCTTAAATCACTGAAAGTGGACGTAGGGAGCCGTGTTGTTTCCAGCTTAGAGTATGACTTTTTACTATACAGCCACATTAAGTGCTTCAAACCCCTACAAAGAGAAGTCTCCAAGAGTACTTTATCGCATGAGTTATTTTTGTTTTCCTGTCTTTTGCTTGAATTGTTTATAGAGCCCATTAGTTGTCTGAGCAAAGACGGGTAACATCGTGTACATCTGTTGGATTCCTTCTCAGAGGTGTTTGGGTTGACTCTGATGTAAGTTCATAGGACAGAAAAAGAAAGAAGATGAAGCAGGGAGCTGTGATCTTTATTCAAACACTGATAGTCTAACTTAAGGATTTTTTGATTTGCAGACATCACACGAGGCAAAGGAATCTGCAGAAAAGAACCACTTCTTCAACGTGCCCACCTTCCTTACAGTTTCTGGCCAGCTCCATTTAGAAGCGATGGCAGGGTGAGCAAAATTACAAGTTTTTGGTTTGATTTGTGATATCTTTTCGGTTGGAAGTTGTGCCCCATTGTTACCCATTAGATATTTGCCACATGCGCCAGAAAGAAAATGAGCAGCAATGCTTGGATGATGATGTGAAAGGTCAATGCATGTGGATGAAAGTTGAATTTCTTTTGAATTCTGGTCTGTGAACTAGCTTTAATTGCTTGGAATCTCCCTCTGGCATGGATTGGAAATACTGGATGCAGACATAATCCTTACAGAAATGACAATAGGTTTGTTACCAATAGCTGTAATGTCTTAAATGTCTTTCTGTCATTCTTCACATTTATTATGTGTCAAAAGTTCTTTTTCATTTGAGCAATCACATTGCTTTCTTCTTTTTTTTCTTTTTATTCCAAACTTC
This sequence comes from Aquila spilogaster, assembly GCA_024606505.1. Lineage (NCBI taxonomy): Eukaryota > Metazoa > Chordata > Aves > Accipitriformes > Accipitridae > Aquila > Aquila spilogaster. Next base: position 32,102,385 of record JANHGO010000041.1, read on the forward strand.
ATTTGTGTCTCCTTCAGTCTTTCTGTTGTTTCTTCCTTCTGCCAGTTTTCATTTATTCTGTTTCATGGCTCTCACACTTAATGCTTTGTTCGGTCTGGCCACCAAAGTGATCACAGTTGAACATTTAATACTGACTTTAATTTAAAAACAACAACAGCAGAAAACGATCCTTAAGCTTTTAATGTTAATGTTTCATTGAGACTGTTAGGGGTGAAAGTGTTATAATCTATCAGAGCCACATTTCCCTTTGATTAGGGAATTATATGCTCATCTACACCAAATTTTCCCAGTAAATTAAGTTAGTTTATCAAGCAGATGGAGTCAGAACAACCCCTTATTTGAAAGCAAAGTTCTCTGAACACTTATGATGTGGGTTATTCTCAGATGTGGTGCTTCAACCTTGTTGCTGTCTGTCAGCTGAGATGCTCGTAAAGTCTATTGTAGGTCAAGTAGGTCCATGTCTTTTTCTGAGTTGCCAAGGGGGTTTGACATGCATTCACAGGGGATACAGAGCTCCTTCTGATTAGTTACTGTTAGGTGCAAGTGTCCTAAAAATGAGCGGAATAAAACCCTAGCTTTAGAAAATGTGGTTAGAGTTGAACAACCTTCCTTTTCATGTAGGCTCCCGATGAATATTTCTAATAGTCATAGTATAAGTTACTGTCCATGTCTCATTTCCAGTGTTGAGAACCAAATAATAAATGTTGAGCTGCTTTCTGTTTAATCAGTGTTGTGGAGTGTAGCTGACTGCTGGTAAGTAAATAGCTGCACTGAAGTTGTTCAAAGAGCAAGTGTTGCCTGCAAATAAAAATAGCAGTTTCTTCAGAAATTCAGCAGTTTCTTCTGTTTTCTGCCTGGTTTATTCTGTTTGTGAGACAGTGTCTCAGACCACCTAGACAGCTGGGATCTGCTCAAATACTCAAGCCAGAGGTTCTCAAGGGACAGGATGTTTTTGACTTGCTCTCATGTGGTGCCCTGGCTGCTGTGACAGAAGCACAGGTCACTTGGCAGCCAAAGGCTTATGCGTCATCTCAGACATTATCTGAGGCAAGATAATGAGGTTTGTTTAACTGTAGAGTTTTGCATCCCTGAAAGAAGATGGGATGACATCCACTCATACGTGTTAGACTTAATTGGCTTTCATGCCTTGTGACCTTTATTGAAAGACGTAATTCCACAAATCAGATAAGTGCAAAGAAAAGTATGGATTGTAATGATTAACTTGAAACACAATCTCACCCTTGTACATGGGTCTGTTCCCTTTAAATAGTACACAGCCTGCCGTGGGATTGAGCAGAAAGCTAAACTGGGCATATGCAGGACCTGTCTGCTAACTATTTTTTCCATTGCTGTCATTCAGGTGCACCTTGCTCTCTAAGGATGGGCAAAAAAAATGAGTGCTCTTCTGAATGCAGTACATTGTATTACAGCTTCATGTTCTTGTTTGACAGTAGCGTGCTGTTCTTGCAGGCATTTAAATGGATCCAGTGCTGTCTAAATTTAGATAAGTGGTGTTTATTCGTAATGGGGCAGAGCTGCTCTGTGAACCTACTCCTTTTATTTTTATTTTATTTAAGCACAATGAGTTTTTGAGGCCTAAAACTCAAGTGCTGTTGAATCCCTTCAGCCTTCAAAAATAGATCAAGCTCTTCTGGATGCAGAAACAGGTGATGTTTTGCGGTGGAATTGAGGTATTAACTATCCTAATGCTGTGAAACCCTTCAGATACTGAGAAGGCTTTTATTTCTGGTTTCTTGTGTGAAGAAAGTTGGGTATTAGTTTGAACAGGATTTGTATACAATCAAGTAATTTGAGTGCATAGTAGTAATGAAATCTGCTTGGCCAACGAACTTGTTCTGATGCTGCTTTCAAAGCATGAAAAGGTGAGAGTCTTCTCCTCAGAAGAGGAAATGCTCTGATCCTCCTAATAAACAAAGCAGTCAAAACAGTGAAGAATTGTGTGTTTTAGATTTGACCCAATGATATTTACCCTTTCTCTCACTTCTGTTTTAGCCAAATTTAACTTTTCGTGCCCAGAAAATGAATTATTTTTCACTAATTCCCTTCCTTAAATACGTGTTGACTCGCTTCAGTCATACAATTTTCATGGTCCATGAGAATTTGTGGGAGGAGTCCAAGGTAGAAATATTTGGGGGACTGACCCTTCCTCATCTTGTCTTGGCCTGTTTCCTGCTCTGACTTGCTGTGGGTAATGGCAGAATCTGCACAAGTCTGTTAGAAACCAGGGGTGGTGCAAGACAGGTATGAGTGGAATTTTTCCATGGGGTTTTCTAGGGCACAGAAAGTCAACTGGGCAGACAGTCATGTCTGCTTGGAGCTAGCTTTTAGCTTTTCAGAGCTTATGAGCAGGCTGCAAGCTGTGGTTGGAAATGTCTGGGCAGGGGCCATATGGGAAGACTTACCAGATATGTCTGGATCCAAGCCTTCTGCTGTCCTTGCTGAGAGTTCATTTGCAGTCTGGGGTGTCACTGTTAGGACATTGTGTCTGTGTGTTGTCCAGAGCCCTGGGCTCTATTTTATGGTGCTTTTTCTGATGACAGAAGTAGAGCAGTGAGCAGTTAGGATTTTTGAATCTTTTTCTCTGAAAAAAAAGAAGAAAAGAGGTGTTCCTGCATTTATTGACCATCTACTAAGCTGTGTATGCTTGTTATTGAAGGCAAGGTCAGAGGAGTTTGTCTCGTCTCTCGGCGTGACACGGATGGCCTAGTTGGCACAACTTCTCATTTCATTTGTAGTGACGGCATCTAGGTTGACTGCTCAGTGTGTCTGAATCATTGTCAGCTGCTATAAATCTAGAGGCTGACTGAGGTCTCCAAAAAGTCTTCATTCAGTAATACAGCTCTGTAGCCTTCTAAATCCTAGATGAGTCAGTAACCACTGTATATGGTAGAGGTTTGTAGAACTGTGTGTATCTCAATAACTGGTTTAAAATGTCATTGGTTTGCTGTCACTTGTCCTTGTGGTCTTTCCTCAACTTCAATCCTTCTGTGAGCATAAAGGCCCTTTTGGGGATTTGAACTAGGCTGGAGGGTCTGTGAGAGCTGATGATTCAAAAGCACGCTACAGGCAGCCAAAACCAACTTTTGCCAAGTATAGCTCACTGGTTGTATTTACTCATTTATTTCTCCTTTAACCCATCTGAACTTCCCACATGATCTACCTGCTCCTCTCCTTTCGGCCGTGTTACTAATAGCTTACATCATTGTTTTGCACTGGTTGTCCTGGCCTCTCATTCCATCCCAGGCACTGTCTGTTTTGCCTTTTGCGTCATTAGTTTTACTGGAGCTGCTCTTCTAGAAAGCTCTGGAGACTATCCCCTCTCTCAATCTCAGAATAAGTTTTCTCCTTCCTTGCCCTCCCTAGCTCTATTTCTTCCCTCTCTTCAGTCCCTCAATAGATTTCTCATCTACTGTTCATCTCATGTTTCCCTGCAAATGAGCAAAAGGCTTGGGTGCAACCTAATAGTAGCCTCCTAACACCTGCAAAGAGGTTATCAAGAAGACGATCGCAGAATCTTTGCAATGGTGAGTGACAGAAGGGCAGGAGAGAATGGGCATAATTTGCAGTGAGAATTTCTGAATGGTTTTAGGGGAAAAAAGTCATGAAGAGATCAGTCAAGCATCAGGATTACTGAGAGAGGTTGTGCAGTGTGCATCCTCAGAGATTTTCCAAGACAGAGTTGGATAAAGCCCTGATAACCCTGGTCTGATCTTGCTGCCCCTGCTTTGAGCAGGAGGTTGGACTAGTGACCTCCTGAGATCCCTGCCAGCTTGAATTGTTCTGTCATTCTATGTTTATTCTTGACATCGTTCCCATTTTTGTCTATGCTGATCTCATGCAGGAGACCATCTGAATCTAGTTCAATTTCACTTCAGCATCTCTCCCTGGGACTTGTATTTTTCTGCCTAAACTACGTTCTCAGCCTTTTGCACCGACATTTGCCTGTTAACGTCTAATTATCAGACTTGGTTTAGTTGAAACATAGTTAATTTTCCTCCCATCTCCTTAAGCAAATCCTCATGGTTTCTAAGCCATCATGGATTTTATTGGTTTCCTGCTAATTCCAGATATTCTCTGTGATCCCGCAGCTGGCTTTTCTAGTTTTAGAGAGGCTCTAAAAAAAATCTCAGTCATCCAGACCGTGTTAGCTGTGTCTACCTGAGTTTGCAGAGAGCTAAAAGCAGTGAATTTCCTGTTGGTTTCAAAAGATTGCACAGATTTCACTTGAAAAATGCCACCATTTCACTGCTTTTCAAAGCAGTGGAGAGAGAGATAGCGAGCTGTCATTTTGGGTTGATGTTCAAGAGAATATTGCAGAGCTGCAAAAAGATGTGTGTGAGGCCTTCTCCTGTAAAAGACGCTTTTCTTTTGGCAGTGTGGCAAATGCAGCCTTAAAGTTTGATTCTGAAATGACTTGATAATGATGGAAAAAATTGCATTGACCTCAAGCAAATATTTGCTCTACATTGTACGATTTGAAATGCTTTTAGATGCAGCTGCAAGAATGATGTCCAGTTGTATAGCATTCCTGTTGCTAAAAATTAACAAATAGCAGTGTAATTATTTATATTGGATCCCTAAAAAAATCTCTGACATTTCTTGTGCAACAGTTGAGTCTGACTCATAACACAGACTCTTATAATTAGCATGCTAACTTCCATTAATTAAGCTGCCACTTAATTTGAGCTATAAAAAGCAACCGTGACATGTCTGGTTTTAATCAATTACTGCATGCTTCAGTCTGGTACATGACTGCTGCAGTGACTGTTAATGACTTCGTATCACTGTGAAGCCCAGTGCAAAAGCTCTGTAGGTAGAGTGCCTAGGGCTGCTTGGCTGGTTGGGGCTTTACATAGATAAACCCTTGGTCCTTTCTACATCTCCACATTTTTGGGAGAGGAAGCAAAGGGAACGTGCTGACAGCTGCTGTAGCCATCCACGCATGTAGGGCTGAGTGTAGTCCCAGCAGTGTCTTGGACTGTATTCTTTACTTTCTCACGTGGCTGTAAAACTTAATGTGCAAATAGCATCAGGACAGGTTTTATGTTCATCTGGTGAAAAGCATCATCCAAAATTCTAGGTCCTCCTAACTAAGCAAAAGTAACCTATTCTGTATCTCTTCTGAATCCTTTACCCTCTCTGAACATATTGTCATCCCTGCTGAGAGCACTAGTAGGTGCTTCAGGATCCAGGTCAGCAGATCCAAACATCCAGGTTTGCCTAGGGCCTCACATAGCTTCAAGTGTGTCCAGCCAAAACCTTGATGGCTGTAGAGGGGAAGGAGCTGTGACTTTGTGAGCTGTGATAGGGCTGTTATAACCATCTCCATGTCCCACTGTAGCCACATTAAAGTTCATGGAAGCCACCATGTTCCTTCTGAGTGAGGCAAGCAAGAAGCTGTGGGTGCCCTGTGCTGCAGCTTACCTGATGCACAGTTATTGGTGTGGCAAACTTGATTGCTCTTAAGGGAGTGAACATAGTGGTCTTTTCCAACCTTGATGACTCTAATTTTTAGTCTCCCACAGTATTCTCCTGGAGAAGCTGGCTACCCATGACTTGGACAGATACACGCTTTGCTGGGTAAAGAACTGGCTGACAGGCCAGGGAGAGTGGTGGTAAATGGAGTTAAATTCAACTGGCGACCGGTCACAAGTGATGTTCCTCAAGGGTCGGTATAGGGGCCTGTTCTGTGCAATATCTTCATTGATGACCTGGATGAGGGCATTGAGTGCACCCTCAGTAAGTTTGCAAATGATACCAAGTTGACAGGACATGTTGATCTGCTTGGGGGTAGGAAGGCCCCTCAGAGGGACCTGGACAGACTGGACCAATGGGCTGAGACCAGTGGGATGACCATCAACAAGACCAAGTGCCAGGTCCTGCTCTTTGGCCACAACAACCTCAGACAATGCTGTATGCTTGGGGCAGAGTGGCTGGAAAACTGAATGGTCCTGGGGTACTGGTTGACGCTTGGCTGAACATGAGCCCAGGTGGCCAGGAAGGCCGATGGTATCCAGGCTCACGTCAGAAATAGTGTTGCCAGCAGGAGCAGGGAGGTGATTGTCCCTCTGTGCTCAGCTCTGATGAGGCCGTACCTCAAGTGCTGTGTTCAGTTTTGGGCCCCTCACTACAAGAAAGACATTGAGGCCCTGGACTGTGCCCAGAGAAGGGCAACAAATCTGTGAAGGGTCTGGTCTTACGGGGAGCGGCTGAGGGAACTGGGATTATTCAGTCTGGAGAAGAGGGGGCTGAGGGGTGACCTTATTGCTCTCTACAACTGCCTGAAAGTAGGCTGTGGCAAGGTGGAGGTCGGCCTCTTCTCCTGTGTAACTAGCAGTAGGAATGGCCTCAAATTGTGCCAGAGGAGGTTCAGATTGGACGTTAGGAAAACTTTCTTCTCCAAAAGAGTGGTCAGGTGCTGGAATGGGCTGCCCAGGGAGGTGGTGGAGTTACCATCCCTAGAGGTGTTTAAGATATGTTTAGATGTTGTACTAAGGGACATGGTTTAGTGGGGAAATATAGATGGTAGGTGGACAGTTGGACTGGATGATCTTGGAGGTTTTTTCCAACTTTGGCGATTCTGTAATTCTGTGATAATCTAGTCCAACCATCAACCCATCACCTCCATGCCCACTGTGTCTCTCAGTGCTGCATCTCCATGGTTCTTGAACACCTCCAGGGACAGTGACTCCACCACTTCCCTGGGCAGCCTGTGTCAGTTCATTGCCATTCTTTCAGAGAGGAAATTTTTCCTAATATCCAGCCTGAACATGCCCTGCGTTCCAGCAACTCCTGCTTCCCAGGGAGGATTTATGCCCCAAGAACCGGCTCCAGTATTAGGCATTAAGACAGGCAGCTCCATCTCCCTTTGCTCTCTCAGCTTTTCTTAAAAACAATCCACAAATCCAACAACAGTTTGTGTACTGAATTTCTTCAAAGTCATTGTACTGAAGTAGAATATATAGAGATGGATATGTTATAGTCGACTGAAGTGTGTTGCATTTAATATCACTTTTAAAAACTAGACTTAAAACAATTGTTTATTCTCACTGTAGATCTTGAGGCCTTGGAGATTTTAAATAGCCTCACCCAAGCTTTGAAATGGGGCTCCAACTATGCTACTCTTTGTGCAATGATGCACCCACTGGTTTCTGGCTACCATTGTACTTACAGAGTTGGGAGAGCCAGTGTCCATCAGAAAAAAAACTGACAAAAAAAAAAATGAAGATCCTCTTTAAAGTTATTATAATGCAGTTAATGGAAACGTGTTTTTTCCACTTTGAAAGAAAAGGGATTTATCACAGTTGCTTTCTTTTTTTTTTCCCCATGGTGGTAATGTATTTTTATTTGTTAGAGTCGGAGTCACTGGAATGAATAAATTTTGAAAGAGACCTTTGGACCCTGTTTTATTTAAGTCCATGATACATTTTGTATCACTTCTTTGTGGAAGGTCTCTTTTATCTGGGGCATGGAAAATTATTTGAATAAATGCTGAACTACTTTGGTGGCTTTCATCAGCCCATCTCAAGTTATCGTTGCTAATTGGTTGCTTTATTGACTTAAATTAGAAATAATAATAACCAAACTCAAACAAAACAAGAATCCACAGAGAATAAAGTACTACAGAGACTCATAAAAGGGCAGAGGGCCCAAGCTGATGAGGTCTTTGAGCCTGGAGCAGAAGTGCTTTGCGTCTCAGTTTACCTCTATTCTCCTGCCACCTGTAAACTAGCAATAGAAAGCCTAGGTGTGTGGTGAGGCTTAATAAGGAAAGCGTGGGGTGCTTTACCAGATAGTTAGGGAGTGTGGATCACATTGCTATTGATTCATTTGTGCCTGGATCTTTGTCAAGCAGAGATGGGTGGCCTGGAGAGGACCCTTGCTGCTGAAGCCAGAGCAGATGACGTGGCTGGGGAGAAGCTGCTGGTAGGACTCTGCCCTTTGGAAGTCACAGCAAGGGAAACTGCTGTGTTGCTGCTGGCTGGCTGGTGTGGAAGTCTGGCACTTCCCAGTCCCTGTCTGGGAACTTAGACAATATAAATTTTTTTTAATGTGTGTTTATTTTTGCCTGCCTACAGAAGGAAGTACAGTCCCATCTTGTCACAGCATGAATTGAAACCGTAGCACTCAGTACCTCAACTCTGCTGCCCAGGCCTGAGCCTCACATACTGCTGTAAAAGCCCCTGTCAAGATGCAGCTTTTCCTCACAGGCAGGTGGAAATGACATATTCTATGAGGAATCCTTTAAAACTCCTTTTTCTGGATAATAAAATTCAAGTCTCCTTTGCTGACTTTTCAGCAAAACGGTGAACATTTTGATTGCACAAAATCCAAACCACCAAACAACAGTAATGGGAATATTAACTTTACATTGAGGTTAAAAAACAGACACTTCTGTCCAACTCTGAGGTTTCTCTTTAACGTAGTCTACTCAGATCAAGGATGTAGAACACTGTCACAGAACCACAGATTCTTCAAACTGCTGAGCACCTGTACCTCCCCAGTATCATTAGCAACCCAATGTTTCCAGCTCCTCTGAAAACAAGACACTGGAGGCATTGGATTGGTAGGTTTGAATGGTTATATCTGTGCATATAGCTTCTTGTATCGGGCCACAGCATCTTTGAAAATACATATTTTAATATGCCTGAACTATCTCAGTTGTGCTTGGGTCAAGTGCTTCAGCCAGCTGATGACTCCTGGCAGCAGAGAAAAGCCATCTGCTCATTTTGATGGAGCATGCAGGTCTTCCATGCTCAGAACCAACCAGGTCATGCTGGAACAGAGTGGAATTAAATCAAACAGCTTGCTTTAGTGACTTCTTCCCTTTCTAAAGGAAAGGACAGTGTGGCTGACAAAGCTGCGCTCCTGATCTTTAGGGTCACCTTGCTCTTCTCTCCTCCTCTGTTCCATGTTACATGTTGTTTTACCCTTCAAGGAGAAGCTATTGTTTCTAGATTTCCTTGCAATTTAGATTTTAATGTATGTCAAAGGGTGGATTCTGTGGAAGATGGTGAGATGAAATACACTGTGTTCAAGGGTCGTTCACTGTGGCCGAAGATAAGAATTGGCACACATCACCTTCCAGCTTAACTCCTGACCATAGACCTCTTTGGAGTAATTGCTGTATTTTGGTTTATGCAGGCACCTGTAGTGTTTTGGGGTGAGAATGAAAACACTGAAGTAATAAATAGCTGCATGCTGGTGTGGTTTAGTGCTTAGTCCTGAGTCACAACAACCAGCTTCTCTCTCCAGCTGTGTCACCACTGTGTGGTGTGACCTTGGCATAGGCTGTAAACTGACTGTGCAAGAATTGCATCTTTTTGATTAATTGCCTTGCTCAGAGTTAGATCCCCTTGGTTTGACAGCACAAATAAGTCTTTATTACTGTAACAGCATGGAGTCCTGGCTCAGAAAAAGAAGCTCAATCCATTCCTGGCTTGGGAACCATCAGCACAATTAATTATATTTGAATTGCAGTGTAAAAATTGCCAGGAAGGCAGAGATGCTCAGGCCCACAAACATTGTGTGAGTTTAATTAAAAAGACGATTTTAAGCAGCTTTGGGCACAGATACTTTATACTTCTCTGCTGATTTCTATCACTGCCTTACTAATGAATTGTCAAATGGTTTGAATGAAATGAGCTTTCATTCTGCATACTGTAAAGTTCTTTGCATGGGAGAGGAGACTCCTTCTGTGGAGTGTTTTAGTGATGCGTAAGCTTGCAGGAGAAAGAGGTTTCTCCCTTCCTGGATGTTTTACAGGTACACTGTACAAACACAGCCTCTCCCAGGTGTCTTTCAGTGCAGAGGAAGGCAGTGCTCCAGCAATGCACCCAAGTGCTGATTTCTGCTTTCAGAGAGAGTCCTGCGTGCCTGCGCCTTGACGGCAGCTGAGCCCTTGGCTGGGTTGGGGCTGCAAGCTCAGCTTTCTGCAGGATGGGGCCCTGTATTTTGCTGGGGAATGCAGTGTGTATTCTCTTGGCCTCCTACTTAAATTTTTCCAGGAAACTGGATGGAGCAACATATGTTTAATAATTATTCATAATAATTAATTAAGCGTCTCTGTGCCACCTTCTAGTTTCCACCCCAGCTGCACCTGGGAACTGAATAAGTGTACTCAGGCTTTATGACCAGAGAGCTCTGATCTAGAGCTCTGGGTGAAGCTGGCTGCAAAGGGACTTGTTTCAAAGCCTCTCTACTATGCTTTAGTAGCACACAAAAGGACAGCAAGCATTCCAGACATTATACTGCTCTGCCTGTACTGGATAAGGCAAAGGACTCAACAGATTGTTGTGGGGTTTTTTAGACCTAGGCAAATTTTGGAGACTGAGCCAATATTTTCAAGCTATTTTTAAATGCTGGAGGAAATCTTGCAGAGGTTTGGGAATGTAAATGATTAATTATTGGCATTGTAAGGCAGAGGAGACAAAGCCTTGGACTGAGGCTCCATTGTGCTAGGTGTCAAATGCATACAGAACAAAGCGCCCTTGGTACCATAAAATTGAAGCAGAACAAGCTCCAATGTCTGTTTTCTAATATATTTATACGTGCTTGGTATGATACTGCAGTATATCAGTTCCCAGATACATTTCTCAATAGTAGCTGAAGAACAATTAGAGGGCAGATTTGTACAGCCTATGTTTGCATAATGTCTTATCCTTATTGCTGCTGTTCTTGAGCACCTTGAGTAGCCCACAAAGCTGCAGGGCTGATGGCTTTTATCTGCATAGGTGCTGCTCCGTGTACGTATTAGAGAAGACTGGTCCCAGCAGGATGGCTGGAGCTGAGAAGAGGCTGAAATCAGTTCCTAGGGGAGCTGTTCTGCACTTGTCCTCCCTGAAATGTCTGGCACAGAGGGGCTTTATTCTAGCAGCGCAAAATCCCTCTGTGGCTGTGCAGCGTTTGATCACACTTGACATCTTGGAGCAATAGCTGTTCTTATTTTTATTTTTTCAGATGTCTTGCAGTCAGTGAGCTCCTTGGAAGATAAATAACTAGACATCATGTTTGGGCTGCTTAAGAAATAAGGAATTTCAGAGTACTCATAGTAGCCTGTATTGCTGGAGTCTGTAATCTGCTACAGTGTCCTACACTAAGTGTCAGTGCTTTGTACCTTGCGAAATGCGTGTCTAGCTCCTTCTTCCCACTGCAGGCCAACCTCTGTATCCTGTGAAGTTCCATAGCAAGCAACAGTTTTGACCAGTTCAGCCTTAAGCGTTAAACCATTTTGGCTGAGTGAGTCATTGTTTTGTGTTTGTTGTTTGTATTGCTATAGCAGTTGAGACTTTTAAGCTTTGGATCCAAGACCTTGTTGTGCCAGGTGCTGTAGGAACATGGAGAGGAAAAAAAAAAGGTGGTGTGAGGAACAACATGCATTTCTCTAGAACCCGAGACAACAGATGGCTCCAGATGGGAGAGCACAAGGAACCGATGAGGTAATACTGACCAGCGCAGTGAGCAATAGTGTTGGTATATCACTTGTCCAAACACTGCTGAGGTTTTTATAGACACTGTAGCGTAGCAAAGGACAGTTTGAAGGAGTATGATCAAGGCAGGGCAGAAGTTCACAGTAACGTCCTATCAGTGACAGGGAAAGGAGGCGTACTGATAGGGATCCTGTATAAAAGGATTTGCTGCAAAATCTGGTGTTAGCATCAGAGATGTTGTGGTCATGCATGGTGGAGCCCAAGAAGGGGAGTTGAGGGTTGTGAAAGCAGAAAAACTGCAGTTGTTTGAATGGGGAAAGCACAGCCAGTGGGGAGAATAAACCTATAGGCAGACTACACACTTGAAAACTTGACCAATCTTATCTCCTAGTGTGTTTACAACTAACAGCTCAAGGAAGAGGAAAGTGCTGCTGCTTTTGATCATAACCTTTATCTGTCATGTGATATGAGGGAACAGATGAGTGAACCAAAACATGCGCTGCCGTTGTTTGCCATACAGATGCCTCCTTAAAGGGTAAAGGGAAAACACAGCTATTTAGTAGCACTTTTTGTTTAAATTTCAGTTTAACAAAATTAACCTGTGCAAAATCCCTAGTAAACATTCTCTTTGAGCAGAAAGCTTGCAGGACAAGATACAAGTCAAATGCCAACCCCTGCAGTCAGCACACATCCTTTCATGAGTGTTAAATTGTGCCTGATCTTCACTGATCATATCCTTTTTCCCCTAAACACTGTCAACTCTTAAAAATAATGATAAGTTAGAGGTGTACTGAAGGGACCTGCTGCCCACTCCATGTTTTTTCTGAAACAGCTTTGTCTCCTCCCCATTAATAGTTTGCATTCCCTGCAGTGTGGCAGAGAAGACAGCAGCCATGGCATCTGAATGGGAAGCTCTCCCTGGACTGAAGATGTCCAGGAGCCCACCTGCTTGTAAATTGCAGTATAAAAAAGTTCCTTGGAATGCAGTTTCCCCACAGTTGAAGTAAGATTTGAAAGGAGTGTTGCTCTTTATTAGAAAGGATTTTTAGGAAGGGATAATCAAAAAGGGCTTTGTATCCTTTGTAATGTGACTAAAGGGGAGACACTTAGACTTCCCAGAAGGTTGCTGGGGAAAAAACTTTATAATAGGAAATGCATTTGTTACTTCAGCATAAGATGCTATCCCAGATGGGTTCAGCAGGAGTCCTGTTCAGCTGAACTGTTCTCAGCTTGTTGGAAGAAGCTCAGTTCATTCTCTTGAAGGCCCTTTCAGGGATGAACTTTGGTCTTGCCACTAGAGGAGACTGCAAGCCGTACACCATACATTCATCCTGCTGGGCTTCACCAGCACCCTCACAGTGCTAACATCAGTCCTGTAACATCAGCACCAGGACCCTCTCTTCTCTGCTATGCTTCAGAGTGTCACAGCACTGAGAGGTGTTGTACCTTGCAGCCAGACAGGTGTGAAGAGGTATGAATGAGGGGAGCATGGCTGGTGTCCTCCTGCTTCTCCATTCATTTGGTACTGCAGAATGGACCATAGGTGTAAATGTTGTTCAGTGAAGGCTGCACAGGGTTTGTGCAACCTCACTTAGTCATGGAGGGCTCTGAATAACCCCTCTTCCCACCACACTGAAGGAATGCAACATACACAGTAGCGTCATTAAGCTGGTCAAAGGTAAAATGAAATCATTAGTATTTCTAGATCCTGCAAGAAAAGTAAGCTTGTGGGTAGGGTTTTCTGTGCTTGCTTGTTTGTTGGGCCTGACCTATCTGGTTCTTCTTGCCTTTTAGGGCCTTTACCCGTGTGTTCACCTTTGGCCCCACGTTTCGAGCTGAGAACTCGCAGAGTCGCCGGCACCTGGCAGAGTTCTACATGGTGGAGGCCGAGCTGTCCTTTACTGAAAGCCTCCAAGACATCATGCAGGTGGGCACCTCGAAGTGTTTTTGCAGAACCAGTGTCAAAACTTCCTCCTCCTCCCTCAGCTGTGCTTCCTGCCCTCATCTGAGGTCGCAGCCTCTCTCTCCATGCGTGAGCTGAGGAGGCACATCCCAAGGTTCAGGGTTTGGTAAGCAGAGGTGGGGCCACTGAGTGGGGTTTGGGAGGGGAAGGTATAAGAGAGAACAGAGGGAAAAGCAGAAATCTCTGAATGGGAGGCTGCATACAGCCAGAAGATGTATAAATACATGTGACTGGTGGTAATGAAAGTGGCATTCTCCTTTTCAAAACCTCCTGCATCTATCCAGTGAATCTGAGCAGTATTTACAGAGTGGGTCCCTTGTTATGCTCTATAAAGTGAGTTCCATGAAAACTACGTTGAAATCTAAAGTAGAAATAACAGCTGCTGACATACACTACTCATCAAGACTTTAGTGAAGACTGAAATCCCTACAGTCAACTAGCTTTTGATATTCCAGGTTAGATCTCTTAACCACATGTTGGATGCTAATGCATCTTACTACTTTCAGCATATGAGCCATTTTGTACTCAACAGGACTTGTGAGCAAATACCTGCACATGCTCTCATATAGCAGATGAGTTCCTTGGAAGGCTGTTGAGGTAATATCCTTAATAATATAATAATAAAAATAATACTAAAAAAAAACTTGAGGCCCTGATTATACATGCATGAAGTAACATCCAAGTGATGTTTTTTTCAGCCTGAATCATGTGCAGTCTTCAGAGTCAGTCTGGCCTAACAGCAAAGCTGTATTCCAGTCTGGAGAAGAGAAGGCTCCAGGGAGACCTTGTTGTGGCTTTCCAGTACTTAAAGGGAGCTTATAAACAGGAGGGAGGCTGACTTTTTAAATGGTCTGATAGTGACAAGGGGGAATGGTTTTAAACTAAAGGAGGGGAGATTTAGGTTAGATGTTAGGAGGAAATTCTTTATGCATAGAGTGGTGAGGCCCTGGCACAGGCTGCCCAGAGAGCTGTGGGTGCTTCATCCCTGGAGGTGCTCAAGGCCAACCTGATTTAGAGAGTGCCAACTCTGTGACAAGAGATTGGAACTGGGCGTTCATTAAGGTCCCTCCCAACCCAAGCCATTCTGTGGTCCTGTCTTGTCATGTACATAACTGTGCTGCTGCTTTATCTTGTATGTCTGGATGGCACTGGGCTGTGCAGACTGACCCACTGGGAATCTCTGTGCTCCATTAGTAATAACCCAGTGTTTCTTTTCTCTTGTTTGTTTCCTCCGAAATGCCTTAGCATACTCTTAGAGCATAACATACATGTCTGTTTCCACCTTACTTCCCGAGCTCCATTTCTCTAGCTAATCAGGAGCTGATGACACCTTCACTGATTTTGTCGTACAATAAGCAAGTTCTTCTACAAAGTAATGTTTAAGCTTTTGAACACAGCGTGAACATGTATTGTTGTAGTGAGAACTCTAATTTCTTGGCTTCAGAAGTATATATGGCCAGTTCGTAGGCTTCAGGTAATTAGATTTGAGAACTGTCCTGGAATGCGTAGGACCTTCACTTTGTAGGAAAACAAGGGATTTCCCCCTTGGCTTGTTTTTTTTATTGCTGCTAAACATCTTATGAAGTCTCAGCTTGTGCTCTTCTCTTCCTCTTGCCCCAAAGTCTATGAAAATCATCCTTTCTTATACCAGAAATTCTCCTAGCAGTAGTGGCTTTGCATTCCCCATAGCAAGTCTACATTGCAACATGCTTACTTCAGTGAAGTTCTCACTTGCAGAAGTGGAGTTCCTGTTTTGTTTATTTTTAGATCATTGGGCAATCTCTTCAAGAAAAAAACACCCACAGTAAAACAAACAAAAAAGAAAAGACAGCTGCTCTAAAGCCTAAGTTAAATTTCTTTTTCCCCACGTAAGTGACCTAAATTCAGTGTTCTCTCACGTGTTTGCCCACTGGGCAGTTTGTCTGTTTGTCATCAAGTTCTTTGGTGCAGAACGCTCACTTGAAAGCCTTGGAGGCTGTTGACTAGAGTTAGCATCTGAACTTTATCCCTAGATAATTAGCTGGATTGTTTAAGAATTATATTTCAAATTGGCAAGATTTGGAATGAATACCTATAACTTCAGCAAGTTAGTGTGCTGGGAATGCTCAGCTTCTTCAGGGACATCTTGAAGTATTTGCTTATACACCATTATAAGGTACAGAAAAGCCTTGCTACAAAGATACGCGTGTTTACCATTCTCTGATGAGGCTTGAGATCTTTGCTCCAAAAGAAAAGCAGCTCTCTTTACAAAATAAAAGGAAGAGCAATATTTAATAACAAAGGCATGTGTACTTGGGAGAAAAGGGCCTTTTTTCCCCACTGTAATTGCACAGAGTAATGTGCAGTTGCTCCTAAATTAGCAACCCAGTTCCTATGAAGTCTTAAGTGCCTTGATCACACAGTCTAAATTTCTGGCTTGTGCCAAAATGTGTTTTAGTGCTACAAAGAAGCTTAAACTCTGGTAATACTGGTTTCACAATACTTTCTGTGGAAAGTCCCACTGTGCTCAGTGTGTTTGGTGCCGCACTGTGTACTGAGTGGTTAGGTGATACTATTACAATTTAATGTACAGGGTGTATGTGAGTGATCCTATGGAGAGGCCTTTGTGGCCTCTTCCCAAAAGAGTCTAGTCAAGAGGTTGAGTCAAACTGCCCCAAGGCACCCCTCCTCCAAAGTGAATAAGAGAGAACAAGAGTTAGAGAGGGTCAAGTTAGAAGGTGGAAGAGGTCCAGCTTTGTATTGAAGTGTTTGATCTCACCAGAGTCGTCTCTCTTCCAGTTCCTGAATGGGAAATCCAAGATCTCCATTCTTATCTGTCCTCTGGGATGCCTGCTACTGTCTTTTCCCATTCTCTTCAGCGCTGCGTTCATCATGTCTGTAGGTGTCTTTTTTGCCTTTCAGCTGTCTTAACAGTGAAGTGGATTTGAAGGGTCCCACTTCACTCATGGATCCTCAGAGAGGTCACGCGATGCCATCATTGTTGAATTTTATCAAGCGTGCATACAAAACCATGCTGAAATAACATTATTTAGGCTGTAAAGATAGGAAATGCCAGAAGGAAGATTTTTGAGGACACTTTGGGAAGTCTGTGCATAGTGTTAGTCTTAATAAAATTGGATCTTAGAACGACTGTCTCTCACTGCATAAGATGGAAGATATAATTTAACACACAATATTTGAGCTCTGTCCAGGGTGCAGGAATAGCATCTTCCACTGGTTACGTACTTCATCAAAATCTTCATCACTACAGCCCGGTGACGTTGTTATCTCCCTTTTATAGAAAGGCACAAAGTGAAATCAATAGTAGCACTGATTGTGGGCACCAGTTGGAGGGACTTTAGGTCTGATAGGTGGGTGTGGTTTGGTTTTTAGAGTACTTGAGTGCTTTCTCTCTCGGTT
Source organism: Aquila spilogaster (assembly GCA_024606505.1). Taxonomy (NCBI): domain Eukaryota; kingdom Metazoa; phylum Chordata; class Aves; order Accipitriformes; family Accipitridae; genus Aquila; species Aquila spilogaster. The sequence continues at coordinate 32,119,197 of JANHGO010000041.1, forward strand.
GCCAAAGCTAAGGTAGTTTGGCAAATCTGGTCACAGTCTCATGGGAACAAACACTGGGGATTATCTAGGAAAGTTCTGCTCTAAATGTCTTGTGCAGTACTCTTTAGGAACGCTGGAGTATCTTAAGGGCTATCCAGCTGTCACAGCTGAACCTTTTTCTGTTTCCTGGATTCCATCAGCAGTTACTGTTTAGCTTCCATGCAGTGGCCCAATAGACAAATCTCCTTCCTTTCATAACAACGGCATCTCTCCAGATTGGGTATAGTCTAAGAAAACCAGTACATGACCATATATGAAAACTGTTCAATGAACAGTGGGCAGGAGGGCTCACTTGAAGCTGTGTGCAAGATCTTCTTAAATTATACAGTTCCTAACTGAAGTGAGTGATCTCACATTTCTAATGCTTTTGAGGTACTGCTTACTTTTCTTCTTCAAACTTCTTTGGAGAACTAATAGGTTAAAAAAAAAAATCAGTATATCGTAGCAGATGTGAAAAGGATATCCCATGCAAGCTGCTGCGGTCCTCGTAAATGCTTTCTTTGCTATAGAAGTTCAACTTGCTTTCCAAAGTGATGATTCTGCAAGAGTGCTGAGGGCAGCAACACTGCACAGGTATATCCTACCTCTGCAACAAGTGTATGTTGAGCACAGGTGGAGCTTTTTTTCACCAGATGACAGTGAAGAGTGACCTTCAGCCTACAGAAATTTAGCTCTTGAGCTGTTCATAATATGGATGAGAGAGGAGTCGGGATCAGCTGTGAGTCTGCCCTCTGTGTGCATGTGGTGTGTGTGAGAGCACGCATGAGGGCAACAAATAATCATCAGGTTGGTAAATGTTTGGTATGTACATTCCCTGTGATCTGCACTGTATCAGTACTCATGGCCTGAGTAAATGCAGAAGCAAAAGCCCTACTGATAGTTACTGTGATTTTCTGGTAGTATGGTTGCATGACCTAATAAAAATCAGAGAGATGGTTGTTAAGTTCCGCAACAGCACTGGGGCAGGCCAGGACTGATGCTGCTGAACTTCTTTGAAAGGTGGGGATCCAGAGAAGTGTAGAGAGGTGAGAGAAGGGAATTTTTTTTACCTCACGTACACTTCTACCAGGATATTTCCTATATTTTCCTTGTGAAGCAGCCACACTAGCAGGCTTTTGGACATCAAAAGTCCCACCTCTAATACAGATTGCTATCTGTGAGTCCTCTGGTGTTTTCCATGTATAAGCCTCCTATGCTTCTTTCAGGATGTATTCATACACAGTCACTTGGTCTATCTCTCCAGCTCACATGTTCCCTCAACTAGCAAGCCAGTGGCTATGGTTCTCCACTCACTTTTTGTACATCCTGCTTTCTAGTCGTTCATTATATTACCTGCTTAAAGCCATAACTGAGTTGGAGAGCTTTTTTTCCCTTTATTTTTTCCGTCCACTGTTCGTGCCTGGTACACATTTGGCAGAAATAAGAGTGGTGAGAAAAGCCAATGCATGACCCACGTGTCTGTCTTCTTTGCCAGGATAAAACCTCACTCTCAAACCTGGAAATATTTCTCAGATTGTTTTTCCCTTACCACCCACATCTTTTTTTCCACAAGAGGAAGCTGCTTATGTTGAACGCTGTGGGAACCTAATTGTTACTTTATCGCACAGCGAGGAAAAAAAGCGCTAATTAAACAACATGCTTTTCTAAAAACAGATGATACTTTCATTTTCTAGAAAGAGGAAGCTTAATGTAAAATCCCTTCGTCTCTGCCTCGGTGAAACCAGATGAATTGCCAAGAAGTTCTCCACTTCCATTTGCATAAGCCTTTTTCTAGCTACTTTGAAGAAAGTTCAAAGCTGCCTGTTTGGTTATTCGCCACTCAGCAGCAGGAATGCTGGCTTTTCATTTCCTCTGTGTTTGAGTACTAGTAGGGATAAAATTGTTTATCTGTGTATGATAATGCTGGGCCTTTATTTGGATCTCCCTTTTTAGCAGAGGGCTCAAATTGATACATGAGCATGAAGGCTCTGAAGGAGTGAAGATGGGCTGTTATACACGCTTCTCTTGGCAGGTGGGGGGCAGAGACTGTTCATCAGTCAGTGTTTCAAGCAGTTTAGAACAGCTGATCAAACATGAAAGTTTGAACAAGACAAGATGCCTAAAAGCTAATCTTAGCTCTATCAGTAGCCCAGCTTCTTCTTCTCCCTGCATTTTGTTCCTCTTGCCCTGCAGGAGGTTCCTTATGGGGCAGTGACTTGCTTCTTCCTCAGATCTGCTGACTGTAAGGTTCATCGTTTGACAGTTTGCCTCCCCTGGGCTTAGCAGTGTCGAGAGACCACTGTTCATCCAGATATCGTTGGTGGATTCTTTGCCTCTGTCAGCTCTGCAGTTTATGAAACAGGTTGTTACACTCGCAGAAAACACAGAAATGTGCCAGGACTTTCCAGAGTGCTTTTTGTTACAAAAAATAAACTTGGTCTCATCCCAGGCTGATGAAATGCAGCCCAGCTGAATTGCTCTGTTACTTACAAGGATGAGAATAAGGAAAGTCATTTTGAAGAAAAGTTGGAAGTATCAGTTCTCCACAGGTATCCCTGCTTTGTGCAGGCATGGGGCTACATGTAGTTATGGGATCTCTTACTGACCAGCATGACAGCGAGTGTTCTGGATAGACTGCTTTGCTTAACCAAGCATGAAAATGAATCTTTTAGGAGGTTGATCAAAATGCACTGGAATACAGTGTGGGAGCCTTTTTGTTGAGAATGAAAATAGCATTTGTTTCATTTAATTTCTTTATAGTTGAAGCCCTTTTAATGTGTAAGTATATCCAAACTGGATGCCAAAGTTATTTAGCTAATCCACAGTAGTTTAGGGGAATTAAACCAGGTTGGTTTTTTTTTGTTTCTCAAACATCTCTGTATCAATGTGTCCTCAGCTTTAGCTCACTGCTCATCTCTGTACATGTTCTCTTTGAATTACTCTTACTGTGTACAGGGCCTCTCTAGCTGGAATCTTTTGAATAGTCTGGCTCTACACGGTGTGCATTTATTCTCTTCTTCTTTAGTTCTGTCTGTTGTGACAATAAAGCAGAAGGGCAGAATTGCTCGTTAGAGGAGAGGCATGTCACTAACCGTTTGTCTGAGACCAGTCACCACAAATGGTTGTATTGTGTTCATTTGTGGCTGACTTGGGCTGCTCCTTGAATATTTTAGATGTTTTTTTTTTTCACTGGAGATACTTGACCAAGGATGCTAAGGCCATCAGCAGGCACTGAGACCCTAAATCTGTAGCAGAAAAGCAGGTTCTAATCCTCTTCAGCTGGTGAGCAAGCCTGCTAATTAGGGGCATTAGCAAGCTGGTACTCACTTATGCAGTCTGACCATGCAAAAGCACAGAAGTTCCTTTTGTACCCTTTGGTTGATGTGCACTGTGTTTTATTTATAGTCTGGGACATCTAAGCAGTGTTAATTTTTCATGCACTTCTTTTTTCTCTATTAGGTTATGGAAGATCTTTTCAAGACAGCAACAAGCACCGTGTTCTCCAAATGTCCTCGTGATGTTGAGCTTTTTCATAAATATGTAGCTCCTGAGCAGAAGGTAATAAATGTGAAAGAGCTGCAACACTTCTGTGCATTTGGGAGGGCTCTTGACAATAGGGGAGGCTTGATTTTCTTTTTACTGTGTTCTCCTTGTTAATTGATTGTGAAGAGCCAGGAATCGGCCTGAACTTAAGTTTTCAGACCAACACAGAGAGGACTCTCAACTTTCTGTAGGTGTTAGCATTTGTGGTAGAGCTTTAGCTGTCGCATCACCTTGTGACATCTGAACCCTCAGCTCAAAAGTTAGGCTCCCTTTTAGCACAGAATGACCTGAAGTGGATTTTGACGTATATTTAGAGCACAACACAGACCTACAAATGGGAACTTAGAGGGGGGGTAGCTTTTCTGTCTTTATTCTGGACCTATGAACCCTTAGGAGTAGCTTTACCATTCTGTTTTTCTTGTTTTGAACAAGGGCAGGTTGGAACAAATGCTGAAGAACAAATTTGTAACGTGAGTACTTTAATTTCAAAATGATTTGGAGGAGGGCTTTTGGGAAAAGGATTTCTGTTTTGTATATATATATATATATTTTGTCCCAACTCAATACTTTCTGAATTAGCGTAATGTCACCAAAAGAACATGAACTGAAATTTCCTTTGTTCTGTTCCCTAGCTGCCCTTTCACTCCTGCATGAGACTGGCATCTGAACCTGTTGTCCTTTCACTTTTACTTACCTAGACAAGATCGTCGTTCTACCAGGGCATCCTCTTTCCAGCATGCACGTGATGAGTGGTTTGCTCATAGTGCTGGCTCCTTTGTTTCAGCTTTGGTGCTTGCTCTGCTTTCCTTCACATTTTCATAGAATCACAAAATCATTTGTGTTGGAAGGGACCTTTAAAGGCCATTTAATCCAACTCTCCTGCAATGAACAGGGACACCTACGGCTCAGTCAGGTGCTCAGAGCCCCATCCAGTCTGACCTTGAGTGTCTCCAGGGAATCCAGCACCTCTCTGGGTAACAGATCCCTTCTTATAAAAATATTTTTTGATAGAAAAACAATTTGGATTTTTAAATATTTCCCATTACTTATGCAACTCATATTTTTTTTAGTTTTTTGTGTGCTAAAGAACTGAAAGATTTTTGTTTCTTTCCTTGCTGCCCAGAATATCTCCTCTCCTCTTTTCTTGCCAGTCTCTACAGATAGCGGTGCTCTCCATTCATCCCACAGAACACTGCAGAGTTGCTCAGCCCAGCACTGGTTTTCCTGTTAAGCAGCTCAGCTTCTCTTTGCAACAATATCATGAAAGATGCTCCCCGTGCATCTTATTTGTACAGACAGCACAGAGGGCTTCTGTGAAGTGAATCTCTCTCTCCATTTTGATCTTTCTCTCTTTGTACCTAACTAATATTTCCAAGAGTACAGAGTTACTCTCAGCTTCTCCCATGGAAAAAGAAATTGAGTCAGCCCATCTCTCTTTCCATTTATGCCTCTCTCTTCCACTACTGGCAGATCTAGGGCATTCTTAGCTTACACATCCCAGTTACATGGGTTAAACATGTGCCTTGCTTTGCTCAAACACGTAGAGCAATATATTCCTGATGTATTTTCTCCAGAAGCCTTCCATGTGTTAGTGAATCCTTGTAGCTGGATATAAAGGGCTCATGCTCTTTAGGGAATTTGGTGTGTAATTGGGTTTGATAATGATACAGAGAGCGGAAATTATTGTGAGCAAGTTATCCTTTCTGTCTACAGCATTTGCTTGGTGTGTGGAAAACTTGTCAGCAAAATTATCTTTCGTTGAGTCTTGATTTCCAGTTACCAAACTTGCAGCATCTTTAACTGCACTTTTTCTGTTGGCATTACCATGATGTTGTCTATCAGCTCTGGTGAAAATCAGTGGGAAATCTGATTTCAGAAGTGTCATAGGAGAAGAGAAACGTTGGTGCAAATAAATATTGTGATATTTGCAAAATGAAATGAAAGCACTCAAGGTACAAGTCCTTTGCATGCTGGACTGTTGTTTTTCCTTAACAGCGGAACAATTGAGCTGTGCTGGATCTATGCCAATGAAGGCATGTTGTTTTCTTAAAGAAATCCTCAAATTTGTACAAAGTGGTTTTGTGCAAAACTCCCTTCTGACTGAAATGCAATGTTGCAACAATGCGGAAGTACTCTGAGAGCTCAGCATTTTCACTTTGCATGTAGCTGAAGTACAGGAAAACATAGGGTTCTTGCCTTATAAAATGTAAGTTTTTGGTTTCTATTCCAAGCGGCATTACTGGGAAGTCTGACATCACACTACAGGTTGGCATGGGCTTGGGGAAATGCCTCCTTAATTTTCCAGTGCAACACTTGGCCAGAACACGTACTTGTTATTCCTTTCACAGTTATCTCAAAGACTTTTTTTTTTTCTCTTGCAGAATTTCCTACAATGAAGCAGTGGAAATTTTGAAACAGGCTTCTCAAACTTTCACTTTTAAGCCAGAGGTAGGTAGTTGACTGGTTGTTTGTCCCTATGCCTATTGGTGCACACAGCCGGTCTGAACACTTTAGGTGTCAGGGACCTTTCCCTCTTTCCTGTCTGCAAGCAGTGCTAAGTGTGTTCTAGTTTCATTAGCAGTCATCTTAAGAAGTTTATTTCCTTAGTCTTCAAATAAAGGAATTATATTTAGGTAGCACCGGAAGTTTTACAAGAGTTGATAAGTCAAAACCATGTTAAAATGCCATGTAACGCACATGTAGATAATGGGAATCCCTTGTCTTTCCAAAGGATAGTTGTCATCTGGGAAGGAGAATCATGTGATAGTCTTACAAACAGTGTTAGATTATGACTTTCTGAAAACTGTATTTTGCCCAATTTCAAACGTATATTCCAGCATTGAGAGCATTTGTGGTTGTGCTTATCTCCAGTGTACCAATTAGTCTTAACCTCACTCTGCTATTTTAAGGAAAATAACCCTCTGCCTGAGGACATCTTCATAGCTGGTTGGGTAGCTCTCTGGTCTCTGTGAACAAGTGGGTGTCAAACCTTGCATCCTGTGTGTGAATATAGCTACAAATCATTCTAGCAGTGCTGCTCCACAAATCATTACTGTTTTTCTGATGCAGAGGAGATTTATCAGCTGACTACTTAAGAACACAGATTTGAAAGGAACCATCTCAGTCAAATCTGTGCTATCTAAATCTGAAACAGCAAACTCAGTATATTTTCAGATGAGGAGAGCCTGCAGAATGTATTTCCCTCCTTTTCCATTCCCTCTGTATTCTTTGCACATCCTATGGTGGGCTGGAGGTCTCTTGTCAAAAGCCACAGAATTTATAACATGGAATAAAGCAGGAAAAGCAGAGGGCATTGCAAATGTCCAAAGTTTCCAATAAAGAATTATTTGATAGGATGCTGAGCTTTTTTAAATGAGAATTAATGTGGTACATAACAGGACACAGCAGGGAAGAGAGCAGTCATCCTAGCAAAGCTGCTTTCTGCACACCAAAAGTAACCACAGAATGACAGAATGGTTTGAGTTGGAAGGGATGTTTAACATCATCTAGTTCCAACCTCCCTGCTATAGGCAGGGATATCTCCCACTAGACCAGGTTGCTCACAGCCCCATCCAGCCTGGGGTAATACTGGGGTTAATACTGAAGTCAGTCTGGGTTGAGTAAGCCAGTTTTGGATAGGTTCCTATTTCCCTGAAGCTATGTGGAGAGAGGTTTGAGGGGTTTGTTTTGGTTTTGGTTTTGTATTGTTTACTGTTTAGATATCAGATGTTTGGGCTTGATGGAGGGACAATCGGGCCCTGTTCCATGGAAGTTAAACCACGTTATTTTCATTGCTTTGCTCTGCCCTAAAACCTGTGGAACTCTGTGTACTCAGCATATTTTCCCAGTAGGCTGTGTAAACTCAGAAGTTAATGTTCATGTTTTTCTGTTAGTCGAAAGCGTACCTCTCTGTGCAGGGATTTTGTTGTGTGTCTTGCTGTAGGCGAGATACACAAAAGCAAGATGCTAGATCACTTTTGTTCTCTTTACAGTGGGGCTGTGACCTTCAAACAGATCATGAGAAGTACCTGGTGAAGCACTGTGGTGAGGTTCCTGTATTTGTGATTAACTACCCATACAACCTCAAACCTTTCTATATGCGGGACAATGAAGATGGACCTCAACAAACAGTGAGTCCACGGGTCACACTTCCACCTCCTTTTCAGTGAGGCACGTGTCTTAGTTTAAAAGTAAACAGAATCATAGAATTTCCCAGGTTGGAAGGGACCCATAAGGATCATCAAGTCCAGCTCAAGGATGGCCTTCTGCTGGGCCTCTAGTCGTGAAGGCCGAGGTAAGGTGTGGACATCATGTAGGTGATCCTGCCCAGTGTTCTTTTTGTCACAGAAGAAATTCCAAAGCAGAAGTAACAGCAGGAAGATACAGGAGATAGGTAGCATGAAGTTTTTGTTTAAACCCTTTAAGGCATATTTGCCATAGTTTTTCTTTTCCAGGTATCTATCTGTACTACTAATTAAGTGCCTAGAATTGTATGGGTTCTCGCAGCCCATGATTCTCCAGTCATCCACATCTACCATGTAATCCTCAAATAGCAGGTGGACACTAGAAATAAACTTTTTCCACAAGTCTTTTGCTTTGAAGGGATGATTTTTCCAATTAAACTGAGATCAGTCTGAATCAGTGCTTCTACTAAAAAGAGTGACTGCTTCTGCCATGTGCTGCTGTTGCTTCACTTGCTTTAATTCTGGCATCTGTTGAGCTGTGGGAAAGTAACCCTACAGAACAAAACGGAGAAGAAAACCAACCCAAACCTAACAGCATAGGTGATAACACTGTGTTCCTCATGCATGTCAATACCGCCAGCTGTATTTCTGCTGTAGACTGTATGGCCTAACTTACATTAGTTTTCTCCCTTTTCAGGTTGCAGCTGTTGATCTTCTAGTACCAGGAATAGGGGAGTTGTGCGGAGGCAGCTTGAGAGAGGAGCGACTGCCCTTCCTGGAATCACGCTTACAGAGGTATGGAAAACCTGCAGGTGCCAGGAGACCAGCCTGGCCACAAGTGTGTTCAGGCAGCCCACAGTGGTAGGCAAGGCAGGACTGGAAGGACAACTCTTTGTTGTCTTTGAAATACCTATTTATCTGAGTAAGTGATTACTAACCAGTGAGGGAGGTGTTGTGCTTCTGCTGCAGGCATGTGAAATGCCCCTCTGCTTCAGCTCACTGCGAAAGAGGGGAGGGCAACAGAATGCCTTAGCTCTGTGGGACTGTCTGAGACAGATTCTCATCAAGGCACTTCATCCTTGAGCCTTTCCTTCACAGCTTTTGTGACTGAGAGTTGATTGTGAAGGTGAAAGTTGTCACGTAGCCAAAGCTTAGATATTTTTGTTAGCACATTGTGCAACTGAGGAACTGCAGTGGTACAGTTGACTTCAGTGACTTCATTTCATAGAATACAGTTCTTTGCTAAGAACTTGGTGGAAAGCTTCATTGGAAAGGGCTGAGACTTGTACTGAAGTCATATGGGCTCTTTAGTAATCTTTTTCCCTACTGCGCTGTTCTGACTCATGAGGCTTAGAGTAATTTTAGGCTAAATTCAGTGTCAGAATATCAAAGCTGTTACTTCGCTAACAGTAATTGACTTTAGAGATCGGGTAAATCTCCATAGACAATTACTCCCTGGATCCGGTCTGATTTTTCAAAAGAACTTTTCATAGTTCATCTGAGTCCTCTTGTACTATTTGTACACTTGTTACAAAGCAGTTTTGGAGGAGAATTAGTCCCAGAGTAACGTAATTTGTACACTGGGAATGATTTTATCACTTAAATCAGCCAGTTGGTCACAGAGATGTATCTAATCAGTGGAGAAATGCAAAATCCATTTCAGCATAATGAAAAAAGACAGGGCAATTAAAATCACTACAGGATTGGTTCTCAGTTTGTGGTGTAGGATGGTGTTACTCCCCGCAGGGCCTCATTGCTTGCTGTTACTCTCACTGAGAACTCTCCAGATGGAGCTATGCTTCAGCTGAAGCAAAGTGAGCTTGAAATTTCTACCCATAGAATCCAGAGTCCACAACCTTCCAGGTGGAGGGATCTCTGTAGAGGTCAAATCCAGACTTTTCTGTTTGACAGGAAAGTCACAGGGAGTGTTTTGAGCTACAGATGGTGTATCTTCAGTGACCTCAGACTATAGCTCTGCACTTAAGATGAACTGGAGAAATAACACCATGTGTTTCTCTGTTTTGAGCGCTCAGGATCTGATCTGCTGAACCAAAATATTTTGTTAATGCCTTTAAATTCTACTTCCTGCAAACCCAGCAGAACTAAGAGAGAGATAACTGGATTCTTCTCTCCTTGTGCACGCTTCTTACAATAAATCTAGAAGTCCTGGTCGAGGACTGCTGCAGTGCACTGGAGATCAGAGAAATGGTCTCATTTTGCCTACAGAAATTTTCGTTTGTGTTGAGAGAAATGGGAAGAAAAAAATCAACTTTGTTCTGTTTCAGCTAGAGTTGGAAAAGGAGGGAGGATCTACTGGTGGCAATTAGGAAAAGCCATCTTTATTAAATTGCTTTACAGAAGCCGTTTTCATTTAGTAGTTGAACACATTATTAAATCCATGGCCATTTAGTGGTTTTGTGAACTAAGAAAGGGGAGAAGCTGCACATAAGGGGATATTTTGCCTCATTCATAAATGAGATTGGCTGCATGTCATAAATTTAATATTTGGGGCCTATACTCTCCAATACTTCACAAGTAGGTTTTACTGATTCCCCTGAAGTTAAAGAGTTTACACAAGTCTTTGCATGAAGCTGTGCCTTTACAAAACAGACTTTGTGTTTTCAGAATCATGTTGGGAATCTGTTTGAGGCTCTGTACCAAGTGCCAGAGCTGAAAGCCATGGATCATGTCTTCCCTTTTCCAAAGGCCTTTCCTTTTTCAACTGAGTTTAGTCCTGAGACCCTCCCTTTCCTTGTAGCATTGTTTTCTGCTTGTGCAGATCTGTGTTCTTTTATTTATGAGGCTTTTTCTTCTTGTTCCACAGATTAGGACTCTCAGATGCCTACCAATGGTAAGACCGTTTCTTATTCTGTAAGCTATATTTCTTCTGAGGTTTCTTTAAACAACTGTTTCATTTTTCATGCAGTTCTTGAGGGGGACATTTCTTGGCCCAGTTGCACGGCCGTCACTGCCAGTCTCAGTGGAACAGCCAGTTCATTTCAACAAAGTTAATCTAATGCTACTTACTTTATCTTCCCAATTTGTCCATGGACAGCACAGGCCATTCCTTTCAGGATTGCATGAAGTGGATTAATTTACAACTCATTAGTGATACTAAGTCATCAAATTGTGTTCCAAGTTGAATAGATTCTGGCCGCCATCGCATGAGAAAAACAGGTTGCAGAATCACAAGCAATTTGTGACCTTTAACAGCTCTGTGAATGACTCCCTGTGCAATTGACAGAGCAACTGGGTTGAAAAATCCTCCCTAACAAAGCTATTGAAGCAATTAAAACTGTCCTGCTAAGGAGACGGAACAACCTTTGAATTAACGGTTTAGCCCATTAAAATGACAAGATTTTAGTGCTCCTCTTGACAAGTGTTTCTTGGGATGTGCTTTGTCAAAGCTACTGAGAGGCTGATAGTGCGGAGAATTTTAAATTTAGAAGAGTGTATTCAAATGCTCTTTATCTCAATCTGTTTGGATTGATCATTAGGGAGACTGCCTTGAAAAATGCAGCAGTAGTGCAGGATTCTTCCACTCTCCTCCCATTATGAAATCATTTTGAAACAGCCCAGTGCCTGGCAGTCCTTTACATCATCCATTTGTGAACAAGGTGAATGAAATGTCTTCCTTTTTTATTTGCATTTATGGGTCAGAATGCACTGTATCACCTCATGTAACCCAGAGCAGAGGGTCAGGATTTCTTTCTGTAATTTCTGAGCCTGTAGCCTCTGTTTATACAAAATATTTTCAGACAGGCATACAGTTTAACTGTCTGTGTTCCCAGGTAAAGCTGCTGGTAGAAAGCTGTTAACATGCCCATCTTATAGAACTAGCAGCCTGTGTAAGGAAGTAGCAGTCGAGCTGAATCCTTTTAGCCTACTCTGCTTCTTAGTTGTCCCTTTGGAGCTCATGTGAAATACTCAGAAGAATCCCAGGATCCTATGTGGTACTTGGGATGGTTGTTTTTCTCCTAACTCTGAGCATTACCTGATATTCTAGGTGAGCATGGTCAGCAACTCTTACTCACATAGGTAGTTAAATATTGGGTCTTCTAGACAGGAAGGGCTTAGCGTGACCAAGGATGATCAGGTGCATGGTTAGGTGTTGAGATATAGCCTTAGGAAGTCTGATGTTCAGTAGCAGGGGGCCTTTCAGCATTGCTGAAATAGCTCAGCCCTGCCTTATGGCCCCCTCAAGAGATACTGCCCATCACCCATTTTCAGTTTCATGTAATATGCAGCAGTCCTGTAATCTCATTTAGGAGACTCTTTTCTCCTCTTTCCCCTCCATTCCACTGATGATGATGCAGCTTCCCAGAGAAGACTGAAACTGTTTTTACCTCCTGCCATAGCAGGGTTTGATGTGCTAGGAGGGTGCAGGAGAGGAATATCCCGGGTTACTTCTGGACTCCAGTCCACATTCTGCCAGTAAAGAGGTCGGTGGTTTGCCAGCATCCTTCTCAGAGGAGGTGGCAGAAGAGACTGAAATTAATCTCCTCCATTTTAATGATTGAATTTAGTTTCCAAAGCTGGCACACAAACTCTTTGGAGAACAGCTGAGTCATTTCTTTTGAAGTGTATTTGCGAACTTGTGAATGGATAGCTATATAGGATGTAGTCCCTTTTGAAATCCCTTAGATAATGCTGTATCTCTGCATCTAATTGTTTTCTTCTCCCACTAAGCATGAGGATGTTTTGGGGCACACTATTTCTGGAATGGCTTGAAACGTTCCTTACTTGTGGAGGAATCAGTGGTCAAAGAGGCAACCAGCAGTCTGTAGATAAAGGAATATGGCCAAACTCCTCTCAGCTGTCTTCAGTTCGATACAGCTTTCCTGTTGTGCAGGTTTCTTTCCATAAATAGTAAGAGTTGGGGAAGTACTTGGCTTGACTTTGGAGTAATTTTATCTTATTTTCACACTCCTTCCTTGGAATTGTAGACAAAGCTCAGTGCTGTAGATGCTGATCTTGGCTAGACTGAGAGAGATCTATGAAATTGAGGTGGGAAAGTCAGGACATTGGAGTTTACTCTGGGAAGTCACTTGCTGCCTTTGTGCCTCTTTCCTGCTGTTCTCTGCCAGTGTAGGCTGTTAGCTCCAGAGTGCAAAGGCTGTGAATTCTGTGACCATGGGGTACTGAATATATGGCCTTATAAAACAGACTCCAAGTGCCAACTTAGTACAAGCAAGAACAAAACAGATACTTTGTAATGAATGTGTTCCTACCACCATGGGCTTGAGCAGCAATTTCACATAGTCTTTCTACATGTAAGCACCTATTTCCTTATTCTGATTATCATCGTGCATATGGATGAGGAAGGTGGCCTCATACTGAACCCTTCGGAGTCCATCTGCCTTTCTGATCTTATAGTGCAACGCTGGTAGAAGTACACAGCCCAAGAGCCATCTGCCATCCTAGAGTGGTTATTACTGTGTTGTCTTGTCCTTGCTTCTGCTCTAGATGGGAAGGCAGAGCTGTGTGGGACTCTTCCATTTCTAACTTTCTTTGACATTAGAGTATTCTGTTGGGTCCTTTTGTGGCAAGGTAGAGAGGAGGAGCTGGACTTCAGAAACAGCAGTGTTAGTGAGCCACTTCAGATCTATGTCAGTGACAGCATTGATATCTTCCCTTAACCTCCTTCAGAGCACAGTGAAAACTGGTAAATCATAGCTTGCTGGAAGAAGCCTGGTCCTGTTGCTGGTGCTTTGCTAAGAACCTGAAGGCTTTGGAAGATTTGGGGCCATATGAAGGCAGACAGAAAATCAGTGCTAAAGCCAGCTAGAACCTGATCTAAATCCGACTCATGTCAGCGGGGGAGTGGTTTCCACTGGACACTCCCAATGTCTTTTTTTGTGGATTACCAAAAGATTGTAGCAGAGCAGACTTTGCATGAAATCACAGATAGCATTTTACCCAGCATTAGAACCTAGAACCATGGAATCGTTTGAGTTGGAAGGGACCTTTAAAGGTCATGCAGTCCAACTCCCCTGCAGCAAACAGGGACGCCTACAGCTCAATCAGTTTGCATGGAGCCTGGTGCAGACTGACCTTGAGTGTCTTCAGGGATGGGCCATTCACCCCATCTCTGGGCAACCAATTCCAGTGCCTCACTAGCGGTACCTGCATGTTTATTTCCTAAAACATTCAACAAAACCGATTCTTCAAATGCTGTCTCATTTCACTACTAGTTCTCATTACCCATATTTTTATCTTAGTGTATTTTTTTTCTTCCAATAAAATATTCAACTCTGGGGACGACTGTGTCTTTGTTCTCGTTTCCTTATGTTTTTTTCCGACTGGCAGCAGAGGCTTCAGTATTACAAGATGGTTATATGAAAGATCAGGATTACGTTTGTTTTGAAAGGGGACTGAAAAGCATACGTTCTGCTTTACAAATGTTCACTAAGAATGCACTCATCTTCATAGTGCCTTGCTGTGCATCACAGGATTTTGTGATGATGACAAAAGGATATAGGTTTTTTAAATGGATGAAAGGAAATGCTTTTCTAACTTGGCACATAACAAGCTCGTGGAATTCACTGCCAGGGGATGTTGTTGCAGCACATACTTTAGTAAGATTCAAATCTCAGAACTACCAGTCCTCCAGATCCAGAACATGAACAATGAAGATAGTGAGGGTCACGGAAACTTACTTCCCCTGTGAAATAATGTTGCACATTCCCTCAGTTGCCAATGGGAGTCTCAGTTGTCCTCTTAAGCACGAGCTGCTGGGAGAAATAGCTAGGCTAGTTCATGACTGTTTTCTGAGGTGAGAAACATACAATGTGTGGAGATTATTGAATGAAGGAAACCTCAGGAAACATTTTCCAACCTAAAGGGATTTTTCTCTTAATCTGCAGGCAGTTATTCTTCCTTTCATCTGAGAAGAATGGAAAATTTCTCAATTCCTTTGCTTTTTTTAAGCGCAGTCATTGGGAAGGATTCACAGGCTTGATCCTCAGCACATTTAGTTCAATGGACTTTTTCTATTAACTTTAATGGGCTTTGTTTTGGTTCTTTTGCCAGAATGGCTTCTCAGAGTGCTTTGAGATCTATAGATGAAAGCCCTGGATAAGCAAGGGTAGAATTTATTATTATTGTTCATCTGGAAGAAGCTGAGTTATTTAATCTTTATGATGACTTTATAAACTGTGTTGCCACCAGAAGGGAACGAAGGGTGCCTGGGCATAGTCTCAACTGTCTTTGCACAGGCTGAGATATGCTCATTGACGTCACCAGCAATATTTGTGCTGTTATTTCAACTCCCAGTTGCTGTTAGAGTTGTCACCAGCTGGTTTGATAGTTCTTCTCAGAACTGCTGAGTTGGTACAGGTTGATCTGCCACGGGCAGCACCCATATCACCCATATCCCTCAGATTTATGAGGCCCTTTATATTTTACAAGTCACCACCCTCAGCATCAGATTTGCTCATCATCTTCCTTGCAAAGCTGCTAAGCAGGGTTTCCTGAAGGCAGTTCCCAGTATGTAAGTGGAAACTCAGTGCTAGGAAGAGGTAAGAAGTTCTACTTTTGATTTTACTTCTTAGGCAGTGGAGTAGAGGAAGAAAAGCTCTTGAGGAAACAAAAAAAAAAAAACAAACAAACCAAAAGTATTGTATTGACTGTAATAAGCGGCTTCCCAAATTTCAACTGTTGTTAATGAACTGCAAGAAAAAAAGAGAGATTTGATGGTACAAAAGGCATACTGTCAAACTGTAAACAAGTGTCTAATTCAATGTGTGTTTATATGTATTGATATTTATATGCATTTATATGTACATAAGCATAATTCTATCTTTATATTGAAGTTTAGTTGCTTTTTGTAGGCTGAGCTGATGAAACGCTCATACATGAGGACTAGAAGCATGTAGTGTATGTGCAGTTACTCAGTCTCTTCGTAGTGCATTCATACATAACTTTGTGGCCTCAGAAGGCTCAAAAGTGGCCCCATGAAAGAAGAGACCCACTGAGATGATTTTCACTCCTATTAAAATATAACTGTTGGTGACAGTTTATAGCTGTAAACATAGTTCTTGCATATCATGTCAGATGGAATCAGGAGGGAAAAGGGGGAGCTGAGCCATCTTAATGTTGCTGATACCCACATAGTTGGAACGGCTGCTTCCAAACTAGGGAGCTGGCTCCTCTGTGAACAACAGGTACTGTTCTTCATACTGAAATGTCTTGCTGCAGATCTCATTTTTGGAGAAGATATGTACAGGATTTTTTGCTGATTTGCTGTGGGAGTAAATAAATCAGACAGTGAAAATGATTTGGGGGGTGGGGGGAAGGTGACAAAAAGCAATTATAATTACCCTAAGAGAAAAATAAAAATCAGAAGGAATCTTCAGCAGACAAGAAGATGTATTTAAACCAAGAAATTGACTTCTTAAGGAATTACTGGAAGTGGAATGACTTGGCCTATTGGAAAGATGACTGGACAGAAGGTGAAAATGTATTGTAGGGCAGATTTCAGCCTGGCAAGAGCTGAACAAACCCAAGAAAGGGACTCTGTCTCTTGACAGTGGAAATGTATTGTGTTGCTGTAGGAACATGGGCCTCTATTAGGGATATGTTAGATACTAAAACTTGAAAACATAGGTGATCTCAGTGTGAGTAGTGCTATGATGTTAAAGCTGTTCTTTGTACCCAAATGAGTTCTTGCTCCTAAACAAAGCAGGCTGTAGCATATTGGCAAGGCACAGTTCTGCTGGTTTACATTTGCACCTGGGGCTTCTTGCTAATATAGTTCTGCCTGTCAGGGAGCCCCACCCCTTCGTACTCCTCTTCAATGCTAGCTGTGTTGGCAGGAATCCACAGTGGTTAGGGTCAAAGGGAAGTAATTAAGATGGAAAGCAAAACGTTAGATAAAAAGCTCTCTCTAACTACATCAGCATAAATGTGCTGCAAATGTAACTGTCTGTTTAAATTACAGGTACCTAGACCTGCGAAAATTTGGCTCTGTTCCTCATGGAGGCTTCGGAATGGGGTTTGAACGCTACCTGCAGTACATCCTGGGTGTTGACAATATCAAAGATGTTATTCCTTTCCCCAGGTTTCCTCACTCCTGTCTGCTGTAGCTCGGCAGTTGACTCAAGTGGAGAAAACTGCCAGTGTGACCATGTGTATATAATATTAGCATATGACTAAGTGCATTTTAGAGGAAAATGGAGAGAAATTTTGTATTGGTGAAGCTCTCAGTAAATTGAACACTGCCTTATTGAAAATAATACATGTTCTGGTGAGATAATGGAAGCATGCTTGCAGTTAATTTGATAGCAGTTCATGTCTTCGGTGCATTTCAGGAGCATTAATAAATCCCACTTAACCAAAGAATTAAGATTCCCATGAGCACAAACGATGGGAGTCCTGAATCTCTGTTGTTGAGAGGTAGTGGGGGTTTGATGTGAAATATTAATAAGGAGGTGCGACCTAAAATGGACTGGGAGCCAGGGCTGCTGTGAGGCTTTAGTAGGCTTTAATTAAATGCCTGCACGGTGCTTTGAAGGTTGAGTATTGTAAAATTGCAGAGTATTGTCACTGCTGTGATGTACTTGCTCTTATGAAATGACAACTGTATAAAGCGTGGTTCTCCCCACCCTAAGTTAAAAGCAAGTGTTTGTTTACATTGGAAAAATCAACCAAACCTAGCAAGGAGAAATGTCATCTTGGAACTGCTGGAGTGAATGATGTTTGATTTTGTGAATCACCAATAAAGATGTACACTGGGTTGTTTTGTAACTCTTTATGGTTCCTTATAATGTTATAAAACAGTGGCACTCAGCATCGTAGCATTTCCTTCAGTCTCTAGTAGATGTTTCTTTCTGCATATACCCAAATTAGTTACACAGCTTCTGCAGGAGATACCTGTTCTGTGTGCCCAAGCGAGCACATCTTCATAGCAGAAATGTTCAGTTGGATTCAGTACATCCATGTCTCTGAAGCCAACGTGCAGTTTTCTGGTGTTTGTTGTTGTTACTTTGCTTTTTTTTGTTGTTGAAAAAATATAAATATGTGATGTGTTCATCTGGCCAAGCAGTTTTGTGTGTATTTTGAAACAACCATCAACCACTGCCAGCCATTGCATATGTATTAAGTAATTGCTTATCGCTGTAGGATCTGAACTCCATGCAGTCTTTAATGGGTTTGTGCTCTCAGCCTCCCTACCAGGTAAAGAAATATTCATTTCTGTTTTGAAAACAGGATTAAGGGCAGATCAAGTGACTTGCCCAAGGCAATTGGAAACCAGTGGTTTATTTGGGACTCGAACTGAGGGTTTCCAGCATCCCTCTTCCCTTCTAAATTATCACAATCCAGCAAGTTGTCATTTGCATAGCGCTTACTACTCTGGAGCCCAAGATGTCTGCAGTAAAAACTATTTATATAAAGAGAAAAAGCAAGGTAACAGCCTCATTGCTAATGAACCCATGTAAATTGGCACATAGAACGTGAAGTGGCTGCAGAACAGCCCCAAAGACTTTTCTGCCGTGTAGATGAAAGAGATTGAAAACAAGTAATTAAACAGCATTGCGCTGGTAACGTTGCAGGCACAGTTCTCTCTAGTAGGGCTCTATAATGCTGCACCTGCAGTATCTAAAAATACATGTTTATGTTATGTGGCACCTGCCACGTTTCGGTTTGGCCCATGGCTGGGGCTCTTACGTATCATGATCGTACAACAAGATCACCACAAGGTCATTGCTTTGGGGTGCGTGGTGCATGCACTGGGGCATCTCGTGCACATCAAGATTGTTGTCATATTTCTTCCGTCTTTTTGGTTAGGCAGGTGTTAACTGTGCACTTGCTGATTTCTATTTCCTGGTGCTGCCTCAGTTCACAGAATCATCGTAGAATCCTTAGAGTTGTTAATTCTGGTTCCATGAATGGGTTCCAACACCTACCTTCCCTTTGAAACCACCACTTCCTACATAGGACACCCAACAATCTTCATGCATTTGAACTATCTCCTCTTTTAATGAGTTATCTTAAATGCCATTGCTGGCATTTGCCTTTTGGAACTCTCACAGCAGAAAGATGGGGAATGAATGCAGCTGCCAATAGCCCTGTCCATACAATGTTCCTAAATAACAGGCAATTAGCAGGTGCACTTATAGAGATCTTTAGTCCTTCAGCCTGTCACAGTTGCCGTAAACGAGTGTTTGAACCAAAAGCTCACATGCTGAAAACAAAGTGGAGGAGTGGCAAAACCATCTTTTGTCCACTCAGCATTTGTCCCCACAGCAGCTACAGGGTGGTGGTGCTGATTTTGGCATCAGCAGGCTGTTGTCAGCAGGAGGTGGGTGATCAGGCTGCAAAATGCCTGATCTGATGGGCAGGGTGGGGCTAGCGAGCAACAGGTGAAAAACAAGGTGTAGAAAAGAAGACAATGGAAGGTGCCAGCAAATCAGGGGATGATGTGGGATGATTTACAAGTCAGGGCAAGGATGGAAGGAGTGTTTTAAACAGGCTTGTGGAGTGGTTATCAAGGCCTTATACGAGCTGACAGCTTGCAACAGCTGAAGACTGATATGATCCACCCTTCATTCTTTTCCTTCAGAGAGGTGGTTGCAGGACAGAAGGATAAGGTTGAACCTTTCATTTTGTTGAGAGGTTGGCATATGAAGCAATGTCAGGGGATTTTGTTTTCTTTTTCGTTTTCCTGCTCGTAGCCCTTGCAGAAAGGCAGAATTTGAAGAAATGTGTACCAAGAGTGAGCTGTGGATGGCGATTCTTGTTGTGATTCCAGCTACGTATCCAAGAGGAGCGGCTTCCCTAGCTGTGTGCATGTGCTTCTGTTTGATTCAAGGCACCTGGTGAGTTGGCAGATCTGGTGGGCAGGGCTGACCTGGTGGGCATTGCCCTCTGGTCAAAAAACTCATCCCAGAAGCTTCCCCAGTTGGGCAGGATGGGCAGGAGAGCAGGGTTGTTCCCACCAGCACTAACCAGGTGAATGCTCAGGCTCAAAAAGGAGAAAAAAGAGTTGTGCATGCTTGGAAGCAGCCTACAACATGCATCATTTTGCCTAGAGGGGGGAGAGAGGAGGAGGTAGAGGCCAAGACCTGTGGGTGAGCACCCGATGGGTGTTCTTGTAAGAAGCTTGTTTAATGGGTACCCAGCATGGGTGGGAGCCACTCGTTCCCTCAAGGCTGGCATTGTTCACCTCGAGTTATGTATAAATAACATTGGCTGGTATTGCTAAGGAATACAGTATGTTTTCTCTGGGATTTCCATGTGGAATGTCATGTATTTCCTTTGAATCTTCTCTCCCAGAGTGAAACGGAAGTTATTCGGGAGGATAGGGGAGGTCGTTCCTCTTGGAGATGCAAGCAGGGAAACAGTGTTTTTTAGATTTAAGCCATTTCCTTGCTTCATCTTCGCTTAGAATCTGCACTCTGGCAGGAGTTGAAGCCAGATAAAACTTATTCAAACAAAAAGCTGTTATTCTTTGCACACAGGAGCCATCTCTTAGCAGGACGTGCAGCACAATAGCTCACATTGGGGTATTTTCAGTGTTGTAAGCAGTCAGCTCTCAAGGCCAGGTAACCGTCACGGTCCGTGCTAGCATCCTTTGGGTAAGTCTTTTTTGACGTTTCCCTTCCTTGGTGACCAGCACTGCCTCTTTTCAGCTTTGCCCTCGCTTTGGATTTCAGAGGAAAGAATCACTGTCATCAGTGACTGCATCTGTGGGTTTGCAACATTAGGACAGAATGATGGGAGGGCAACACCACTGGGAATAAAACAGTGACACTGTAAACTTCGCATAAGCTAAATGCTTGCCTCTCAGAAAAACGTTCAGAGGATTGCTGTCTCTCCCATATGATTTATGTTGTGTTACTCAGGCAGTATCTAGAATCTTGGACTGCTGTACCACCTTCCATACAATCACAGACATAAAAGTCCATCCCTGGGCCAAATGTTCAGTCAGCAGACTGGCACAGGGTTTCTAGCTGGCTTACCTGCATTCAAGCCCTCAGACACGAGGGAAAAGCACCAAGGTGCTCAGCTCAGCAGTCCTCTTTCCAGTTTATTCGGTAGTAGCTCTAAATTATAGAGCATCCCTTGAGGAAATGCCAGGAGTTTGATGGGAAATGTTAACAGACAGTTTTGTTTGCTGGACTAATATTGATTGTTTTGGAAATAGCTTATAGTTGTGTTTTTCTTAAAGGGAAGAAGGGGACTAATTTGCCAAGAAACACTTTGGTCATTGTTCCCATTAAATGTGTGTATAGAGATAAATGAGACTTTGCTGCTGAATGCAGTGCTGCTCATTAGTACTGTTGTTTCAGCCTCTGTCTCACACTTAGGGGGAGATGGGTCCAAAGGAGAAGTAAGATTTTGTATAAGGATTGTCAAAGTCCCAGTTTCCTCAGATCTAACCAAAGCTACGGAAGCCATAAAATGGTGGTCTCGGGGGTGAATTTATTGTTTTATCGTATAGTTTGTTGCAGAGCCGTGACCTTCGGAAGGATTGTAAAGTTTTATTTTATGGTCCTGCTGGTAAAGAGACGTATATAATTTACTGTATGAGATCTTACAGGCTTGGCTAACAAGAAGTTTGACCCAGAGTTCAAAGAAATTATGGCTCCCATTGTTTTATGGCTGCTGCGAAATGTATGATTATCTGTCCTACAGCTGTGTCTCAATGTCTCCTGCATAAGGTGTTGCGCAAAGATGCTTTCACATAAAAGGCAGCACCAGGCGAAGCTGTGTGGCCATTTGAAAGACAAATAGCAGAAATTGTAGGCTCAGTTATGGGTGAAATGTGGGTGAAACGACTTCAGAATCCTTGTTGCTGTTAGTGCTGACGCTGTTTTACTGCGGAAAGTTGAGGCACGGAGCAATTAAGCAGCTTGCCCAAGGTTATGGAAGATATATGGCACAACCATGGAACAAGCCAAAATCGCTGCTCTTTGCCTCCCAGTGAGAATTCCCTCCACCTTTGGGTGCACCCACACCAGAATGTTTGCAACTGATCCGGTTTCAAATGCATTTTTGGCATTTCTAAGATCCCAGACCACGCTTCAGTGATTTTTATCTATCCCTGTGTGTCCCGAGGCCTTTCAGATCTGACAATACAGATTTCACAGTGCCGCTGTTTATTTTTATTGCTCTTACAATTGAATATTCTTTTTTCTGACTAATTTGAGGCAGCCAACAGGGTGTATTTTTCATTTTCTCTGCAAAGCTTTTTGCTTTTCACCAAGAGCTCTATATCTCGCTGTCTTCAGCAGCTTCATGTACTGATACTTCTATGCAGTAATGTAATATTCTGTAACAACAGAGGCCTGGATTCTCAGAAGCAAGCAGCCAGGGGACTTGCTGGCAAAGAATACACAAATGGCTCAGGGAAAGTCTCGGTGTGTTCTGGGAGGTGGCCTTGACAAACGTTGCACACATTTCTTTATTGGATTGGTCTGTGCTATCTGCCGCGTCTTCCAAGACGTTCCAGATTTCTGACCACAGGGGAAAATAGTTATATTTCAAGAACACAATGGCTTTATCGTTGCAGTTCTATGGTGTCTTTCCTCCCAAAGTGATTTTGAGCATTAATTCAGTGCTATCCTTGTAACCTGTAGAAGAGCCCAGGCTCTGGGAGGTTCTGGCTTTAACTCCTGTGGCCTTGTTCTTGCCAGGCTGGAGGCTCACGGCAGCATCTCCTCGAAGCACTTGAGGTGACCTCTCTACTTGTATACTGTAAATAAACCACCACGTGTGTCCCGGCTTTCCCAGCAGCCCCTACTGTGTCACAGCCACTGCAAAGGGGCCGTGCACAGCAGCTGAAGATTGTGCTTTGGGTGCACCTTTGTAAACATGCAGAGGTGGTGTTTTCTGTATCGCCCCACGTTTGAGCTCGCTGAGCCCAAATAATAATGCAAATGAAATCTGAGGGCTTATACAGCGTAAAAACACTTCCAGAAGCCATTGGCATTAATAATCGTTTATGGTGATTTCAGGCAGTACAGGGTTCAAGTATTTAACAAATCTCATATTTGTTAATGAACTGAATGGGTGATTTGCTTTGCAGGAGTACATCGCCGTGTCCTTGGAGCACGTGGACTGTTTTTAGCACTGATTGAGAGCTGGTGCCATCTGTAACAGTGCTGGCATGGAAAATGGAAGAAAGTTTGTGCTCAGTCCTTTGAGACAGAACATTATGAAGTGCTCATTTCCCAGATCATTAGAAACTCCAAATAGCCATCTGGCCAATACCAGAGATGCGTATGCATGCATCCACAGCTTAACAGTGTTCAGGGTGGCCATTCTGTAGCATTTGGGACTGGGAGCTGGAGTTCTTCCTTTGCCATGGGTCTTGGAGACGTCTCTTTGCACTTTGGTCTTTTTATGGTTTATTTGCAATTCAAAACTGAGCTGACGCTTAAGAGGTGTCTCTCTGACATGCATTATCTGTTTCAGCCAGGGATATAATGTGGTCCCTATTCTGCCGAACGGCCTAAAATGCTGTGAAACCACAAGATCACATCACTTCCATGCACTGATGCTGTGATTATTTTCACTGTTCAAAAAGTGCTGTATTTCAGTCTCCCATCTGTCTGGTGTTAGTCAGGGTGAAATCACTGGGCCTTGTGTCTGAGCACGAGGGGGTCATTAGAAAAGAGCATAGGACCGCCCCGTCCTTGGAAACATTCAAGGTCAGGCTGGACAGGGTCAAGGCACCTGATGGAGCTGTGGGTGCCCCTGTACATTGCTGAGGAGTTGGGCCAGACAGCCTTTAAGAGTCCCTTCCAACTCAAACAATTCTATGATGATGATGATTCTATGAATCTGCAAAACTTGACCTAAAACGTGATGAGAACAGTCTTTCATGTGCTACCTGAGTAGGTTAATACCAGTAGGAGCTGGAAGGCCTTTACGCTGCTGGCTTCAGTACGTTTACCATGTGTCTCTCACATATACTGCTCACTTGCAGTAGATCTATCCTTAAGTGATGGCCTCAAGTTGCACCAGGAGAGGTTCAGGTTGGATATTAGGAAAAATTTCTTCTCTAAAAGAGTGATTGAGCACTGAAAGAGGCTGCCCAGGGAGGTGGTGTCCCTGGAGGTGTTAAAGAAGCGTGGAGATGTGGCACTGAGGGACATGGTCAGTGGGGATGGATTGGAGTTGGACTTGGGGATCTTAGTGGTGTTTTCCAACCTCAGTGATTCTGTTTCTTGGCTGGTGATGCAGAGCCAAACATGGGACTGGAGGGACTCCTTCCTCATCACTCCTGCTTGAGATCTCAGGTTCCCCATCTGTACAATAACATTTATACACCTCAATGCACATGCGTATCATAGATCTGTGCTCCAGTATTTTTAGCTCTACAACTGTAAACAAACATAGAAATGCACTATAATAACTTACACTTTCTAGGAGAGGCCTGAACTTAATATGACAGCAATGACTTCCTTCTCCTAATAGAATTTTAAGTTCATTATCTCAACTACACAGCGCACACCCATATCCTCAAGGGGTGTCTTTGGAGCAGGAGTGGGGGGAAAGCATCTGTTTTTATTCTGGCTTCTGTTCTGACCAGCAAATATAATGGCACATGACCGCTGAGCCGACAGTAATCCAGTTACAAAAGTCTTCAGAGTTACTGCACCGACCAAATTAAACTTGATTACATCCAATTATCGTGAAAAGCCAGACAACAGCTCGTAGCTTGGGGTGAAGTAACTTCTTGCGGGGAGGCCTTGCAGGGTGTCAGGAGGATAATTGCTCCTTTGCTCTACTGCAGAGCACCATCTGCTCTTGAAGTGATGCCTAAGGATGAGAGCATGTACCACGCGGGGGAGCCGGGCAAGATTTCTCCCTGCTAGTTTTATGATGATTTGTTTTATGGTTGCTTGCCCTGGGCCCAGCTGTGGTCAGAGCCCCAATAGCATCAAATAGTGTCTGTTCCATACAGATCTGATGTAGCTGGATCCAGGCAGAGTTTGCATGAAGAGCTCTGATCCATCCCAGAGGAAGGACCAAGCGTGGGGAACATCAGTAGGATTTTGTCTCATTCAGCTTGCAGCAAAATTAGATCGAGTTTGGTGCAGAAAGCAGGACTGGGCTTTAGCTTGAATCATGGTTCCCGAATACAAAACCCATTTAATAATCTTTGAATGAAAGGACTGGAAGTATTCCCTGGCTGCATCCAGACTCGGGCTCAGCATCCCAGTGCTGCCTGGCTGCTCTGATGAGATGGGCTGGGTTTGGCCAGGCCCCCAGCAGAGAGGGGACCGTGCAGGATCACAGCATCACAGTATGACCGATGGGCTGAGGCTTGGAGGCACCTCAGGGTCCCAGCCCTGCCCCAGCAGGGACACCCAGAGCGGGTTGCCCAGCACCACGTCCAGGGCTTCTGGAGCTCCCCCAGGAGCAGCCCCCAGCCCTCTCTGGGTCCCTGTTTAATCCGTTGTTTTCCCATCGCTGCATTTTGAACACTGCTGACCCATGAATCATCTCCTTCCCTTTTTTGATTCTCCGATGCCCCTTCTTTGCCAGAACACTGTAGTGAAGGTGCTCCAAGCTGTCTCATTATCTGATCGAAGCATCCTGCGCTAACATTCCCCCTCTCTTGGAAAGCAGCTGGAGCTGCTGTCTATCACCGAAGGACAGAGCTGTCTCGTGGCTTGCCTTCAATTGCTGGCTGTTCTGGGGGGGCAGCTGTGCTCTTTTATGCAGGTTGGAAAGCATGAAAAGGCTCCTGCTTAAAAGAGATGATTTTTTTTTTTCCTCTAACCTTGAAAATTTGGGATGGAATAAAGCCGCTTCCCTCCAGCTCTGCAGCAGGAACTGTTTGGGGAAGATAAAGTCAGGTCGCGTTGTGGACTTGCATCTCAAGAGGCCGAGCATTCACTCAGAATCAGAAAGCAGGCGTGCACCAGCACAGCAGATCTGTGCAGCCTGTTCTCTGCAGCGCATTTAGCTTGGTATTAACCGGCATATAGGGCATTTCTGAGTGGCTGGTGCCTGGCTGGGGTGAGTAGCCCAGAGCGTTGAGCCAGCTGGTCCCCAGGGAATGCCCCATGTGTCCATCCATCACCTGTGGATGGTGCGGGGAGGGGAACTGAGTCAGAGGATCGTGGAATCGTTTGAGTTGGAAGGGACCTTTAAAGGTCACCTGGTCCAGCTGCCCTGCAATGAGCAGGGACATCCAGGATCCCGTCAGGTGCTCAGAGCCTGCAGCCTTCCCTTCTGCCGGCAGATGGCACGGCTCAGTTACGCACATTTGGGGCCGTATTTCAGTCTCAACCACGAACAAGGAAGCACAGCGAATTTCAGGATTGAAACCACCGAGGTTCCTGCAGTAGGAGGGGTCGCTCTTTTCAGTGCATCCCAATCCGAGTTCAGCCTGGCTTGCAGGAACAGCTGAAAACTTAGGGATGTGGTTTTGCGGGCATGGTGGCGTTGGGTGAGATATCTTAGAGGTCTTTTCCAACCTTAACAGTCCTATCAAGTTGGGAATACTGTTATGAGCTGCCAAATCAGAGCCACGTTCATGGTCTTTCAATCCTCAGTGCATTGGGGTCATCTCTCTACTCCTGGCCCTGTGCTGTAGTGCTGCACGCACCGCACTGCACGCAGCCTGGCCGCCCGATGCTTGGGTTTGCTTGCTGCTCCCACTCTGAGCACAGCACGTTCACGCGGTGTCTGTTTTGAGCATTTTTATGCTCAGAGCTTCTCTCTCACGTTCTTGCTGGCAGTGTGCTTGCAAGCACCGAAACCACATTTCCCATCCAAAAGTGCCAGCGATCTGAGGGCCGTGCGGTAGGCTCTGAGAACAGGCAGCACCAGAGGTGTGAAAAAATAATTCAGCGTCGTGCATTGGGCACTGCTGAGATACATCTGGTGACACAGCCACATCAGTCACCGGGACCTGCGATAGGGGACGAAGAGAGAAAGGGCAGCGCGTGGTAATGAACCGAAGGCTGTGGAATAATTCATTGCAGTTCACGCGATGATAATTACGGAGCGTTTCTTTAAACATCTCTGTCCCAGATGAAGTGTTTCAGCTCTGCGTGGGGAAAGCTGTTAACATAAAAATGCAGGCGGGGTTCTCCGTAACTGGTTTTAAAACTGACACCACTTTGCGTCTGTGTCAGTAGGAGCAAATTCCGAACCCGTGAATCATTAACACCCAGCGTGGAATGGCTTCGCGTGGCACCTGCGTGTTAATCGTGGCTTTCTTCTCTCCAGTCACTCTTTGTAAACCGCTGGCAGGTCGGCACCAGGATGCCACTGTCCCCTTGAATGTGCCAGGTGCCTCTGGGTCATGCACTGGCACATAGGGCAGAGTTGGGTGATGGCAGCGGAGCACTGCGCTCCCTGTCCTCCCTTGCTCCACCAGCCATCCCCGCTGGGGATGCACCAGTGATGTGCCCGTAGCTGGCACCTCTGCATGGCTTGAATAGGACGAAGCCCTTCGTTTAGGCAGAGGAAAGGTCAGAAATTCTCTCTTTGCAGGCTTTTGCAGGAAACAGAACAAAAACAAAAACCAACAAAAAAAAAAGCAGCTTTGGAAATAATACATTCCTAACAAATTCTATCCACGTTCCTTCAGGGGTTATTCCCCTCTTTTGTGTGTTGGCAAAGACGATGAACACCATACGGCCTCACTGCTGTCCGTGTCTCAAAGAGAGGTGGCATAGCTGCTTCCCAGAGGCACCGTGAGCTGCAAGCACGGCTCGCAGGTGCTGCAAGATCCCCTCTCCAGCAGCCCTGCACATTGCAGTCTTATACCTTGCAGCCCTATGTATTGCAGCCGTACGCCTTGCAGCCCAAAGCATTGCAGCCGTACGCCTTGCAGCTCTAAGCATTGCAGCCTTAAGCACTGCAGCCCTACACCTTGCAGCCCTATGCTTTGCAGCCCTAAGCATTGCAGCCCTACACCTTGCAGCCTTCAGCATTGCAGCCCTACACCTTGCAGCCTTCAGCACTGCAGCCCTACACCCTGCTGCAGCCCTAAGCATTGCAGCTCTACACCTTGCAGCCCTAAGCATTGCAGCCCTACACCTTGCTGCAGCCCTAAGCATTGCAGCCCTACACCTTGCAGCCCTACACCTTGCTGCAGCCCTAAGCAGCCCTAAGCAGCCCTAAGCATTGCAGCCTTAAGCATTGCAGCCCTACACATTACACAGAGCACCCAACCAGTGCAGAGTTGTTATTGCAGCAGACACAGCACAGCCACACAAAGAGAAACCATCCCTGCCCACGAAGAAACAGAAGGACAGGGAAATGGAGGCAGGGAGTGAATGTGCCCGAGCAGGTTTGGGGCAGAGCTGTCACACAGCCTTGGAAATCTGTCCCCAGCGAGCAAGCCCGAGTTGTGTTTTCCTACAAAATAACAACGGCGTGAGCGTGTTGTGTTAGGAGGGCTCTGGAGAACTTTGATCGAGGATTTGGGGTTTAAGGATGGAGCAAAGGGAGGGCTGGAGCCTCATGCTGCTCTCGGGGCTGTGGAGGGCGATGTTACTGCTGCCTCAGCCGGGGAGGGGATCAGACTGTAAATGCGCAGCGTTCCCAGATCTGGGAGATGATAGCTAATCTCAGCCAGGCCATAATACCCTGTAACACGACACCCAGCTCGTCTGCAGGAGACTCCAATCCCCTTTCAGTGGGTACTGCTCCATTATTTAAAAATCAATAATAAAATATGAAGCTTTTATTGATTCCCCTCAGTTATATATTTTATTCTCCTCCAGGAGGGTTTTGCTCCAGCCACGCTGTTGGCTTTTGTTGTTGTTGTTGTTGTTTGCCCAACCTCTTTGTTTTCCCTATGGCACCTTCATTGCAGGCAGCGGGGTGGGAGTGTTGGTGGGATGCAAAGGACCTTTGCCACAGGGAGAGGGGAAGATGGCACGGGGCAAGCTCTTTGAAAACGGTGATGGGGAGATTTAGGTTGGATGTTAGGGGGAAATTCTTTGCTCTGAGGGCTGCGGGTGCCCCCATCCCAAGGCTGGATGGGGCTCTGGGCGCCTGGTCTATGGGAGGTGTCCCTGCTCATGAAGGGGTTGGGGCTGGGTGGGCTGCGGGGTCCCTTCCAACCCAAATCGCTGTGATTCCATGATTCTGTGATGCCGTGATTCTCCGATTCAGGATTAATCCAGCGAGGCAGGCGCTCACCCGCCGCACTGTGCATCAAGTCCTATAGCAGCGGGCTGGGTCCACCCCCTGGGTACGAGGCAGTACCGGGGGGAGGGGGGTGGGCACAGCACTACGTGGCCCGGGCTCCCCACGCCGGGAGCGGGCGGGTTTTGTATCTTTAAAGCGGGCGGGAGGCGTGGTGAGCCGGGGCCGGGGCCGGTTTCCTGCTTCCCCGCTCAGAGCCGCCGCTGGAAGCGGGCGAGCGGCGGGGGGAGGCGGTGCTCGGGGCCCCCCCCCCGGTCCCTCCCTGCTTCTCTCCCTCCCTCCCTCCTTCCCCTGCTCCGGCCCTGCCCGCTCCCTCCTCCCCGGGCCGGCGCTGCGGGCGCTGAGCGCCCCGGGAGGCAGCGCCCGGTTCTCGGTTCTCCTCTCCCGGTTGCATCAAGATGAGCGGAGGAGGAGAGGTGGTGTGTTCGGGCTGGCTCCGAAAGTCGCCGCCGGAGAAGAAGTTGAGGCGATACGTGAGTGAGGAGACGGGAATGGAGATACGGGGATGGGGGTATGGGGTTAGGGACGGGGACGGGGACGGGGATGGGAGCTCCGCACCCAACAGCCGCTGCACCTGCTGCCCGCTGTTGGCTCCGTGCCCCCCGCCCGCTCCCATCGGAGCCGCCCCACGCTGCGGGGACAGCGCTGAACGCCGGGTCCCTCCGTCGGGTGCTCGTTGACACGGCCCGCTCGGCACGGCCGTGCTTCTGGGGTACCTTTGTCCCCAGGGGTAAAGGTGAAGCATCTCCGCTTCTCTCCTCGCACCCCATAACGGTCGCTTCTCCCCCCCCCCCCCCCCTCCCCTCCCGTGATTCCTCTGAATCCCGCAATGTTCTGACGCTTTGAAGATCGCCCCAGTAGCGCTCCGATCGCCCTTTGTGCCATTAGCGGCCGAGATCAAAACATTTTGAGGAAGTTGTAAAAGAGGGTCCAAATGCCGCCTCTGTCACATTCCCCGCTGCTCGTTGAAAGAAATAACTGTTCTTTGAGCCCTCCTCTGCCTGATGGGCTCCGTGCAGGGCTGGAGGAGCTGCCACCCTGTGACTCGGCACATCCTTCACCCCAGTGCTGGTATCAGGTTGTGAGGATGCGCCCCGTTGGGTACTCTCCTTCCTGGGGACATTCATCCCCCACCCATGGATGCTCTGCCTCCATGGGGACCGCCACCCATGGATGCTCTGCCTTCATGGGGACCTCCACCCATGGATGCTATTCCTCTGTGGGGACCGCCACCCGTGGATGCTCTGCCTCCATGGGGACCTCTGCCCATGGATGCTTTCCCTTCCTGGGGACCTCCATCCTTCAGTCCCATCTCTTTCCCCTGGATGTATTTTTTGGGATCCATCTGCCTGGTGTCGAGGGATGGAAGCATTGCTATTGTACCCTTCAAAGGGAGGTGGATCGTAGTCCCATTCTACAAGCTAACGTAAGGTTGGAGAAGTATCCCATTCGTGATTTGGTGTTACCAGCCTCCCTCAGAGCAGAGGCAGCCCGATAGACAGCAGTGGTGCTGTCAGCCTCCCCAAAACAGGAGCAGCCCTATCGGTGGTGCTGCGTTGGACCCTTTGCAATCCTTTCCCTGAATGCCTGTGCCCCTTTGAGGTGTGGTGATGGAGCCGGGAAGGAATCCAACCCCAAATGTACCGAGACAAAGGTGCAGACGGCTGTTTGTGTGAGTAACGTCCAAGCCCTAATGCACGCAGGCATCTCTGGGAGATGGACGGGATGACTTTGTGCATGCTGAACTGTGGAGGATGCTTTTAGCTTAATGGAGCAAAGCACCTTCCTCCCTCAGAAATCAACTAATTGCCGATCCTGAGTCACCGGTGGCCTTAACTCATCAAACATCATTAGCTCCCCGGCGTCCGCCCCGTGAAAGGGCGCTCACACCGCCGGCTGAATATCCACCCTGTGCTCCGGCATTCCAGCATAAATCTGCTCAGCGCCGCGCGTGAGGGTGTGACGCCCTCATTACCGACGTGCATAAGGAGCGCTTTTCATCCAGATACACCCCAAAGGCCTTCAGTTGAAGGCAATGGTTGTCAAAAACTAACCACCCTTTTAATGCCCAAAAGGTTACAAAGTCAGTCTGTTGC
>JANHGO010000041.1:32155742-32171869 GCA_024606505.1 Aquila spilogaster
ACCAGATCAGGTTGCTCAGAGCCCCGTCCAACCTGACCTTGAATGTTTCCAGGGATGGGGCATCGACCGCCTCTCTGAGCAACCAGGGCCAGTGCTTCACCACCTTCATCGTAAAAATTTTTTTCCTTATATCTAGCTAAATCTACCCTCTTTTAGTTTAAAACCATTACCTTTTGTCCTATAACTACAGGCCCTATTAAGAAGTCTGTCCCCACCTTCTCCCCTTCTGACTTTCATGCATGGAAGGGTCTCCTTGTACACGGCCACAAAGCACAGAGCTGTCCTTTAATTCTCCTCCTGGCTCCTCCTTAAAAAACCCATGGAAAAAAACAAAAACAAAAACCTATCCCTAAACAAAACCCTTGGCTTTAGTTGTGTGACCGATGAGCCGAGACCAGCGCATGTTGTGCCGGTCTGTACTGACTCACTGTCTCCTGGTGCTCTCTCGCTGGACGTGCCTGTCTGTTGTCTCCTGAGTTAGACGTGGGTTTAGCGTGGTGTTTTGTGTCTATCCGCTGCCCGGCACGATGGGGTTCGGGGGTGGGCTTTCTGGCAGAAAAGTAACGTAAAAAATAACTGCTGTCGTTGTAGAGCAGCTCTTAGCTTCCTGTCGTTAAATCAATGCACTTTGCCTATTCATTTACGTACTGTGAAGTCAGAGTATTTTCTGTCTGGCTGAGATGTATATTTACAATTTTGACTGAAGCAAAAGCTTCTCATCTTGTACTGGTTTTACAGTCCCTTAGTGCTTCCCCCGACCCCGCACTGGTTTAACTGGGGGGAGAGTTTGGCTTTGTGCATCAGTGGTCTTTTTTACATCAAGCGGAAGCAGTTTAATCGAGATCATCAGAAGACCTGCTCCTCTCCGATGGGGTGAGCAGAAGAGGTGAAGGGAGGGTATAACGGGCTGATTTACTGATCGCAGCCCTATTCCCAGGGGGAACTCCCTGATGAAGGGCTTGTTTTGGCCACCGAAGTAGATCCTTCATATCCCACTTGAAGATGCATAGCGAGGATGTCCTCATTAAATGGATGTAGGATGTGGACTGAAGTAGGACCACCGGAGCAGAGAAGTCTTAGGCTGCTCAATAGGCGGAGGTACCAGGTGCTGATTGGGATGAAATTTTATAGCAGGGAGAAGAAAGGACATCCCTTTAATTCTGCAGCAAAATAAAAAAAAAGGGGTATTAAGGACAGCGATCTCCTTTTTTTTTCCTCTTCTCTCTGAGGAGTTTTAATGGGTCACTCTCATGCTCAGCTGTGCCATGCCTGATTCGGGATGCTCCTCTCTGCCGAAAATAGGAAACGGTTGCAGAGACTCTAGAGAAAAGCACCAAAAAATGAGCAGAAGCCTAGAAAACATGGAAAGACTGAAGGATATGAGGTTGTTTAGTCTAGGGATGAGAGGGCTGAGAGGAGAAATAACAGTCCTTGAGTATGTCAAAGGTAGCTGCGAAGGGGAAGGCAGTAAACCGTTCTCTGTGGCCAGTGGTGGGATGCCAAGAAGTGCTGAGCTCAAACTGCAGCAAGGGAAACAAGTGTTAGGAAAAAAACTTCCTAACCCCTGTTTGCCAGAGGAGTGGAGCAGTGGAACAGATGGTTTGGGATGGGCTCGGAGTCTCCATCGGTGGAAGTTTCGAAGAGCAGGTTGGCCAAACTGTGCTTTCAGGAGAGCTGATCCTGTTTTGAGGCAGTGGAATAAATTTGACAAATTCTCCAAAAGTCCCTTCCAGTGCTGGTTTAGGTGAGTTGATGGATTTTGAGCCTGAACTCAGGGAGGGATAACAAAGAGGCTTTAGGGCACAGATCATGGCACCTGGATCTGCTGATGGGACTCAGGGAAGTCCTCTGACCCAGTGCAAACAAGTTCTTTGTAGAAAGTTTTGACAGCGCTGAACTCCATGACTTCGCCTCTTATTCTAGCTGTCAAGCTGCCTTGCTGCGCCCCGCTCCTCCCATGTAATCTCCAGGCTTGATGCAAAAAGACCATCAGGCATTTTAGCTGTTGTCATCTGCCCCGTGATTCAGAGGAGGGATGAACACTTGCTCCACCGGAGAAGGTTTTGCAGGTCAGGGGGTGCATTTTGCTTGCAAGGGCAGTGCCCGCCAGCACTCCTGCTGCACCACCTCTCTTGTGCAATGCTGCACAAAGGTCACGCTCCATAACGTGTTTCTCTGCTGCATCATTGCTGATGACTCAAAACAACCTCTTCCCTGCAACGTTCTCTCGGGGTCATTTTGTTTGAGCGTGGGGCTGCGTTCCTTTGCCCACTGTAGCGTTTTCTGGCAACAGTCCGATGGTGGTGTATTGTCATCATGATGATCTAATAACTTGCAGCTACTTGCAGAATGGTTATGGGGATGATGGAGTCAAACTCTTCTTGGCTGTAGCAGGTGACAAAATAAGGGGCACCAACCACAAACCAGCTTTGGAGGTTGGGTCTTAGGGAAGCTCCTCCACTAAGAGGGTCATGGTGTAAAGGAACAGGTTCCCACAGAGGCTGCAGGGTCTCAGTCTTCGGAGATTTTCAAGATTTGCCTAAAGAAAATCCCAGCTGACCTGATCTAGTCACACCTCAAATGCAAGGCTGGACTAGAGGCTTCCCCAGGTGCCTCCAAACCAACATTTCTGATACCTCTGTGGCATAGCGCAGCCCGGAGCGACCAATTTAAGATGCAATGTAGCTGCTTTAGCCCAGCTCCCCGTGCAGGTGGATAGTCCTTGTTTTGTTTTCTACCAACACGAGCAACCTGGGGGAAGTGCTATGCTAGGGCAGTTCTTCAGCTGCTGAAACTCAAACTGGTTTGGTCAGGGCTAGCCCGCATTTCTTCCCGAGGCATTGCATCGATCGAGGTGGACGTGCCCATAGAGGTAAGGAGTCCGTGTGGTGTGTGGGGAGTGAAACCGGTGTATTTTCCTGGTGTTCTGGCTTTGCTAAGACAGCTCGAGCGGATCTTCAGCTGTCTGTCCTGACTTCAGAGCTGGCCAATGGTCCTGGCAAAGTCCACAGTAGATGTGACAGATTGATGGTGGCAAAGCACAGGTTGAACTTAAGAAATACAAACAATACTTAAGGGAAGTGTAACAGGAAGATGGCTTTGTTTCTCTTTGGAAGAGAGCAGAAGTGATGTTGAAACCCTTTTTTCTTTTTTTCTCTTTTTCTTTTAGCGAGTGTCAGATGCAAGAGGTGATGTAATAGTGTTTACCAGACTGAAGCACATAATTTATAGTAGTGACTCAAAGGCAGAGCAAATATTATTTATTTGGATTACAGTAGCAGCTGAGGTGACTGGGATTGGGGCTTGATGCTCGGGGTGTTTGGTGAGACCACATCTGCCCTGAAGGGTCTGGTCAGATGGGGAAACCGAGGCAAGGAGCAAGTCAGTGGTTTGGCTGCACTTGTGTTCAGGGTCATTCCTACAGCTGGGAACTCAACTTGGCTTTATCTCTTCTACCTGAGCCAGGGGTTTCCAAGCTGCTCGCAGGCTGCTGGGGATGTGTGAAGCTACGGAAAGGGATTGCAACTGATCCACAGAAGTGCATAGTGCTTCTAGCAGGGATTTAGACAGCGAGAGTGCCAAGGTCATCTGGGGGCTGTCTGAGATGAGTTGATCCAAAAGATTTGGAAATTACTGCTTTTAATATAAACTGCCCTTCCTTTCAGTACTCCTTTCAAGTCTTTAAGGTCTCACTGCCCTTTCATAATGCTTAGGTGAATCTTACAGCACCTAACAGTGGTGACAAAGCATATTTATCCTTATCTCAGGAGATGGGAGAAATGAGGAAGAGAGACCTTGATTTACTTCGGGGTGCGCAGAGAGCAGCAATAGAGCTGAAGCAGGTTTCTGGAGTGCTGTCGCTGCCGTTCTGCGTGACCTCTCCTTCACCTCTCAGCCCTTCTCCGCAGGATAGACCCATCCTGCCAAGGGTTTGGGCAAAAAGAGGTTAAGCCCAGGTTCAACAATATGCAAATGCTTATTATCCCACACCGTCCTTTGGCTGGGTAATTTTATGGAATTTTAATTGCGGCACACCTAGGCATATCGTTTGGTCGAGAGGCGTCATGTAAACACAGGCTGTTGTGATTTCCTCATCCAGAGCTGCGAGTGGGGGTGTTGAGAGCCTGGCCCATGCCATCAGCTGGGGCACCTGGCTCTGGAGAGGCTCCCAAAGCTGCTGAGCATCCAGAAAGTCTCCTGGAACATACTGGATCTCTGCTGTGGGTCACTGAACAGCACCTACCGTAGCATTCCTCCTGCGGATGAATAAGCTAGGGGCAGACCTGCCCTCCAAAGCTTCACTTGGTGCCTCCGCAGTCTAGCGATGGCTCCTGCAATTCTGTTCAAATAATAAAAATAACTTGAGAAAGAAAAATCCTCATTCTTGTTTGCACATCAGATGATCTCTGTGCCTTATCTCTGGTCCTTCCCCAGCACACAGCAGTGCAGGCTCGAAAGGAGCAGAGCAGGGAAAGGCTGAGTTGGGTTTTTGTTTGCCTTTTCCAGTCTCTTATCCCAGCTTCAGAAGTCATCGGCGTTAGAAATCACTTGTTTACACTCTTGCAGACCGCTATGTTAATATCCCAGCATGGCTGGATACTTTCAGGCAAAAGCTTTCAGAGTTGCTGGCCTGGAAACGCTGGTGCAAAGCGGTCCAGGTCTCACTCCCATGGAGGGATGGGTGGGTTTGCTCCTCCTTAGGCTTTTTCAGTCTGAATCTGGAGAAATTGGATCAGAACCTGAACGCCTTGCTGCCAAGTGAAACCAGCTTTGTGGTTATCACAGGTTAAACCAGCAGCAAATTGGCAGTGAACGTGGGAGGCTGTATAGATGCAGTCGGTGCGGAGCATCCCTTCTCTTTCTTATTCACGATTAGCAACAAAAAAGGCAACTATTCAGCATGTGAAATTGCAAAGAACAGACCTGAGACCTCAAGAAGCGATCCCGCCCATGTGCACGCTTCCAGGCAAACACACTTGCACCTAAGATATGCCTGCAACAACCTGGTTTTAAAATGTACAGAGAGGAATTCCTCAAGGTCAGCATGCAAACCTGCACAGTGCAGTCGTACGTATGTCATCAATCATATCTAGCCATACAGCAATTTAAATATGTGTTGTGTTTACATTAAAAAAAAAAAAAGAAAGAAAAATAATAAATAAATCAGCTTCACTCAAAAAAAACCCCAAATCATAGTCATCTTTAGCCTGCAAGCTGTGCCTTTAAAGAACAGGAGGAAAATATGAGTGCTGGAAGCATATGTTTCTTGCTGTGTAAGATAGCCAGTGGTGCCTGTTTCTGCAATGAATCTGGAATAATTTGATGCCAGCAACCTGCGGGGGGAGGATTTCATCTCTGGATTTGTCTTTTCGTATTCGGTTCCTTTTTTTTCTGAGCTCTTGCGCAGTTTTCCTGGAGAAGGTTAGTATCTGGGAAATCTTGCATCAGTCTGGTTGTCTGCATTACACTAATACCTAGAAATGGACTTCTCCATCCAAACGTGAATATTCTCACACCAAAATGATGCCTGTTCAGGATAGGAGGTTCACTCTTCGGCCAGGAATGGGACATTTTTATTCATAGTTTCAATCTGGCTTTGAGGCAGGACCAGTTGAAAACAGCTCTTAGACATTTCTGTATTAAGCGTTCAGGTTGCTTCTTCCTTTCCATTGCTTGGAAAGCTTTTCCATTTCTGCCTGCTCTGGACTCTTCTTCACATGGCCTCTGAATTTTTAAATCCTGTATGTTCGGTCTCTCTTTTTCCTGTAATCTATTGACAGAAATATCTTCTGGTTGTTTTTTTTATTATTATTATTTATTATTTCTTTTGCTTCCCAACGTCTTTTGGACACGTCCAAAATATCTCTGTTGTGTCTCCTGGATCTAAGATGCTCTCCTAATAGCATCTCAGTACTTGTTATGCATCTTATTCCACTCAAACCTGGTATTTTCCAAAGGCGTTTGCTTTGGAAGGCATTTAGACATCTCTTTGGTGGAGTTCCAGCTCCCGCATCCATATGGTAAGATGGAAATAACATTTGAGTCAAAGATTTGTGGTCTTCTGAATTTTGTAGATTTTCAGTGATTAAGTTTTGCTGATGATCACAGCTGCTGCCTCACCCATTCAGGTTCCTCGCTGACCTTCTGAACATCCCTGTGGACTTCCATATGGCTGCCAAAGGATGCAAGTTGACTTGCTAAACAAACTCCTTGGCCACTTAACATAATACCCAAACGGGGATTATGTCTTGTTTCCAAAATTGATTAGTAAACCTTCCTTTCCCTCCTCTTTTCTGGTGACACTGAGGTGTCGTCTAAATTTTCAGCTTCAAAGAGCTGTGTCATGCGTACGTGGTAGGTCTGGCACTGTGTGCTCCTGTTGAACTGGGCAATACTTATGTTTGTCTGCATTTTTTTATCTCATAGTAATGTCAGTAATCATGCTAAATGGGGTTATTAGTCATTGCTGCTGATCCATTCTGCAGATCTTCATCCACATACTTATTTAATCATCTTTCGAGTTTCTTGTTGTTTATTTGTAGGGTAGATATGTGGGTTTTGACTGCTCCCTGGATGCTCTTGGCTTGAAACAGTGCCCCACGACAAAGCGAAGATTGGCTATGTAATTAGCTCGGGGTTTTGGTACTCCGTAGTTGCCTCTCCCTTCCAAAGTCCTGCTCGCCTCCGGATCTCCTTCCTTCTCATGCCGCTTTCACGCGGGTGCTGTGCTTGAAAGCCATCCAGCACAGGAAGGGGCAAACACAATAAATGCCCCTTTTGGCTTATTGACAGCAGAAAATAGCCACTCTGCTTCCATGCCATCGACGCCGCACACAGCTCCTTTGATTGTGGGTCTCTGTGTCCTAAATAGCTCCCTCCAGATAGGAAGCTCCCAGGAAAACCTCATTTGCTTTGACCCAAGAAGAATCAATGACTTGAGGCTTGTGTTCTCCCTCCCTCTCGCCTCCCCTGCCTCCCTCGCCCACTGTCCACCGCACGTAACGTCAGACCGGAGTTTCCAGTGGGGCGGTGGGGAATAGAAGGGCTCATTGTTTCGGGGGTCAGGGCACGGGGCCGGGGTGGCAGGAGAGAGGGGAGCGGAGCTGGCGGCTGAGCCCCGCTGCCACCTCCAACCTGGCCCTATATCATCCATAGCGGCAGTCGTGCAGTCAGCGAGCGGTCTGTGACTGTGGCAGGCTTTAAGCCTTTGAGGGAGGGGAATAAATAAAATTAATGAAAATTGAAAAAAAAAAAAAAAAAAGAAGAAAGGCAGAAGAGGTGGGATGTAAGGAATGACAGGGAGTGTATGGGGTCCTTCTGGCTGTGCTGAGCAGAAGGAGGTGCTGAGAAATGATGCAGGCTGGTCCCCGCTTGAGGCTCGAAATTGGGGATTGAGGTTTGAACCTAGTCCTGACTGTGCGGGTCCCTCTTTGAGCCTTCTGTGTGCGTGGAGTGAGGCAGGACAGGGAGCGGGGAGTTTTCCTGCCAGCGATCGGGACTTTATCCTGCAGCAATGTGTGTGTGGGTGGACCCCTGACACCAGAGTCTTTGGAGAAGGGTGATGAGAGTGATTAGGAGCCTGGGAAAGCTTTACACGGCAGGCCTCCGAAACAGCGAAGGACAGCCACCTTCCAAAGAAAGGGAATGAGAAAGTGCCCTGAGAAAAGCCTGCAGGGCTGCCGTCCGTGCAGAGGGGGGCCAGCATTTTAGCTTGGCTTGTAGGACTTCTTACAGGACCACCCCAAGGTCCTTCTGCCGGGGGGTAGCCCAAAGTGTTTGGCACATCACCAAAGCACGGTGGGGTCTGATTGCAGGTGGTGGGTGTCCCAACCCGTTCCCTGAACCCATTCATGGAGAGGTAAGGTTTGCACTCGGGAGAAGTGATCAGACATTTCTGATCCCTCAGCATCAAACGTAGAAGGGGAGCCGGTCACAGATGTTAAAGCTTGCAAGATCTTTTCGTCTCTGCATCCTTCAGCAAGTTCTGCCTCCGCTATAGATGTGCGATGCGGGAGAAACATGCCTCCTCCTACCAAGTCTGATTTTGCACCTTTTAAAGGAGATGAGACATGAGTAATGCAAATATCTGCAACAGTAGAAGTTGATACCATGAAGAAAATGCTGGAAGGGACCAAAATCAGTGTTTTGAGGTTTAAACCACTCAACCAGTTGAGGACAGGTCTTTCCTAGTGGTGGGGCTGCCTCCACCTGCCTTTTCGGAGAGTTTGCACCTGCAACAGGGTGTGCTTTGGTCCGGGACTAGCTAGATCCAACACCATACCCATGGAGTTGCCCCCAGAGCCACCTTTTGAGCTTCTGCCTTGCACTCCCTTCAAAGTCAACCCGAGGGAGGGCCTGAAAAGATCAGGCTGTTGTCTCAAACACTTGCAAAACATGTTGGCTGAGGCTTCGACTGGGAATCAATCAATACGCTCTTTTTAGCATCAAATCAGTACAGCCAGCTGGCGTGCAGACGGGCTGATGTATCATGTGCTGTCACAGGGAGGTGTACCGAGGAGCGAGGTTTGAAGACAGAGTCATGTGCAGAGAAGAAGGTTGTCTGCAGGACTTTTGTTTAAAACTGAAGGCGCTTCACGTGCAGCAGAAGGCAGGGTGTCTTACAAGTTCTTGTGGTGGATGGTGCTTCACAAAATACTCTATGCTCAGGAGTGTGTGTTAGATGGTCACAGTGGAGCTAAAAATGAGTATTTGTCTTGGGGCAGGTGGAAACTGGACCTCAGGCATTGGTCTGGGTCGGAACTGAAAAAGGGATGTAAAGCAAATTCTGTCCTGTGCTACGCGTAAGATGTTTATGAGGCTTTTCTGTATGAGTTTTTAGTTAACTAGGGTGCTTGATGAAAATATTCTGTTTGTGATGTTTCTCTGTCCATCCTGCTTCTTGGAAGAGTCTGCCGTGACCCACTCAATGCTGTTAAATGCTGTCATTAAGGCTAGGTGGGGTGAAGCGTGGACCCGCTGCTCTGACATGCTTGTGATTTCAGATAGGATCAAGTTCTTGAGTACCACTTGTGCATGAGAAGCTTCAAGATTTGCATTTGTAATTAAGAAGAAGAGCTTTTAAAGCCTATTCTTTGCATTTCTTTGTACCTGAAGCCTCCCACTAAGCAACAGTAGCTTGGGTTGTGGAGGAAGGTGAGAAGCCAGAACTACGTGTTTGGGGTTTACATGCTCCCCCCTGCTGTGTGCATTACTGCTGAATCAGCTGTAATTTAGGCAGGGTTTAACCTTCTTTTTTCAGTGTGGAAGGGCCTGGTCAAAACCTTGGATTTGTTTCCTTTAAAGCACGTGAGAGTTTTGACTAATTATATATCTTTAAAAAAAAAAAGATAAAATGTGAGTTTGCTAGAAAACCAGACACCAAAGCATGATCAGAAACACAGCTGCGGTGCTCTCCAAGTTGTATCTCAGACATCCATTCCCGGTTGGTGTATATTCCTGGATATTATCATATCTGCTTCTCCCATTTCCCCAAGTTTATCCTTTTGTACCCAAAGTGCAGTGGTGTGGGCTGGTTCATTTTCTTTCCCCCAAGCTCTGGTCCTTCCACTTCCAACTCTCTCACTACTATTCATCCGCCTACCCTGCGTATTACAGGGTCTTGGCATTATAGCACTGAGGTGGGTTGCAAACACAAATTATTTTAGCCTTGCACATCCCAACAGAGCAAAGAGTTGGTGCAAGGGGTTGGACGCTCAGTGGGTTTCCAACCTTTCCACCCTCGTGCTGCCAGGTTGCTTGCTGGACTCTTTCTTGGGTCTTCGCTGTCCCTGCTTCATAAATAAGAAATTAAACTGTACATGGATTAAATTAATTTTTTGGGGTCTGCATCAAGTCCATTACAGAGCTGGGAACCGGACACCAACATCCTTCAATCCTACCTTCATCTTACCCATTTCTAAGCTGCATCTCGGTGTCGGTGTGCTCTGTCCCGGCCGCCTCATGTTGAGAAAGTCCAAGTTTTCTAAGTCAAGTTCACCTCACGTGTGCCTTGCCTTGAAGTGCATCGGATGAGGTTAGGAGTGAATTCAGCCTGTTTAAAAACTCAGTTCATCTGCCAGACGGGAAAATCTGATGAGCGGAAAGTCAATCAGACGTGGGAAAGGAGGGGGAAAAGGCGAGCAGTTGTCGTCGGCGCTGCATTTGTTGTGGGTTTGTAAAATCAGTGGATTTACTCTGTTTCGGGAGTAAACACGTGGCAGTGCACACGTGTGTGCTGGTAGGTGAACTCAGTTGGGTAATAAGAGTAAATCTTGCTCTGCTTTTGAGAGGCTGGGACTAAAACATGGTATAATAGTGATGCGTATAATTTTGTACGGTGAGCCAGTAATTTACTGTGCTGTTTTGGCCATCAGCGCAACAGCTAGAGGCTGTTAAGATAATTTAGTGGTGGTTTGTGGTTATAAATACGTTTCCATCGTGACTAAGGATTCTAATAGATATTAAATTCAGCTGAGGGGTTTTTAGTATTTTTTTTTTTTATTTCATACTCCCCAGTGTTTCTGTTTTGACTTATTAATCTTAAGGAATAAGATGAGGAATGGCTATTAAATGTTTTTTAATGTCTAAAATAGGAGTTGTAAAAGAACTAAAACAAAAATGGATGATGCAATTAATTTAGTGTAATCCAGTTGTTCAGCAGTGGGGCTCTGGGGTATCCTGCTCTTGGCTGCTGATACTACAGGTGTGTTGGATGATGTGCAAAGCTATTGTAATGCAATTCTTTGTCATATACATGTTTTTCACTTGAAATATTGTGGGTAAAAGGGAAAACAGTTTTCTCCATCCATCTTGGCCTCATGCAAGATAGGTTGTGCAGAATTAAGAACCGATTTTTTAAATTTAAATGCGACTGCATCCAAATGTCAAGGTGCCCACATAGCAGCTCAGGACCTCAAAAACCCCTAGGACCTTAGCTATGGATTTCCAGCCATGTCCTGCATCCATACAAAGACCTGCCTTCCACCACTGAGAAGCAGGCAGTGTGAGAAGCGATGTGATCTGCTGTGGGAATGCCTCAGCTCTCCTACTCTGCCGTCTTAATCCGAATAATAACAACAAAAAGTTTGAAGGCTTAGTTTGGAATTGGATAGCTCTCCAAAAATAGGCTCTCCCTGGAGATATCTCCTACTTCCTGCTGGGCTGGAAAAGCTGTGCTGACAGCCTTTGCGCTTGGATATTTAGGCATCTCCTGGAACCTAGAGCATGAAGGAATGCAAAATAATAAAGGAAATCAGTTGAACTTGTTAAATTTCAGAAGAGCATTTGGTTTGAGTTTCACAAAGTGTTCCCCAAACCCCTCCCACGTAGAAAGCCACCTGGGCCAAACCCTAATATTTACAAATATTTTTGAGATCTTCCAGGTTTTGGAGCTCACAAGTTTTTGAGATCTTCCAGGCTAGACCCTTTTTCTATAAATAATAGCTCTTGGCTTGAATGCATATGAGCTCCTGGAAAGTGTGGACCCCAAACAGGGCTCCCTGCATCCAGAGCTGTGTTGGCTCCAACCCTGTCTTCATGTGCTCAGAAGTGGGGGAAGGCATTGAATTGAAAAAAAAAAAACCCAAAAACAAAACCAACAAACTTCTGTTATTTTGTTATGTTGGAAGGTCTCTGACAGTCTCAAGGAATAGCTGATACCATCTGGTATATCTTAGGAGTTTGTCATTGGGAGCTTTATCTCTCCGCTTGCCTTCAGGACAATGGGCTGAGCCTGAAGGCAGCAGGCTCGGAGGTTTCCTCTCCGCAGCTCTATGGGCTGCATGTTTTTGTACCCTCATCTTTCCATTTTATTTTAGTCTTCCTTTCTCCTTTTCTTCTAATTCTTAACACTTAGAAGGTTGTCAGCAGGAACCCACTTTTCCCAGAGTGTAACTTGTTGTATTTTGCTCGCTGAAGACCTGGTTTTACGGCACTGAGTAGAGCCACCTCTGCAAGTCCATCTTAAGAAGAGTAGGAATGAGCAGAGGAAGGCTTACGTGGCCGTCCCCATGCCGCAGAGCATCCCAGCGACCCAGCCTGAACCTCTGCCTCGACACACAGCCATGCCACGAGGAGCAACCCCCCATTCCAAGCAGAAGTCCGCAAAACCAAGGCCAAGGTACAAAAAAGCAGTATTATTAACCTGACTTGA
The DNA here is from genome assembly GCA_024606505.1 of Aquila spilogaster. NCBI lineage: Eukaryota > Metazoa > Chordata > Aves > Accipitriformes > Accipitridae > Aquila > Aquila spilogaster. Next base: position 32,167,894 of record JANHGO010000041.1, read on the forward strand.
CATGTGGCGAGCCTGGGCTTGGGAAGCTGGAAAAATCTACATTTCCAAAGTGGTTGATTAGGGATTTTAGTGTGAAACTCTTTTTCCTCCATCCTCCCGCTTTAAGGTTTCCACAGGGATTACTGGGATGATGCGGACGGCTGGTATTTCACCCCGCTGTCTCCCCAGCCACACCAGCACCAGCTCTAAAACCCGTGTCGGGAACAGAAGTTCAGAAACACAATCTCAACCTTTCCCAGCTTGTTTTTCCCATCTGTTTTTAAAAGCGTGTTCTTGCCACTTGGACCTTTCTGGGCTCGATCTTGTGATCCCTGATGTAGTATGACATTTCCAGTTTATTAGGAATGCTTTTGTTTATTTGCTGGGTGGGTTTTTTTCTTTCTTTCTTTTTTTTTTCCTTTTTCCCTAGGTTCTGCGGAGGCTTTCTGCCTCGGCTGCCAATACAAACGTCCCCTCCGTGCCGGGAGGTGCCACCCACACCCGTCCTCTCTGAAATCAGGACAGTTATCTCAGCGGCTGCAAGTCCTCTGAGTGCTATGGGGGCTCTTATTAAATAAAAGGAAGGCTGATTATTTTTTCCTATCCTTTTCTACTGTTCTGTAAAAAAACCCCAGGTCCTAGAGTGCTGAAGCAAGTGAGGTTTTAAAAATCTGTTGTCTTTTTTTAGCTTACTTAAGGAAAACCAGCAAGAAGGGACTCAGGGCTTGAGTTTGCTGGTGGCATTTTCAGTTTACCCAGCCTGTGTCTGCTTTTCTTAGCAGATTGAGCGTACCGCCTGTTGCATGCAAGTGTGAGTTTCCTTCTAAGCTGAAGGTGGCTGGACCAGCCTTCGCATCACTCTGTCTTTCCATTTTTGCACAGAAAGCACCACGCTTTCCTCCAGTGCTGGACAGATATCATCAACAGATGAGTATCGGTGCCAGGGCAATATTGGGATTGCAGTTCAGCTCTGCCCATAGTGTGCTGCTTTCCTTAACCTACGTGTCCCTCTCTAAAACCTCCTTTGTTCTCCTGCCTCAAAGAACTAAATCAAGTGATACCTTTTGGAGACCTATATTCAGTTCCTGGCTGGCATAAATCCCCCTATAAGACTTCAGAGATGCTTAGCTGCTTTTCTAAAATACTTTCAGCTGTACCGTACCAGCCCACGAAGCGCACAGTGGTGTGAGAAACTGCAATCTCAATACAGGGCAATGGTGTTTCCTGGGGCGGGGGGGTTGCATCCAAAAAGCATTTTTTAAATCGTCAGGAGAGTCCTGTGAGCATCCAGCTGTGGGAGGAGGGGGCTCGTGGTGGCCTGGGCTCTCATGCACCACGAGGAGCAGGTGCTCCATGTCATCTTCTTGGCCGGGGGGGCAAGGAAGACGTGGGGGCCAGATTGCGCATGTCCATCAGGCTTATGTTTATTAAACCGAACCGAATATCAACTGCATTCCTGAGCCGGGAGGGTAAATCCAGCAAGCGACGTGTGGCTGCAAAAAACTGGGAGTGGAGATGAGGCCGATTCATTTAGGGTCGGTTCAGCCCACACTTCACTGAAGCATCAGGACCAAATCTTTGGTTGCTGTGACCTGTGAAGGGTCCTTTGATCAAATGAAGGTGCTGCTGAACTCCTCTCCTACACCTGTGGTCCTGTACAAACGCAACACACTGTCGTGGTCATTTGCTCAACGAGTGGGAAATCTTTGTTCTTTGCCATCAGGATCAGAATTTGGGTCTGTAACCAGAAAGGTTTGCAACCAAAAATCTTTTACATAGCCAAAAGTACCCCAAAAAGCTCAGAAAGTCCCAGGGAGCTCAGAACTGCTGTGTCTGCGTTTTGATTTTTTAAATGTTGGCCTTCCCAGGAAAGCAGAGATCCCTCCAGAGACCCCGCGACTCTGATTGCTTCCAGCCAAGCAGCAGGGGCACGTTTCTGTCCAGTGAATCTGGTTTCTGCATCAGCTTTCCCAGAGACCAGCCCTTACCTCCCTCTGTCTTTCCATTTTGCACAGAAATCACCGTGCTTCCCTCCAGCGCTGGAGGAATATCATCAACAGATGAGTATCAATGCCAGAGCAATACTTGCTCTCAGGCAAAATGAGCTTCTTACTGTGCTCCCCCAAATGAACTGAAGTCCGTGCCCGCTCCCAGGGATGGCTTGGGACATGCTTTGGGCAGCATCTGCCCAAGGACGCTCCCAAAAACCTCGCTTCCTCCAGCGCAGATTAAGATTTGCCGGTACCCAGCAACATCAAGGTGAACCTCATCTTCCTGTTGCGTTAATTAGTCTTGTTTAATGGCAGATGCTGTAGAAATAAAAGGAACCAGACGTAAAAGGACTGATTGCAAATGCAGATGCCTTGGAGCAGGGTCAGGGGGACAAGCAGCCGGTCCTTAACTGCGTGCCTTGTCGGGATTCACGACCAAGGGACACAGAGGAGAAAACACCAGGCAGTACCAGACCGCTTGGATGGATTCAACCAACTCGTTGCGATACACTGAATTAGCCTTTATGGGTTTATTTTTAACATTGGGGAAGGCCTCGTCTGCTGGAAATAAAATTGATCGATACGTGCTCGGGGTCCTCGTCTGGCTTGAAATGGCTCCGTGATGGATATGCGTTGCAGAGCCCTTGACCGTCACCCTCTGCGGGCGCTCGGGGAGGGAGCTCGGCGGGGATGAGGATGGGGCGGACGATGCTGAGCCTGAATGGAATTTGGCCTCTGGGGGCTTTGGCCCCGGGGATGCCGGCTTTTTGTGCCCGCTCGGGGCTGGTTTTCATCCTGCAGCAGGATATTGAAAATAATAGGGTTTTCTCATCCTTGCGGCCGTTTTATGAGCCAGCCTCTAACAGTGTCCCTGTTTCCCCAGGGGAAGCAGCTGCTAATTTTTTTCTTCACTTGTTACACTTGCCGTGGGTCTCCCTGCCGGAGGATTTCTGAACAAGGCTTTCAATATTCATAGACTTAACTACGTCGTGAAAAAGGGGCCATTAGTTCCTCCAGTATGATCTCAGATCATTAACTCCACGCTACTGCTTTCCTTTACCATCCTTTATTCTCCTTGTCCTTCCTAAGTGCTGTTTGTTTTTTATCGCTCTGTGTATCCTTTCAGCAATAGTGCTAGCATATTTATTAGTATTAATTGGCATACATGCAACAAATGTCACGCAAGGATCACAGAAGCCGTTGCCTTGGAGAAATCAGTGTATTTATCCCACATGGGGAATCAGAGGCACTGAAGAAACCAGATGGGCATCAGCTGCAGGCATGCCCCGACAGAGCTGACCGTGATTTCTTCCTAAAAGGCAGTTTGGACCTTGCAATCGTTGGCACACTGCTTGCTTTGAAATACTTCAGCCGTGCCCTGGAAACCAGGTGCTACCCAGGTCTTTATTCCAGCAAACCTGCTGGCTTTCACACCACCTTCAATCCTGCAATGAGCATCGCTCCCTCCGCCTTGTGCCACCCAAAATCCCGCAGCCCGCAGTGGGCTGGAGCAGTGCTGCAAGGCGAAAAAGGAAAAAAAAAATAAAATAAATAAAAAAAAATAATAATAGGAGAGACCTGTTCTGGAGATGATAATGATAATAATTTTCTCGAGGTGTCATTTCAGAGCTACTTATCTAGGATTAAAAGCAATGCAGGCAGAAGGACCAAAGCTGGGGCTCTATGCTGACTTGGAAGGTAAAAGTAAAGCCAAGAGGGCAAAAAGGAAGGCTGAAGTCCCGTTTTATTATATTTTTACCTCACTGAGCTGCCTCTCAGTCTTGACAGGGGACAATAGGCACTTGTTCCCAGTAAACATCTCCCAGCCGACAGCCTGTGCTGCGGAGGGGACTGGGAAGGGGCTCCCGGGGTTTCGACCGCAGCCGTGAGCCGCCGGGGTTCGGCTCAGCCCGGCCGGCCGCCCGCGTCCCGCTGCGCCGGGGGAGTTTATTTTTCCAGCGCTCCTACTCAGAAACATTTGGCTAAAGGAAAAATTGTGGAGGAGG
>JANHGO010000041.1:32171969-32196929 GCA_024606505.1 Aquila spilogaster
GTTTCCAACCCTGCCTTCGGCCCCCCCCCCCCCCCCCGCTCCCCGGAGGAAGCGGCGGGATGCGCCCGTCCGTCCCACGCAGCGGCCGCGGGGCAGGAAGCGGCGCTGGGCAGATGGAGCTCGGGGGGATCGCTGGGCACCGGCTTCCCCTCGAGTCACGCCGGTTGCGTTGGCTTCCTGCGCTGTGGGTTGGGTCTGGGGACGTTTGTCGCCCATTCTGCTCCATCCCTTTTTACAGCCCTGCCCACGGCGGGGGGTTGGAGCCCGGTTGATCTTTCAGGTCCCTCCCAAGCCGTTCTGTGTTCCCACGATCCCTTTGCTTTTTACTATAGTAGTATTAATATCGCCTAGCGGTTGGGTGTGCTGATCCAATGGTTCTCTCCAATAGCGGTTGGGATTCTGGAGCTGACAGCACCGCTCCCATTGCAGCCTGCAACAAAAACACACGGTCCGACTTTGATTTTCCACGCACAAAAAGCCCCCACGGTGGCTTTTGTACGGATTCCGAAGGAGGGCTGTGCCGCTTTTCTCGGCTCATATTCTGCTTTGCGACCTCGGAGGAGGAATCTCAAGCTGCAGGATGCTGCTAATTGGGTTTGAAGTTCCTGCTCTGTCTGTATTGACACAGGGAAGATGATGGATTTATTATTTTTTGACAGGCGCTTTCCAGCCTATGTCTGCCCATGGGCGTGTTGCTGACACTGCCCTTGGAAGGGCCGTGCTTGTGTAAGCCGGGCTTTGTTTTGGTTTTACTTTTCAAGGAGATCTTTGGCAAGAGGGGAGGGTGCTCGGTTTTCTTAATAATAAATACCCATCCAGGGTCCGCGGGGCGGGGAGCCCTTCTCTGTGCCTGATCCACACAGCGTTCATCTCTAGTTACGGTCTCACATTAGCGGATTGCGTGTGGGAAATATTGGGGTCAGGAGTTTCTGCTCCGTGGCGTGATGTTCACCAGATCAAACGATGACTGTTCCAAGGCTGAAACAAGCTGTGCCTCTTTCTTGCTTTGTAACTGGGGCATGTGTGGTCTCGGGGCCGTGGTCCATTGGGCTGTGATCTTGGATGAGCCCCATAGATGTTACCAGAGGAAAAGCCGAGCAAACACTTGAAGGTCAAAAGCATTGGAGGTACCAAAATACCAATACCTCCGCTCTGCTTTGCATGCCAAACTCCATCACTGGTTGGCTTGGGTATTTTTCAAGGCAAACACTTTAGTACCTTCTCCCCTTCTGACTTTCATGCATGGAAGGGTCTCCTTACATGCAGCCACAGAGCACAGAGCCATCCTTTAACTCTGGCTCCTCCTTAAAACACCCATGCAAAATATATATATATATATACACATACATACATACATATATATATATACATATATATATAAAATCCAGTCCCTAACCAAACCCTTGCATTATCGATTAGCTGAGACCAGCACACGGTGTGCCAGTCCGCATGGATTCACCGCCGCCCGTTGTCTCTCAGCCCCACGTGGGTTTGGGGGCTCGGTTCTCTTTATGCAGAGCCGGGTTTGGGGTGGGCTCTTGTTGAAAGGCAATGCAGAAGTTAACTGCTGTCATCGTTGAGGAGCTCGGAGCTTCCTGTCGTTAAGTCAGCGCGCTTTGCCTGTGCATTTATGTACCGTGAAGGCAGTGTATTTTCTGTCTGGCTGAAAAACAACACCTTTTTTCCTTGCACTGGTTTTACAGTCTTCTATTGCTTTTCTTTTCCTCACACTGTTTTAACTGAGGGGAGCGTTCAGCTTGGTGCAGCAGTGGTCATCTTTACATCAAACAGGAGCAGTTTGCTCAAGGTCATGGAGTCATAGGATCGTATGAATTGTAAAAGACCTTTAAAGGTCATATGGTCCAACTCCCCTGCAATGAACAGCAACACCCACAGCTCCATCAGGTGCTCAGAGCCCCATCCAGTCTGACCTTGGGTGTCTCCAGGGATGGGGCACCACCACCTCTCTGGGCAATCTGTGCCAGTGCCTCACCACCTTTATTGTAAAAAGCTTTCCCATATATCCAGCCATCTGAAGGTCATCTGAAGGCTTGCTGTCTCTCCTGTGCAGTGGGAAGAGCTTAAGGGATGCAGTGGGTTGATCTGCTGAAATACTGCAGCCTCGAGTACCTCCCACTGAAGGGCTTCTTTTGGGCCCTGAAGTATATCCTCAGTATATCCTGAAGCTGCACAACAAGGGCGTTTTCATTAAATAAGGATGTGGACAGAGGAAGCAGATGTAGGATGAAGACATAGGACCCAGGCTGCCCAAATGATTGGGGTACCAGCATTTCACCCCAATAGGCAAGGTGCTAATTCTGGGGGAGGGGAGAGGAAAGGACATCCTTTTAAGTCCGCAGTGAAAGACTGAGAGATGACTGTTAAGCAAACTGAGCTCCGCTTTTTCTTCTCCAGCTGCTGTGTTTGGCTGTGCCCAACTCAGGATGCTCCCCTCTGCTGAAAATAGGAAACAGTTGCAGACGCTCCTGAGAAAAGCACCAAAAAATGAGCAAAAAACCTAGAAAGCATGTAAAGGCTAAAGGAAATGAAGTTGTTTAGTCTGGGGATGAGAGGAGAAATAACAGTCCTTGAGCATGTCAAAGGTAGCTGCAAAGGGGAAGGGAGTAAGCTGTTGTCTGCAGCCAGCAATGGGAGGCCAAGAAGTGCTGAGCTCAAGCTGCAGCAAGGGAAACAGTGTTAGGAAAAAACTTCCTAAGCTCTGCCTGCGAGGAGTGGAACAGATGGTTTGGGATGGGCTCAGAGCCTCCGTCGGTGGAAGATTCAAAGAGCAGGTTGTCCAAGCAGTGCCTCGCGAGTGCCTGTTGTGAGGCAGTGGAATCAGTTTGACAAATTCTCCAGGTCCTTTCCAGTATTGGTTTGGGTGAGTTTAGGGATTTCGAGTCTGAATTCGTGAAGGACAGCAGTGAGGCTTTATGGGCACATGCGGGGTCAGGTGGTGTGAGGAAAGAGGGCGGTGGGCACGGAATAGGGTCTCCAGGGCAGTGGGCACGACACTGAGCTGCCAGAGCTCAGGGAGCATTGGACATTGCTCTCAGACATCAGGTTTGGGTTTGGGTGGTGCTGTGTGGGGCCTGGAGTTGAACCTGATGATCCCTGTGGGTCCCTTCCAGCTTGGGATATGGTTCTGTGATTCCAGCTGTCAAGCTGCCTTGCTGCGCCCTGCTCCTCCCATGCAGTCTACAACCTTGATTCAAAGGGAGCATCAGAAGGTTTGGCCATTGTCGTCTGCCCCATGATTCAGAGGAGGGATGAGCACTTACTCTTCCAGAGAAGGCTTTGCAGGTCAGAGGGTGCGTCCCCCTTGCCCTGCCAGGGCAGCACCACCTCTCTTGTGCAACACCGCACAAGGATCACGCTCTCTCTCTCTTGTTTCCCTGCCGCATCGTTACTGATGAGTCAGAATACACAGCCTCTTCCCTGCAGCCTTCTCTTGGGACTGCTTTCCTTGGGAGCAGGTCTGCAGCACCTCCCGGGGTCACTGCGATGGTGGTATATTTTCACTGTGATGCTCTTCGTGGCAATCATCTGGACAGTTGGACTAGATGATTTAGAGGTCTTTTCCAACCTCCATGATTCTGTGGTTCTTGACCTAAAACTTCCGCCTGCTGGAAGGGTTGTTCAGGGGATGGTGGAACCAATCTTGGTCGTGGCGAATGGCAAAACAAGGGGCAGCAACAGCAAACAGCATCTTCCCTAATGAGGTCATGGTGCAGAGGGTAAAGCTCCCACAGAGGCTGCAGGGTCTCTGTCTTTGGAGAAATTCAGGGCTTGGCTGGAGAAAATCCCAGCTGTCTTGTTCTAGTCCCACCTCACAGAGTTGGACCAGAAACCTCCAGAGCTCCAATGTTGAGAGAGCTCCAAGCCAACATTTCCCATATACCTGTGGCACAGTGCAACATGGAGACACCGAACTAGGAAGCAACGTAACTGCTTTAGCACAGCTCCCTATGCAGATGGATAGCCCTCGTTATGTTTATTTTATTTATTTATTTTTACCAATGTGAACAGCCATGTGCTGTGCTAAGGCAGCTCCTCTGCTACTAGGCTTCCAACTGGCTTGATCAGGGTGAGCCCAAAGACATGCCCAAGGAGGTAAAGTATTTGTGTTGTAAACTTGGTGCTTTGTCTTTGCTAAGACAGTTGGGCTGACATCTCTCCCTTGTGGCCACGTTGTGACTTCAGAGCTGGCCAATGGTCCTGGCCAAGTCCACAGTAGATGTGAGAGATCGATGGTGGCAGAACACAGGTTGGACTTTAGGACCACAAACAGTACTTGAGGGAAGTGTCATGGGAAGTTTGCTTCATTTCCCTTTGGAAGAGAGCAAAAGTGATACTCAAACCTTTTTTCTTTCTTTTTCTTTTGGAGAATGTTGGATGCAAGAGATGATGTAATAGTGTTTACCAGACCAAAGCACATAATTTATAGTAGTGACTCAAAGGCAGAGCAAATATTATTTATTTGGATCACAGTAGCAGCTGAGGAAACCAGAACTTGGACTCAAAGCACTTGGTGTTGGCCATGAGCCAGCAGTGTGCTCTTGTGGCCAAAAAGGCCAAAGTTATCCTGGGGTGCATTAAAAAAGCATGGCCAACAGGTCAACAGGTCCCCCCTGCTCTGCCCTGCTGAGGCCACATCTGGAGTACTGCGTTCAGTTCTGGGCTACTCGGTTCAAAAAAGCTAAGGAGCTGCTGGAGAGAGTCCAGTGGAAGACCACAAAGATAATCGGGGGCCTGGAGTATCTCCTGTATGAGCAAAGGATGAGAGACCTGGGACTGTTCGGCTTGGAGAAGAGGAGACTGAGAGGGGATCTTAATGCTGTTTAGATAGCTGAAGGATAGAAGTCAAGTGGATGGGGCCAGGCTCTTTTCAGTGGTGCCCAGCAACCCCTATGATTCTGTGATTCTGTGTTGGATGTTCAACGAGACCGTATCTACCAGAAGGGTTTGGTCAGATGGGGAAACCAAGGCACGGAGCGACTTGGTGGTTTGACTGCACTTATGTTCAGGGCCATCCCAGCTGGGAACCAAGCTTGACTTAGAATATGTAGAACATAGAGTCATTAAGGTTGGAAAAGACCACTAAGATCATCTAGTCACACTCTCAACCCACCCTCACCATGCCCACTGACCTGTGACCCTCAGTGCCACATCTCTGCTGTTCTTGAACACCTCCAGGGACAGTGACTGCACCACTTTGCTGGGCAACCTGTGCCAAAATGTCACCACTCTTTCTGAGAAGAGATTTGTCCTAATATCCAACCTGAATCTTCCCTGGTGCAACTGAAGACCATTACCTCTTGTCTTATCACTGTTACCTGGGAGAAGAGGCCAACTCCCACCTCGCTACAAGCTCCCTTCAGGTAGTTCATCCCATCTAGTTGGGTCAGGGCTTCCCAAGGTCTTGTTCCCCTGTTGTAACGCTCAGATGCTGCAGCTGGATCTTAGGGCAGCCAGCGGTGGTGATGCAGCACTTTCATCCCTATCTTGGGAAGGGTGCACAGGGAGCAGTCATAGAGCTGAAATAGGTTTCTGAGTTCTTTTGGTGCGGTACTGCACAGCCCATCCCATCTCCACAGCACATACCCATCCTGCCAAGGATTTGAGCAAGAAGAGATTGAGCCCCAGATCAGCAACATGCGTTGTATGAGTTTCATGAATAAGCCAGGAGCATCTCTGCCTTGCAGTGCTTCATTTGGTGTCTGCAGCTTACCAATGGCTTCACGTCCTGTAATTCAGTTTAAACAAGTGTAGCTTGAGGAAGAAAAATCTCTCTTCTTGATTGCATACCGGCTGATCTCTGGGCATCACCACTGCTCTTTTTGCAGCACAGAGCAGAGCAGTGCAGGGCGGAGCAGGGAAAGCTTTGGGATTTTGCTTGACTATTCCACTTCATCCACCCTGAGAAGTCTTTGGCTTTAGAAATGAGTTGTTCACAATGCTGCGCTAATAACCCTCTATGATTGGATGCTTTGGGAGTTTGGGATCGCAGGGGGCAGAGCTGGCAGCTCAAATAAATTAAATTAAGAATATATATATATATATATATAAATCAACACGGAACATCAACCTCAGTCCAAAAGAACTCATCATCATCTTCAGCTTATAAGCAGTGCCTTTAGAGAATGAGAGGAAAATGTGAGTGCTGGAGGCGTGTGTTTCTTACTGTGTAAGATAGCCAGTGGTGCCTGTTTCTCCAATGAATGTGGAATAATTTGATGCCAGCAACCTGTGGGGGGATTTCGTCTCTGGATTTGTCCTTTCGTATTTGATTCCCTCTTTCTGAGCTCTTGCACAGTTTTCCTGGAGGAGATTGGAAGGATCTGGGAAACGTTGCATCAGTCTGCATTACAATAATACCTAGAAATGAACTTCTCTGTCCAAATGTGAAATTTCTCGCCCAAAACTGATGCCTGCTCAGGATGGGAGGTTCACTGTGGGGCCAGAAATTGGGCGTTTTTATTTATAGTTTCAATCTGGCTGTGTGGAGGGCCAATTGAGAGCAGCTCTTAGACACTTCTGTGTTAAGCATTTGAGTTGCTTCTTCCTCTTAGCAAGCTTTGCCAGCTCTGCTCTGGCCCCTTCTTCCCATGGCCTCAGTAGGTTTAAATCCTGTGTGTTCAGTCTCTATTTTTCCCTGTAAAGTATTAACAGAGATCTCTTCTGGTTGGACTTCGGGATTCTCCTTTCCAGCACCTTTTGGGCATCTGAAATACTTCCATTGTGTCTCATGGGTTACTCTAGGACGCTGTCCTAATGGCATCTCAGCACTTGTTATGCATCATATTCCGTTTAAACCTGGTATTTTCCAAAGGCATTTGCTTTGGAAGGCATTTAGACATCTCGTTGGTGGTGTTCCAGCTCCTGCATCCATATGGTAGGATGGAAATAACATTTGAGTCAAAGATTTGTGGTCTTTGAATCTCATAGATTTTCGGTGATTAAGTTTTGCTGATGATCACAGCTGCTTGTTCAGGTTCCACCCTGACTTTCTGAACGTCCCTGTGGACTTTCTTACTGCTGCCAAAGGATGTCAGTTGGCTTGCTTAGCAGACACTTAATGTCATACCCGAATGGGGATTGTCTCATTCCCAACACTGATTGGTAAACCTGCCTTGTCCTCCTCTTTCCTGGTGGCACTGAGGTGTATTCTGACTTCTCCTGGTGACACAGAATGACAGATTGACTTGGGTTGGAAGGGACCTTAGTGCCTGTCCAGTTCCAACACCCTGCCATGGGCTGGCTGCCACCACCAGGTTGCCCAGGGCCCCGACCAACCTGACCTTGAGCACCTCCAGGGATGTGGTACCTACAAGGAGAGGGAAGGTTTAGGACCAAATTCAGCTCAGGCATTCAGTACTCCACCACTCCCTCTCCCTTTCAAAGTCTCTCTCAACTCCCCTGTGTAGGGCAGTGCAGCAGATCCACATCTTCCTCCCATGCAGCTTGTGGGCTTGAGATCCATCCAGCGCAGGAAGGGGCAGACCCAACAAATACCCGTGCCAGCGTATTTATGGCAAAAAATAGCCATGCTGCTCCCACGCCGTCAGTCCTGCACACAGCTCCTTTGATTCCGGCTCTTCTGCAGCTCTCTGTGTCGTTCCTAAATAGCCCCCTCCAGATAGGAAGCTCCCAGGAAAATGTCATTTGCTGTGACAGAGGAAGAATTGCTGACTTGAGGCTTGTGTTCTCCCTTCCCTGCCTCCTCCAGCCCCTGACTGCTGCACGTAGCGTCAGAGTGGAGTTTCCAGCGGGGCAAAGGGGAATAGAAGGGCTCATTGTTTTGGGGTCAGGGCGCAGGGTTGGAGTGGCAGAGGAGGGGAGCGGAGCTGGCAGCTGAGCCCATCCCTACCTATATATAATACGTGTATTATCCGTAGTGACAGCAGACAGTGAGCGGTGTGTGGTTGCAGCTGGCTCGAAGCTGGGGTAATCTGATATAAAACAAATAGAATTACGAAATAAAAGACAAAATAGAAGGGATGGGACGTGGGTGATCACGGGGAGCAGAAGGAGAGCAGGGCTTCGGGTCCTCTTGTCTGTGCCGGGCAGATGCTGAGAAGCGATGCAGGCTGGTCCCTGGAGGAGGCTGGAAACTGGGGTTTGAGCTCTGAGCCATCTGTGTGTGCAGAGAGCCTTCCTGCCAGCAATCGGGACTTTATCCCGCAGAAATGTGCGTGGGTGGACCCCTGACACCAGGCTCTTTGCAGAAGGGCGAGGAGAGTGATTAGGAGCCTGGGAAAGCTGTACACCACGGGTCTGCAAAACAGCGAGGGACGGCCACCTTCCAGAGAGAGTGAATGGGAGAGGGGCCTGGTAGAGTGCACGGGGCTGCCATCCATGCAGAAGGGTCCCACCTTGGCTGCTGGGATGTTTTGTGGGGTGCCTCAAAGCGTTTGGCATATCACCAAGGTGCCATGGGCTCCGATGGCGCACCATGAGGCGGATATCCCACCCCATCACTTGAACGCACCCATAGAATGGGATGTGTGCGATGTGACCCCCATGTAGTGGGGCGTGCGGTCTCTGATGATGTGATGCGTTGGGGAGATGCGATCGTGGACCCAGCTCAGAGCCCACGTTGGTTCCCTTTGCACTCAGCAATCGGGCATTTCTGATCCCTTGGCATCAAGTGTAGAAAAGGACCTGGTCGCAGGCATTCAAGCTCACAAAACCTTTTGCAGAGTTCCCACCTACGACGTGGCCTGCATTGGTCTGGGACCGTCAAGATCCAGCACAGAGCCTCTCCCACCACTGCGATTTGAGCTCCTGAATTGCACCCTTTGCAAAGCAACCCAAGAGAGGGCTGGAAAGGACCGGGCTGTTGTCTTAAACGCTTGCAAAACACGTTGGCTGAGGCTTCGACTCAGAATCAATCAGTGCGCTCGTTTTAGCATCAGATCAGCACAGCCAGCTGGCACACACGCAGGCGATGCATCATGTGCTCGCGTTCCAAGGAGCTGTTTGGGATGGGTTCTGTGCAGAGGGGAAGGTCATTTGCACGCCTTTTTAATACGGAAGGAGCTTCAGTAATTACATGTGCATGCAAGCGGAGGTAGGCTGTCCTACAAAGTCAGTGTTTCAAGCTTGTTTCAGTGAGGATCAAGGTGCTGAGGGCAAGAAGCTTCAAATTTGCATTTGTAATTAAAAAAAAAGAGAGAGAAAAAGAACTTTTAAAGCCTATTCTTTGCATTTCTTTGTATCTGAAGCCACCCACCAGCCAGCCGTAGCTGGAGCTGAGATGGAAGGTGAGAATCCGGTACTGCGTGTTCTGGATGAGCTGCTCATGGATCACACGCTCCTCTCTGCTGCGCAGTAAACCTTCCTTTGGATTTGTGACCATCCAAGGACGTGGAAGTTAGTCTAAGTATAAAAAGAGAGATTTAGGTAACGTGTTAGGAGGAAATCCTTTACTCGGAGAGCGGTGAGGCCCTGGCACTGCTGCCCAGAGAGCTCTGGGTGCCCCATCCCTGGAGGTGCTCAAGGCCAGGCTGCATGGGCCTTGGGCAGCCTGAGCTGTTGGGGGGCATCCAGCCCACGGCAGGGGTTGGGACTGGGTGGGATTTGAGGTCTCCCTCCAACCCACGCCACTCTATATGTATCCCTTTGTATGCAAAGACCATCAACATAGGATAGGTTTGGGTTGGTTTTCTTCCACTGACTTTTTACACCTTGCACTTTCAACTCTCTTGCTAACATTCATCCATCTAACCTGAAAATTACGGTATCTTGGCATCACAGTACTGAGGCGAGATACAAACATGAAGGATTTTAGCATTGCTCATCCCAGCTTAGCAGAGGGTGAGTGGTTGGACATCCAACAGGTTTCTGAAGGAGGAGTTGCCTTTGTGGCTGTGCTGGATGCTTGGGTCTTCCCTCTCTCTGCTTTATAAATAGGAAATGGAAGTGTGAAGTGAAGTGACTCTTAAGCTGTCAGAGAGCTGGGAACTGGAGATCAGCATCCACCAGCATCCTTCAGTCCTATCTTCTTACCCATTTCTACGTTGCATCCCACAGAATCACCCATGGGTTGGGGTTGGAAGGGTCCTCTGGAGGTCATTGGTCCCACCCTGCTCAGGCTGTGCTTCTGGTGAGAAACCCCTCACATCTGCCTTTCCTTACAGTCAGCGCTCCCAGACATAGGGTCTGACTTTTGGGAGGCCCTATGTGGAGTTGGGAGTTGGACTGGGTGAACCTCATGGGTCCCTTCCAACTTGGGATATCCTGAGATCCTATGATCAACGAGACAAGGCGAGGGGTGGATTCAGCCTGTTGGAAAGCTCAGCCCGATGGCCAGGACGGAGGATCTGATGAGTGGAAAGCCCTTCAGACGTGGGAAAGGAGGGGGAAAGCCGAGCCCTTGTTGCTGGTGCTGTGCTCACCACGGGTTTGTGCCCTGCAGCAGCAGCCAGGGGATTTATTCAGTGTACACGTGTGAGCTCGCTTGGGTAACAAGAGTAAATCTCGCCCTGCTTTAGTGTGTCTGGGGCTAAAACGCGGTATAATAGCGACGCATATAATTTTGTACAGTGAGCTGGTAATTTACTGTGCTGTTTTGGCTATCAGAGCCACAGCTAGAGGCTGTTAAGATAATTTAGTGGAGGTTTGCAGTTATAAATACATTTCCATCATGACTACGGGTTCTAATAGATATTAAATTCAGCCAAAGGGTTTTTAGTATGATTTTTTTGTTGTTGTTGCATACTGCCTGGTGTTGCTGTTTTGACTTATTAATCTGAAGGAATGAGCTAAGGATGGCTATTAAATACGTCAGTTTGCTTTTGACGTATAAAATAGGAGTTGTAAAAGGAAAAAGAAAAAGAAAACAAGGATGATGCAATTAATGTTGTGTAATGCAGTTGTTCAGCAGCGTGGCTCTGGGATGCCCTACTGCCATCCATGCTAATACTGCTGGTGTGCCGAGTGGCATGCAAACCATCATAGTGCAATCCTTCGTTACGTACAAGGGTTTTGATTGGAGTGTTTGGGGTGAAAAGGACAGGAATCCTCTCCGTCCACTTTGGCCTCATGCAGCCATGCAGAAATTAAGAACTCCTGTTTTGAAATTGGAAGACAGCTTTACCCAAATGCCTACGTCTCCATTCAGCGCCTTAGAAACCCCCAGAACAACACCCATGGGTTTCCAAACCTATCCCACACCCATAAAGACATCTCCGCGCAGCACTGAGAGGCCGACAGTGTGAGAAGCAGTGCAGGCTTCTGTGGGAATGCCTCGACTCTCCCGCTCTGCTGCCTTCATCTGAATAACAGCAAGCAAAAGTTTGAAGGCTTGGTTTGGAACTGGCTGGATCTCCAAAAATAGGCTCTCCCTGGAGATAGCTCCTGCTTCCTGCTGGGCTGGAAACACTGTGCTGACAGCCTGTGTGCTTGGATGTTTAGGCATCTCTTGGAACCCAGAGCATGAAGGAATGCAAAATAATAAAGGGAATCAGCTGCATTTATTGTATCTCAAAGAAAGCATTGGTTCGAGCTTTGGAAAGTATTCCCCTCTTCCTCTCCCGCGTAGAAAGGCACCTGAGCCAAACCCTAACGTTTACAAACATCCTTGAGATCTTCCAGATTTTTGAGTTCAGAATCTTTTGAGATCTTCCAGGCTGGCCCCTCTTTCTGTAAATAACAGCGCTTGGCTTGGGCATGTTGGAGCTCCTGGAAAGCATGCCCCCAACCAGGGCTCCCTGCATCTATTCCTATGCTTGCTCCAGCTCTGTTTTCACACATTCAGAGAAGGCTTTTTATTTTATATACATGCGTGTTTTTAGGTTGGAAAGCCTTTGACAGGCTCAATGGATAGCTGCTACCATCTGGTATATCCTACAAGCTTGTCATCAGAAGTTTTATCTCCCCATCTCTCCTTGGACTTTCCATTTATTTTGGTCTTACTTTCTCCTTTTAATTCTTAACATTAAAGGAACATGGTGACAGGAACTATTGGTGACAGGTGGATGGTTGGACTTGATGATCTTGTAGGTCTTTTCCAACCTTGGTGATTCTATGATTTAGTGGATCCCTGCTGTCAGCCCCCTTTCTGCACAGTGTAACTTGTTGTGTTTGCTTGCTGAGGACCTGCTTGGACAGCACTGAGCAGAGCATCTTGCTGGATGGGACTCTGAGCATCTGATGGAGCTGTGCGTGTCCCTGTGCATTGCAGGGGAGTTGGACCAGATGGCCTTTAAGGGTCCTTCCAACTCAAACAGTTCTATGATTCTGCAAACCCATGGCCATCCCCATGCTGCAAAGTCATGCAGAAACGCAGCCTGAATCCCTGCCTCAAAGCACCACCCTACAGTGAGGAGCGAGCCCTCCTTCACAAAAAAAACAACACAAAAAACAACTCCAGGGTATAAAAAACTGCACTATTAACCAGAGTCATTACGTGGCCAACCTGGGCTCGGGACGCTGGAAAATGTACATTTCCAAAGCTGTTGATTGGGGATTTAAGCGTGAAGCTTTTTTCCTCCGTCCCCCAGCTCTAAGGTTTCCACTTTTGCTCAGGCCATGCAGACGGTTGGTATTTCACCCACCTTCTCCCCGGCCGCAGCAGCAGCATCATCTCTAAAACCCGTGTTGGGAACAGCAGTTCAGAAACGCAGTCTCAACCTTTCCTGTCTTGTTTTTCCCATCTGTTTTTAACAGTGCGTTGTTGCCATTTGGACCTTTCTGGGCTCGATCTTGTGATCCCTGATGTAGTATAACATTTCCAGTTTATTAGGAATGCTTTTGTTTATTTGCTGGATGTTTTATTTTTAATTTCCTTATTTAATTTATTTCTTTTTAACCTCTCTCTTTTTTTTCCCCGTTCTCCCCCCTCCGTCGTGCAGAGGTTATCCCAGCAGCCACAAGTCCTTTGAATAGCTTAGGGGCTTTCTTAAAACCAAATGAGAAGGATGATTTGGTTTTCTTTTCCCCTGTGCTTTTCTACCATTCTGTAATCAAAGCCCAGGTCCTAGGGTGCAGAAGCATGGGAGTTCTTAACATTGAGTTCTTTTTTTGCAGCTTGCTTAAGGAAGAGCAGCAAGAATGGATGTGGGGCTTGAGGTTGCAGGTGGTGGTTGGCTGGATGTAGGATTGGGGTTAGGCTCTGCCCGTAGCGTGCTGCTCTCCATAACCCATGTGACCTTCTCAAAAACCTCCTCTGTTCTCTCTCCTCAAAGACCATCTGGTCCAGCGGATGGATGCGGGGAGAAGGTTGCACAACCCCATCAGGCTGATATTTAGCAAGGTGTCATGGTTTTATGACACAAGGCAAGGCGTCAAGGTGAAGCCACATGCGCCCACACTGATTTGTTCTGGGTTGGTTCAACCTAAAGTTTCAGGACCAAGTGTTGGGCTGCTGTGACCCGCTGGGGATCCATCCGTCAGGAGAAGGTGCTGCTGTACAGCTGAGTGGCCGGTTTAGGCTGCCAGAATTACCCCCCAAAAGCCATGGGGAGCTCAGAACTGCTATGTCTGTGTCCTAATGATTTAAACATCAGAAGGCAGAGCTCCTTCCCAAAACCCCGCAGCTCCAACTGCATCCAGCTGAGCAGCAGGGACGTGTCCCTGTGTAATGAATCTGTTTTATGCATTGACTTTCCCAGAGAGCAGCCTTTGCCTCACTCGTTTTTGCATAGAAATCACCATGCTTTCCTCCAGTGCCAGAGCAATATCATCCACAGCTGAGTATCAGTGTCAGAGCAATAGTTTTTTTCAATGGCAAAATGGCCTTTTTAATATTGTCCTTACAACCACAGAATCATAGAATGAGTTGGGTTGTGTTGGAAGAGACCTTAAAACCCATCCAGTCCCAACCCCTGCCATGAGCAGGGACACCTCCCATAGACCCGGAGCCTGATGCTGCATCCAGCCTGGCCTTGAGCACTGCAGGGATGGGGCACCCACACCTTCTCTGGGCAGCTGTGCCAGTGCCTCACTGCCCTCCGAGTGAAGAATTCCTTCCTTATATCTAATCCTAACCTTCCCTCTTTTAGTTTAAAGTCATTATCCCTTCTCCTATCACTATGTCCCCTTACAAAGAGTCACTCCCAGCTTTCCCATAGCCCCTTTACATACTGGAAAGCTGCTATGAGGTCTGCCTGGGAGAACTGGAGACCATACCTTCTCCCAGAGGCTGCATGGGATGTGTTTTGGGCAGCACCCACCCAGGGATGATCCCAAAGAGCTCCTCCCATGCAAAGTGAGTGAGATTAGCTGGTGTATCATATGATGACGATAAACCAGATATATTTGTGTGTGTTGGCATTGGAATGAGCTGCTCAGGGAGGCGGTGGAGTCACCGTCCCTGGAGGTGTTCAGAAAACGTTTAGATGTTGTACTGAGGGACATGGTTTAGTGGGGAAGTGGTGGTGGTAGGTTGGACTGGATGATCTTGGAGGCTTTCTCAAACCTTGGTGATTCTGTGATTCTGTGTCGTGTTAAACCTCATCTTCCTGTTGCATTGAGTAGTCTTGTTTAGTGGCAGATGCTGTAGAAAGGAAAGGAGATGGCTGTAAAAAGGAATGATTGCCGGTGCTTCAGAGCAGGGTCAAGAGGACAAGCCTGACCTTAATTGCACGCTTTATCCCAGCTTAGGTTTGAAGGATACGGAGGATGAAAGCACCAGACTTGGGTGGATTCGTTCAGCTTGCTCAGATCCACGGAACTTGCCTTCACAAGTGTATTTTTAACACTGGGGAAGGCCTCATCTGCTGGAAATAAAGCAGATCGATGCGCACTCAGGGTCCTCATCAGGCTGGAAGGGCTCCATGGTGAATACGCATCGCACATCTCTCAGTTTTTCTTGCTGCTGATCCCAGCTGGAATTTGGCCTCCGGGGACTTTTGCCATAGCTCTATGTTGGCTTTCATCCTGCAGAAGGATATGGGAGATAGGAGGGGATTCTTGTGCTCAAAGCCCTTTTACAAGCCGGCCCTAAAGGAGGCAGCCAGGGCGCTTTTGTCGCCTGGTAGGGTCTCTCCAGCATTTCTGAATGAGGTTTTCAGTATTCATAACCACGTCGTGGAAAAGGGGCTGTTAGTTCCTCAAATCATTAACTCCACGCTACTGCTTTCCTTTGCTGTCTCTTTATTCTCCTCGTCCTCCCTCAGCACTGTTTGTTGTTTTACTCGCTCTGTGTATCCTTTCAGAAGTAGTGCTAGCATATTTATTAGTATTAATTGGCATATGTGCAACAAATGTCACGCAAGGATCACAGAAAACGTTGCCTTGGAGAAATCAGCAGATTTATCCCACGTGAGGAATGGGAGGCAGCATGGAAACCAGATGGGCATCAGCTGCCGGCGTACCCTGATGGGGTCGGCCATGATTGCATCCTGCTTGGACCTTACAATGGTTGGCAAATGCTCGCTTTGAGCCACTCCAGCCGTGCCCTGGAAACCATGCAATCAATCCGGCTACACCCAACCCAACACTCTGCTCCTTCCCCACTGTGCCACCAAAGGAACGGGGGAGAAGTCTTCAGGAGGTGATAATAGGGATAATTTTCTCAAAGGACAGTTTTAGAGCTACTTGTCAAGGTTTGCCACCAATACAGGCGGAAGGACTGGACTTGGAAGGTAGACACGGAGCACAGAGAAAGCCTGAAGTCTCACTGTATTATATTTTTACCCCACTAAGCTGCCTTTCAGTCTTAATGACAGACAATAGGCACTTGTTCCCAGCCTATGTCCTGCAGACAGCGCTGGGGAGGGGAGCAGCCCCCGCCCCACTGTGCTGGGGGGAGTTGATGTTTCCAGCATTCCTCCTCAGGAACATTTGGCTCAGGGAAAGATTGTGGAGGAGGCTGAGCTCAAGTGAGCAGAAAAAC
This sequence comes from Aquila spilogaster, assembly GCA_024606505.1. Lineage (NCBI taxonomy): Eukaryota > Metazoa > Chordata > Aves > Accipitriformes > Accipitridae > Aquila > Aquila spilogaster. Next base: position 32,187,811 of record JANHGO010000041.1, read on the forward strand.
ATGTGTCCTTGCAGCGCACTGATTGTAGAGCGATGCTTTGGGTTTTGGTTTTATGTTCTCTATCTATATCTATCTATCTATCTATCTATCTATCTATCTATCTATCTATCTATCTATCTATCTATATCTATCTATCCATCTATGTATCCATCTATTTATATCTATCTATCTATATCTATCTATTATCTATTTATTTATTTGTTTTCGAGGGCGTCTGAGAGCTTGGGAATCACGTGAGGAGAGCGGAGGCGATGCCTTTCGGATGGATGCGGGCTGTGTAAATAGAAGGAAGGGAAATCCTTTCTGCATGATGCGAGTTCTCTCAGCGATATGTTCGGCCTGGGTTTTTTCTTTCTCGTGCTGTTTGTTTGGATGCGTAAGTACGAGGATGGCAGAGGTGAAGGAAGCTTTTAAGAGCTTCATCTGAGCCCCAGTGAAGCTATCATTGTCCCCCATGTCCTCTCCCACTATCTCCCACACAGAATCATTCAGGTTAGAAAAAAGCACTGAGATCATCTAGTCCAACCCATCCCACTGTGCCCACTGACCACATCCCTCAGTGCCACATCTCCACGGTTCTTGAACACCTCCAGGGACAGTGACTCCGTCACCACCTCCCTGAGCAGCTGTGCCAGTGTATGACCACTCTGAGAAGAAATTTTTCCTAATGTCCAACCTGAACCTTCCTTGCACAAGGAAGCATCACACTGTATCCCTTCTGCTCGCACCATGACCTGGTCCCCACGGGATAAAGGAGAAAGATGCAAGAAAAGCTGGCTGCTGGGCTTTAACACGGTGGAGCGAAGCACTGCCATCCTCTCTCTGTCACCACTTTATTCTCACACCCAGCCTCTTCTTCCCTCTTTCTTCTTCCTCCTGCCCTCCCTAAATGAAGCGTTGCTTCATCCAGATACAAGATGCTGAGCAAACAAACTGCAGGTCCAAGCCTGTTGTTCCTTTCCCCAACCTTACCCATCCATGGCAAGGACTGGGCACAGCCCCATAGGCGCTTGGTCAGGTTTTGCCCAAAGAGAGAAGGACAGCATAATGCCTTTTGGTGGATCCAGTGGGGGGCACTGATGTTTAAATGCAACGTGTGGGCAGAATCACTGAATGGCTGAGGCTGGAGGCACCTCAGGGTCCCTCTGGCACAACTGGACCCCAGCAGGGACATCCAGAGCAAGGTGTCCAGCACCACGTTGAGGGACTTTTGGAGATCTCCAAGGAGCAGCCTTGCTCTGGTCCCTGTTGGCCATGTTTTTCCTGATGCACCCAAGGACACCATTACCCTTTTTTAAGGCACACTGCTGGCCCATGTTCCATTTGGTGCCCGCAAATGACCTCAGCTCCTTTTCTGCAGTTTGTGCACTCGGGGATGCTGCATCTCAAGGAGGTGCTGTGAAGCCAAGTGAGGGCCATAAACAGTGATTGCATGAAAACCCACTTGTCTGTGTGTACTGAGACAGCTGGTGAGGAGGAAGAGTGTTAGGAAAAGAGGGAAACACAGGAATTTAGCAACTCAGGAAAGAAAAACAGATACTGTGGATGCGTCTAGCGTGGAGCAGTGGGTTATCAGGGTAAGAGGTAGCTCCCCTCTGGCTTTATCCTTCACCTTGTAACACAGCAACCAAACACTGATGAAACCACGTTGTGGAGTGAAATTAGCACCGCCTGCAGTCTGGTGGGCTCCACTGTCTGTCCCCAGCCAGTGCGATGGAGCTGAGTGAGGTGCACCTGGGGGTACTGCTGTTAAGGGCAGAGGGGCAACGATGCAGAACCTCCGTGCTGTGTTGGCCAAAAAATCCCTGACCCGGATAGAGGAAATGAGGATTTGCAAGCTGGTTTATACCACTGAGTTTTAAGCATGTGCCAGAGCCAGCTGAATTCTCCTTGGGCTCTTTCTCTAGATAGTCTTTTTGTTTTCTGGCTTGGACAGTAAATGATGATTTAATAGTGAAGTGAATCAGTGTATTTGATCTTGTTACAGTGATATAAGTCAAATCACATCCTGGGAGGCTTTGTAGTGCACATGAGGTTGCTGTGATGCCCACTGATGGGCAAGGAGAGCTGCGGCCATGCTCAGGATGGCACCTAGCAAGAGCTGTTTTCTGGCTGTTCTGGCTCTTGTCCTGGAAATGTTGCATTCTCTCTAATGCCTGAGGTGGGATTGGCCTGATCTCAGTGGGTTACTTTGAGCTAAAAGATGATGGTCCCACACAAATATGTGGTCCAGGAGAGAGGCAGTAGGAGGTATAGGGGAAAGGACCAGTTCACTGGCCTCACGCCTTCCGCATTCAGGCTGGTGAGCTGCTGTTTTGTCCATTAGGAAATAATTTTGCTTCAACATCAGTTCTCCTGCCGTCTGAGTCCTGCAGGATGGAAGAGGATGCTTGCAAGTGATATCATGTTTCATCACAAGATCCACTGGGTCCTAAACACAGCCACGATACTCCATGGAGCAGTATAGGATTGACATGTGCAAGGATGTAGTTGGGTGGCCTGACCTTATGATAGACTCTGTGACCATGAAAGTGCCAAAGTCCCTGCAGCTTCCGAATTGTCCCCTTCCTGCCCATGTTTCTTAGTGACTCTGTGATGACTGTTGGGTTCGGGGATGTGTGGGTAAGGGAGACAAGTACTTTGAAGGATTATCATGTCTTTCCTGTCTGATTTTCTGTTTTCTTTCTTTTTTTCTTTACTTCTACATCCTCTTCCCCCACTTCTGAAAAGGCATCATGAGATGCCAAGTTTTGTCTTAGCTGGGGTTGGGGAGGGGGTGGTTTCCTCCTTAGTTTGCTTGTTTTAAACATTTTGGGGGAAACTATAAGAGGGCAGAGCTGGGACGAGGGTGGACATGAAATCTAGCAGGACGTGGTCTAGTCCAGCCTCAAGTGCTGCAAGGTATTGTCTTGGACTGATCGTGGTTTTAGAGTGGTTTTGCAGATGGATCTCTGAAGTCAGTTGGGAAGGTCAGAAGGAAATGGGCATCGGGGAGTGGAACTAGATGTCATTCAGATGTCGCTTCCAACTCAGATGATTCTATGGTCACGGTCCTTTATGCTCTTTTGAAAACAGTGCAGCAACAGCTTTATCTCTGGCAGCTTCCTTTCCTTGGGCTTTTCCAGAGATTCACCAAGTTGCATCTTATTGCACGTGAGCAAAACAGGGTTGTGTTGCAGTGCTATATAGCATGTGAGACAGAGGGCAATGCCAGTGGGGTCCTTATCAACTGCACATCCCTTTGGCTCAGCCTCACCTCCTGCCTCAAGCTCTGGAAACAGCTGACACATTGCATAGAAATGATGAGCAAATGGGGGATTTCCTCTCTTGCAGAGCCTGAAAGCTGAGCATGTTTCATGTCAAATGTTAATGGTGCCAAATCTTCAGCAGGGCTGTCAGAGAGCTGCTGGTGCAGCCCCAGCAGAGAAGGAGAAAGGGATTTTCACTTCTTGCACTCCTACCTTGCCTCTTCTGAGCCTTCCCTGCATGGCCCGATCCTTTCCCCAAGTGCACACACAGTGGAAATCTGATGATTCGACTTCTTCCTGCAGCTTTTGTTGCCTCATCAGCTCCGAAGTGTAAACTCATCGGTCTGTCTTCATGTGATTCCCTCGAAATAGCTTCCCTCGGGCAGACAGCGCGGGGACCGGGCAGCCTCGTCGGCACAATTTCTCCTTGTAAGGCTGCCACAGCTCATCCTGCAGGATGCTCCCTGCAAGGTTTTAACTTCTCCTAAAAGCTCTAAGTCTTTTTTTCAGGTTGTTTTGTCTTTTCCCTAAAGGAGGAGAGCTCTTGTGAGCGGCTTTACGGTATGTTGAGCAGTCTGGTGCGCTGCCTGTTGGGTCTCTGGAGTGGTTTGAAATCCTGGGCTCCCTCATTCTAAAACATCCTGACTTCCTCCAGTTGGACCTGGGGAGAGCAGGAGCTCCAACACACTTCACCACCTCTTGTGATATTGACCAAACCTTTATGATTTATACTTTTCTTGCTTTTTTCTTCTTTTCTTGTGTGGTTTCTTGCAAGAGCCCCACACAGTTGTCTCAAGGATGGAGGAGTGGAGCTGGCTTCTGGTCTGGTTCCTGGGGCTGACCCCACAGCCCATTGCTCACAGCTGATGTAACATGGCTTCTTTCCCTGAACACTTCCATGTCGCCCTTCGTGCCAGCGAGAATCACTGTCTAAGAATGAGAAGTGATTTAGTTCCTAAGCAACCTCTCTCCTGGCCTCTTGCTAAAGAGTGACTTAGCATTTTCCAAAGGAAATAAAAGAAAGGAATGGATGGCAGTGTGTCAGGGCAGGTTCTTCTAATGCACTTAACCCTCAGGGTGCTGGTTTAATGAGCAGCCACCAAGCAGCTGAGTCAGTGCCAAGAGGACCATCTCATTTTTTTCCCACTCCTTTCATTTTCTTCCTGGTCTCAAGACATCAGGTTGTCTGCCGTCAGTTTATTTCTTCTGCTCCTCCCCATTCAAAACACCAGTAAATTCAGGTAATGTCATTTTATAGGGCATAGGTGGCTATGGGTTTTATTTCAAACCCGTGAATGCCAACCCTAAAAAATGAATTAGCAGACCACATCCCTGTCCTAGCTATCTCTGTCCATCTGAGATACTCCTACCACCTCCATTAGAGCAGTACCTCAGGAAATTAAGATCGTTACTGTTTTTATCTTTCTTGGATTCCCATAAGGCAAGGCTTCATGTTAATGGTAGTTTGACCAGCTTTGGCCAAACTGTAATTCTTTTTTCTCTGTTACAGGGCAGCCAAAGCAATGGGCTGAATGTGTACATTCAGGTGCTTGGTGCTCAAGTGGATGTGCTGTATTTTGAGCCATAACCATAGGGAAAGGATGAGCTGTTGAAAGGAAGATGTAGGAAATGAGATAAGGGAAACCATTCTCCAGAGGAGCTCCCGGCCCTTCAGCCTCTTGGTGGCCCTGTGTTGGACTCCCTCCACTATGTCCAGGTCTCTCTTGTGCTGGTTGGCCCAGAACTGGACCCAGCACTGAGATGTGTCCCACCAGCGCTGAGCATAGGGGATGAATCTCTTCTCATGATCTACTGACAGATTATTCTCTGCCCAGCACAGCCCAGGAGGCTGGTGGCAGTCTTTGCCATGAGGATGCTGTGCTGGCTCGTGGTTGGCTTGGTGTCCACCAGGAGCTCCAGTCTGGAGGACAAAGCTGCTTTCCAGCCAGTCAGCCCCCAGTGAGGCCTACACCTCTGCCTGGCTACCTAGCCCATATCTTACCAGTTTGTCTATAAGGACATTATAGGAGACATTATGAAAGAGAAAACATTAGCAAGCATTACTAAAATCGCATTGAGTAGCACGCACTGCTCTCACTGAGCCCAGCATCTCCCCCATGGAGGGCTATCAGGTTGCCAAACGTGATTTAGTGGTCTTAATACAGAGGCCTAGGGGTCAGGGGATTGCAGAAGGTTGAGGCCACATAGTGACAGGGGCGACAAGCAGAGATTTTGGTTAACGTCTAGCACCATGGGAGGCATCCCTGGGCATGCACAGGGCTTCTTTGTAGAGCTCCACAACCTTTCTTCTTTACATTCAAGAAGCCAGCAGCCAAGGGGGGCTTCGCACAAGGAGCACTTCTGCTGGGTAAAGTAATGCTTTCTAACCCTGACTGGAGCCAAATCTGGCACAGATGCGTGGTTACATTAAGCAAAAGCTTCTTCAGCTCCTAACGAGGCTTATGAACCCAGAAGGAGCTAATGGCAGGTTTGGGATTAGGACCCAGGCATGAGCTCATGGTTGTTGATGACCCCCTCAAGCTGCAACAAGTTTCTATATATACCAGGAAGGAAACACTATTAGTTTTTATTCTTCACTTAAAAAAAAAAAAAAGAAAAGAAGAAGATAAAACAGCCTGGCAGAGAGTAAACATGCAAGGAATGGGCAGGCACACTGCCTCGTTTGTTGGAATGGCCGACAGATTAAATTAAGGTTTAAAAAAAATATAGGGAGGGGGGGAGAGAGAACAAGCATTTTCTATGGGCAGAGTTCATTCGCAAGTCACTCATTTCTCTTGCTCTTCAGGGAGTGATAGTAGACAATTAGCTAATTGGTTTGGGGAGGTGACCTGTCAGTGACTCAAGGAGGAAATGTCTCCCGTGCAGTTTGACATAAAGAATATATTTTCAGCCCGCTGTGACAGCTGCAGGCACCCCCCATTAAAATTGAGCGTGTAATGGCTGTAATAATAGCAAGCGTGGAATCCGTCGTAGCGAGGGAAAAGCAATGAAAAACCTGATAACACGCACTAAATTGCAGCCAACGCTAGTACGTTATGTTGTCACGTTTGAAATATCTCTGAATTATCTTATCATTAGTGCTGTATAAGCACCAGAAGCCCTTCTGAGGTTAAAATCTGTCCCCGGTTACCTTCCTGAGTCCATCAGTTCGGCAGCTCACCTGCTTCAGAGCCAGGTACCTGCGTGTATTAATGATGTGGCCCATCACCACGTGTGGACTTGGGAGGACTTGGATTTTAGCCCAGTCCTTTGGAAGGAGCTTCATAGACTCATTGGGAGTGGAAGTAGACCATTTTAGCCCAGTCCTTTGGAAGGAGCTTCATAGACTCATTGGGAGTGGAAGTAGACCAACCATCAAAGGGTCGCTCGTTCCCAGGACCTGGTTTAAGGTGTCCATAATGCCTTCATCAAGCTGACCCCTTAATTCTGTGTGTTTTGGCAAAAGCAGTGGCCTGAGGGTAGAAAAGGGGAAGGATCGGCCAAGAAGGCCGTGCTGTGCACATACCCTCTTGAACGCTGATACCACCGATGGAGCAAATACCGAAACACCGAAGGCAGCGTGTTGCGAATGGACAGCAGTCATGTGATGATGAGACAAAGAAAAGCAGGAAGTCTCCTTCAGCTGAAGTGATGTAATTTTCCACAAACAGAACTTCATTCACGTGAATGCTTAAACAACAGAAAAAAAAACCCAACAACCAGGGAAACAACAGCTTTCAGCTGCCGGCGGTTGGAAGGAGGAGCGAGGCCCAGGCCTCTCTTGTGCTGGGGGTCCTCCAGGTGTGTCCTCCCCGGTGCTGAGTAGTGCAGAAGGATCACCTTGACCCGCTGGTGATGCATTGCCTAATGCAGCCCAGGACGCCGTTAGCCCGTGATGCTGTGAAGCTGGAGCAGCCGTGAATGAGCGCATTGTGTCTCGGTGGCTGCCGGCTGCCTGGCACAAGCGATGACATCCTTCATGCCCTCACCCTCCACGCGCCCCAAGAGGATATTGGGTCCCCTGCATGGGTGTGCAGGGTTGGTGGGACATGCAGGAGCCTGGAGCTTGGGCCCATGTGTTTAGGGAGGCAGCGTTTACGCGATGAATTACGGCGATGTTTCTCATCCTGGTGTGTGTCTGTGTCGGTGTCAGACGGTTTCACTGCTGCACAAACAGGAGACGGCTGCTATTTTAATCACAAGAGTTTCTCATAAAGGTCGTAAAATTAAAATAAACCCCGACGGGCTGACCCGTCATTAGTGGTAAAACCGGCTATGCACTGCTACAGACGTGTCCCACAGCGAGGTAACAGGACGTAGGAATGGGTTGCACCAAAAAAAAGCAGATATTTTCCAAACCTATTTATTTCTATGTGCATTGCAGCAAACTTTACACTACCTAGTTTGTATCCTTTTTGCACGAAGGGTCAAAACCATGTGAAATGCTGAAGCGTACGGAAAGTTCCTGTCTCCCCATCCTATCGCACAGCCCCTACACCAGGGATTACAAGGAGCAGGAGTGGCAGAGCCACAAAGCCCGTACTGGATTTCATGTACAGGGAAATGGGGGCAAATCAAAAATAATTATGGCCACGTATGGTGTAAAAGAGAACAACGAAAGATATTTTTTTTCTGCAGTATCCTAAAGGAGTTACCGCTCACCCACCAGTTTGATGGTTCGTGCAAGTGGTGCTGGAGGCTGTGGTTTGATGACCAAAAGGGTGAAGCTGTGATTTCTCTCAGTAGCCCATGAGATGTTTGGATAAATAAACTGCTTTTTCAGGGGATATAGAAAACTGAGCTCATCGTGAGCCCTGCAGAGCTGCACATCAGGTTATGCTTTCTATGAGATGAAGGGCTGGGATCTCAGTTGTTTTAACAGAAACAACTGGAGATTTTTGGATAAATCTTTTTCGGAGTCGAAAGAATTCTGCTTTTTCATAACCAAAGTATCTTGCAGAGAACCTTCGTTTTCAGCAAAAATATGTGGAAAGGTATTTTCCCAGGAACGAAATGCAGATGGAAAGGAGGAACGGTGAAGTGGGCACTGGATGCCCATCTCCCTGGATTTGGGGCATCTCAAGAAGCTCACCCACATGTGGAGGTTTCTCTCTAGATATTCCCCCCACGGCTTTATTGATCACTGTGTGTACTAAGGGAGCCCCTACCCAATTTTGGCAAGGGTCAGATGTTATTTTTAACACCTGTCTTTGTTTTCCTCGGGCTGGCTCTTTCCAGCTCTGAGGCACTAGCATGGATTCACACCATTTGCTGGGAGATGGTTGCCAAAATCTCCACTGAGGTGCAGCCACAGCAGGAGATTTCTATACATACCTCTCTCTGGGCTCATTGCAAACATCCTGCCGGGAAGAGGAAACATTTCCTCTGCCCCAGGATAACCTGTCTTCCTATAGAAAGAGAGTTTATGTTTCCGGATGGAGCATATGAGTGTGGAAGAGGTTGCGTCCCAAGGGCTGGCTTCACCATTGGCCAAAGTCAGCGGCGTGGCTCCTTGCATTGCATGCTGGAAGAGCATCACTCAGGGCATTTTATTCCTCCCTTGCACAAGATGTTAATACAGCAGAGGTGTACAGGGACAGGGGCTGGAGGAAGAGTGAAAACTGCTGATTAGCGTACCATTAAAAGGAAGAAAGGAAAGAAAGGAAGAAAGGAAGAAAGGAAAGGAAGGGAAAGAAAGAAAGAAAGGAAGAGAAGGAAAGAAGGAAGGAAGAGAAGGAAGAGGAGGAAGGAAGAGAAGGAAGAGAAGGAAGAGAAGGAAGAGAAGGAAGGAAGGAAGAGAAGGAAGGAAGGAAGGAAGGAAGGAAGGAAGGAAGGAAGGAAGGAAGGAAGGAAGGAAGGAAGGAAGGAAGG
>JANHGO010000041.1:32202581-32230483 GCA_024606505.1 Aquila spilogaster
TTTGCTGTGAGGACATGTCGTTGGCTCATGGTCAACTTGGTCTCCAGCAGGACCCCCAGTCTGGTGGATAAAGCTGCCAGTGAGACCCACCTCACTGTCCAGTTATCTAGCCCATACTTCACCAGTTTGTCTGTGAGTACCTTATGGAAGATATTTTGAAAGAAAGCATTACTAGCGTCCCGACAAGAAGCACCCACTGCTCTCACCGAGCCAGTTGTCTCCCTGTAGAGGGCTATCAGGTTGGTCCAGGGTGATTTAGGGGACTTACTACAGAGGGGCGTGGGGTCAGAGGGAACTGCAGGAGGTTCAAGGTGACGTAGAGATAGCTGCAACAGATACTTCAGTTTTATTGGAGCATTTCAGCCATGATATTCGTGCTCTAGTAACATCTAGCAGCAGGGGAGGTGTCCCTGGGCAGGCACAGGGCTGCTTTGTGGAGCTCAGCAACACACAGGAGTTCATCATTCAGGATTTACCCCCATGGCTGCCCCTATGATGGGTGTGCTGAGGCCAGCACGTATCTCCTGGTCCACTCACGTCCCCATCTGTGCCAGGAAAATGGGTCTCCTCTCTCCATCCTGCTGTTCGTGAAGCCACATCTCCCCTCTATCGTCCGTGCAATACAACGTGCAACTCAGTTGATATGCAGCGAGGAGCAATTTACTAAGAGAAATAGAAATGAGAGTGACAGCTTGGTACACTCGTGAAGCCAACGGCCAGGATGGGTTTTGCCTGAGGAGCAGTTCTGTCGAGTAAAGTAACGCTTTCTAACCCAGCTGACTGAAGCCAAAGCAGGCACAAGTGTGTCCTTACATTAAGCAAGAGCCTCACCAGTTCACAAGGGTCGGGTTGAAGCTGGGAAGAGCTGATGGCAGATTGGGGAGTAGGACCCAGGCATGAGCTAATGGTTGCTGATGACCCCCTTTGTTGCAGCAAGTTGTCTAGATGTACTAGGAAAGAAACACTATTAATTTTTATTCTTTACTTAAAAAAAAATAAAACAGCCTGGCAGAGAGTCAGCATGCAAGGAATGGGCAGGCACACTGCCTCGTTTGTTGGAATGGCCGACAGATTAAATTAAGGTTTTTTAAAAAAAAAAATTAGAGAGGGAGAGAGAGAACAAGCGTTTTCTATGGGCAGAGTTCATTCGCGAGTCACTCATTTCTCTTGCTCTTCAGGGAGTGATATGAGACAATTAGCTAATTGGTTTGGGGAGGTGACCTGTCAGTGACTCAAGGAGGAAATGTCTCCTGTGCAGTTTGACATAAAGAATATATTTTCAGCCCGTTGTGACAGCTGCAAGCACCCCGCATTAAAATCAAGCATGTAATGGCTGTAATAACGGCAAGCTTGGAATCCATCACAGCAAGGGAAAAGCAATGAAAAACCTGATAACACGAACTAAATTGCAGCCGGAGCTAGTATGTTATGTTGTCAGGTTTGAAATATTTCTGAATTATCTTATCATTAGTTCTGTGTAAGCATCCAAAGCCTTTCTGAGTTTGAAATCTGTCCCCAGTTACCTTTTTAAGCCCTTTGGTTCAGCAGCTCATCTGCCTTCAGAGCCAGGTACCTATGTATCTTCGTGATGGAGCCAATGATCATATGTGAAGTTGGGAGGACTTGAAATGTGGGATTTTAGCCCAACCCATTGGAAAGAGGGGCTGGTTGCTCGATTTGCTAAGAGGATGTGGATTTTCCACATTTTTCTGTAAGTTCTCAGGACTTGAGTGGTCAGGGGTGGCTTCCTGCATTGGGCAGCATTTGGGGTAGGACCTGGGCTGAGGTCTTTGAAATGCCCCCATCAACCTGCCGCCCTTAATGTTGTGTGTTTTGGCAAAAGTGGTAGGCTGGGAGGGAGCAATGAGAAGGGAAAAGTTTAGCCAAGAAGGCAACGTTGTTCTCAAGCCCTCAGACCCGTCCCTGCGCACCTCCTCAACTTCTGATCCCACCGATGTAGCAAAAACCAAAATACCGAAGCGAGCATGTCGCAAAGAGACAGCAGTCGTGAGATAATTAGACGAAGAAAAGCAGGAAGTCTCGTTCAGCCCAAGTGATGTAATTTTCCACAAACAGAACTTCATTCACATGAATGTTTCAAAAAAAAAAAGAAATGCAAGTAGGGCAGCTACAGCTTTTAGCTGCCAATGGAGGTGGTTGGTCCTTTCTGAATATCAGGTGCCTGAAAATTATTATTATTATTATTATTATTATTATTATTATTATTATTATTATTATTATAAAGTTTTCAAAATTTTGGCTAGCAAAGCAAGTCTCCATCCCTTCCCACAGCCCCACCGTTCATGTGTATTTCCATGTGCTGTGTTCTGTTCCCACAGAACTGGTACAACGTTCATGCAGGAGGAATGGCTTTGTTGATGTTTGGTGGGTCTGAGTTTCCCCACTGACAACAGCAAGGATCAGCCCTGGGGATGGGCACAGCAGAAACTGGAGATACGGTGAATAAGCACATCATGTCTTAGAGGCTTCTGGCCACCTGGCACAAATGAAGACATCCTCCCCATCCCTGCCCTGCAAATCCCTATGGGAAAATACGTTGTTGGGTGCCCTGCATGGATGGGCAGCGCTCAGTGGGAGACCCAGGAGCACTGGGTCAGTCCAACACCTGCTTGGATTAATGAGTTTAGGCAAACGGTGTTTATGTGATAGATTAGGAAGGGTGATGTTTTTCTTCTTGGTGGTGTGTCTGTGTTGGTGTCAGACGGTTTTGCTGCGGCACAAACAGGAGACGGCTGCTATTTTAATCATTGCTACCCAAGAGTTTCTCGTAAAGGTCATAAAATTAAAATAAACCTCAACCGACTGACCCATCATTAGTGGTAAAACCAGCTATGCACCACTACAGCCATGTCCCACAGTAGGGTTACAGGCCATAGGAATGATTTACTGAAAAATAAAAGAGAGAAAAAGAAAAGAGACATTTTCCAAAACCATTTCTTTTTATTTGTGTTGCAGAAAATTTCTAAAATACCTATTTTACTTCCTTTTCCTGAAGTATTAAAACTTGTTGAAGTGTATGGACAGCTTGTGTTTCCCCATCCTACCCCTCTGATTCCCTGGTTTTCATCCCTAAAGATTACAAGCCAGAAAGAGTGGCAGAGCTGCACCGTGCTGGATCTCACAGGGATTGGATTCATGTTGAGCGGGAAATAGGGCAAATGAAATAATTACAACCACACAGAGCAATTAAAAGGGGGTTTTTTGGCAGCATCCAAAAGGCCTCATTGCTCAGCCACCACTTTATCGCTTCATGCAAGCAGTGTTGGAGGCTGTGATTTGATGACCAAAAGGATGAAGCTCTGATTCATCTAATGACCTCAAGCAACGTTTGGGGTTGAAGTTCCCAAATCCCTAAATTGCAGCCACACAGGAAAAACTCCTTCCTGAGCACTGAATTTCTTTGGGGTTTATTTTTTCAATTCCAAATACCGTACTCCAGAGTGCTCCAGTAAATCTTCAGTGTGTTGTACAAGAAGAGGGATCAAAGCTCTTGTCAAAGAGCTCTCGAAACCTCTTTGTGCAGCCAAGGGAAACTTCTGGCTGCTAAAGGACTGCTTTTCTTAAAAGTTTTGTCTGCAAACCTTGAAGTCAGGTACCTTGCCCAGAGCCTAGAAAAGAGGATTGGTTTGAACCCTAGGGAGCTTTGCATCAGGAGTTATGCTTTAAACTAGATGAAGGACTGAAATCTCAATTGTTTTAACAGACCGAGGTGGGAATTTTTTGATAAATCATTTTTGGGGGTCAGAAAAATTTAAAATTAAAAAAAAAAAATTACAGAGAAGCTTTGTTTTTCCTTACTCAAGAGGGAAATGCAGTGGAAGCGTGGAATAAAAACTCCTTTCTGGCCAGACCTGGGCACCATCTCCCTGGATTCAGGGTGTCCCAGGTGTGGAGATCTCCCCATAGGGATCCCCCCCAACTTTATTGATCACTGTGGCTAGTAGGGGACCTTCTGCCTAATTTTGGCAAGGGTAGGATGTTATTTTTTACATTTGTCTTTGGGTGTTTTCCTGGGGCTGGCTCTAGTCTGCTCTGAGGGCACTAACATTGATTAAAGCTGTTTGCTGGGAGATATTTGCTGAAATCGCTACAGAGGTACAGCCGCGTCAGGGGGTTTCTATACATACCCCGCTCTGGGCTCACTACAAACATCCTGCCGGGAAGAGGAAACATTTCCTCTGCCCCAGGATAACCCGCCTTCCTATAGAAAGAGAATTGATGTTTCCGGATGGAGCATATGGATGTGGAAGAGGAGCCTGCGCGTGCTCCTGCTGTGCCCTAAGCGCTGGCTCCACTCTTGGCCGAAGTCAACGGGGTGACTTCGCATGTTAAGTAGCATTTGGGGTAGGACTTGCATGAGGATGCTTCTTGGGGACGTTCTCCGGGTGCTGGAGGGTGCTCAGGGCATTTGATTCTTCCCATGCAGCTGCTGCGAATGCACTGGAGATCCATGCTGGCATGCAAGGATTGGAGCTGGAGGTAGGGTGAAAGCTGCTGAGTGTCATGCCCTAAAAAAAAAAATCCCCCAAAACAGGGAAAACGGGAAGAAAGAAGTGAAGCAGAGAGGAAGACTCCAGGAAATGAGGTGGTTTTTTGGTTGTTTTGTGCTCTTCTTTTTAATAAAATGTCCAAGAAAAGATTTCCTGCTGCACAAAAGGGACAACAGAGGAGGGAAACACTTCCTAAAAATAACCAGAAGCTGCCTGGCCTCACTAGACAGCTCCTCCGCTGGGACCCTCGGGTTTGACGGGGGATGGATCAGCCAGCTCCCGAGGGCACATCCACTGCAGCCCTCTGGTTCTTGCTCAATGGCGATGCATTGATCCAAAGCAGAACTGTCTCTTCCTCTCCTCTCCCTCCTCCCAGCTCCAAAAATATCTAGAGGTCTATCATCAGAGGTGATGAGGAGGGAGGGAGGGAGGCATTTGCAAAAGAGAAGGGCTGGGAGAAATCCTGGGTTGCTCACACGTGCCAGGCAAAAGGTTAGAAATAAAGAGAGTGAGATGGGATGTCTCGCAGAGTCTGAGGGTGTTGCATATCTGAGAACAAAATGAGACTTCGCAGGTGTCGATGCTGTGAAGGTGGGTTAGCAATAGGGCAGTGCCTCAGATAACGCAGCTGGTAGGTGAAATAGTGTGATAATTGGGATTTTGAGGGTGGTGATGCTTAGCATGGGCAAGTGGGAGTACGTTGCAGCTCCTGGCTACCTGCTCATCTTACTCCTGCCGCTATCCATTGATGGAAAGGGGAGCAAGGTGAGATCTGGGTGCAGAAGACGAGAGGTGAGCTCCTCTCACTGTCTCTCTCCACCGTGGCCGGTGCTCATCCGAAAGGGCGCTTCTTATAACCACCCTCTACATGTCCTCAGAGAGTTGGCAGAAAAAAAAAACCACAAAAGGCAAAATAACACTGGGTAAAGAGCTAAGGATGATTCCCAGCTTCGGCTGCTGCAGTGGGCATTCCTTGCAAAAGAAAAAAATAGTAATAATAATAAAAATTTTGTCATTAAGTTTCCAAAACGCTCACAACAAAGGAGAAAAACAAGAAGAGAATAACTTGTCAGTCCTTCCTGCTGGGATTGCCTGGCACTGGCACCGGAGGGGTCACCACATGTTAAATAAATCACTGACAGCTTTTTAGGGGCGCAGCTCCATTGCTGCAGCTCAGCCCCATTCCTGCAGACCCTGGGTTGAGTTTCTGAAATGCCACTTTTCATTGCCATCTCCTGGTTTGGTACAGAGCTGGCCTCAGGATTGCTCTGGCTCAATGTGGCAGCCAAGGAGGCTCCCAGAGGGAGCCAGTGCTTTTATGGAGGAGGAGATTATCCACTTTTTAATGATGTTAAAATATAGACAAAAAGCTTTGGGAGCATTGTTATCTGATCCACTTCCCTGCATCAGCCGCAGCTGCAGTCAGGGGGTTGTTAAGCCCCGTGTGCTGAACATGTCCTCCGCTGCCTGGATTTGGGGGATGCTTTTCCCAAAACCAAGCAGTTTCACTGTTTTGGGGATTCCTTCACCTTTCCCTGGGACATAGGATACCAGCCACGCTTTGGGGACTAGGTAGAGGCTGGAAGACCTTTGGCCATGACACAGGCTAACGGACCCTGGGTGGTCCGTGGGAGGATGTACTGAGCATTGGGTGTTCAGCATCCCCAAGCCAAAATCTCCCAAATCTGAGCAGGTTTTCAGATCTTCCTCTAGAAAACCGGGGGGCATCACCCAGTCAGGAGATGGGAGGATGCAGCTGTTGAGCCGCAGCTTTCTTGTAGCAGCACTTAGGGCTGAGGCAACTGACAGGGAAATTGTTGCAGCACCTGGAAGAGTGCTGGGGTGTTGCAGCTTTCGATGGCCGTGGTGGTCCTTGCAACCTCTCTTTGATGGAGACATAAATCCAGGAGAGCGTAAAACCAATGGAGGTTGTGTGGATGTTAGCCTGAGTGTCTGAGATGAGAATCTGGCCCTAAATCTGTATTTCTGCTGCAGTAGTGAGTTGGGCCAGGCTGGAGCAGGTTTGGCTGTTGAAATTACAACTTGTTCCATATAAAACCTGTATCTTCTCCCTGGTGCTTCTGCTGCTGGGAACCTCCCACAAGGGCATCACTATCCTGCTCCCTGTCCCTTATCCCATCCAAGACCCAGAGCTCCCTGAGGGCAGTTGCATCCTCCTAGCTTTGCTGTAAACTTCTTTAGTTAAATGATTCCTTTCTTGAAAAATGCAAAAAATCCCATTTCCTCAATTTTTTCCAAATTGCATAAAGCATTTGGACATATGAGAGACGAGGACATGCAGGGAGTAAGTACATTGCTGGACCTGACCTAAACTACAGCCCGGGTACAAGAGTCTTATTCTGAGAATAGCCATCAATTTTTGCTCATGTGTGGCATCGTGGACAAGCTTTTCATCCAACCTTGATCAACAAAGTTGAAGGCAAAGGACATTTTATTCATCCTATGAGGCTGTGCGTAGGAAATACAAACAAATCCTTCCTGGCGTGTGGCTCTTATATGCTCTTCTTATATAACCTTGGATGGTTCCCGGATGCTCTGCACGGTGCCACGTGATGAAGTAGGTTGTAATCATTGGTATTTTCACGTTCTTGCCCAAATAAACCTCAGGGCTCCCTGGAGGATCTTCCCAGCTGCTGTAGGAACCCCGCTTGGGGAGCACACAGAGGTCCCATGACGTGTGTTGTGGGAGAAGATGGCTTTGTACAACCAAAGTGATACTGTGACGGGTGAAAGGGGGTGAACAGGGCAGTTTTTGCAAGAAGTGGGTTTGAAATGGGGTTTGTTGTATGTAGCAAACACTGGGTGTGTGTCTTGCTTTATAGTCCCTAAGGCGATTGGTGTCCCATCCTAGAACCACACTGCCTTTCTGTGAACCTACAGACAAGAAAATCCTTTCCACCACTGCATAAGAATTGCCATGAACATGGGTTCCTGGAGCATCCCGTGGCCACTGGGCCAAGCACACAGCCTTCTTATGCCCCCGAGCACCCCAAAACACATCAGGTTTTACAGCCGGCGCAAGCTGAGGTTGTCCTAGATGGGGATGGGGCTTGGGGTTTGGTTCCGAAATGACAGTGCTGGGTTGATGCAGTGACGTTCAGCTTCCTTTCACTGCTTGCAAATGCGTCGGGAATCCAAGGGGGTAATTAAATCACAGGAGCAATTTACTGTAGGCCCATTCCACACAGCTGCGAGATGGCTGCCGGTAAATATAAGAATATCAATATTGCAGTGACCACAGGTTTGGAAATCAGTGACACAGCAAGTGCAAGGCATTCTAATGCTGCAGAAGAGAGGAGGGAGGGATGCCAGAAGCCAAAGATGTGCTGTTTGCAGGTAGCAACACGCTAACGAGCGACATGTCGGAGCCTCATTAGCTCCCGAGGCAACTGCACGGTGCTCAGAGGGTTTTAAAGCTCTGTGCCATCGTGGAGGGGGGTGCATCTCTGCAGCGACTCAGGGAGCGCAAGCGCTCCAGGCTGCACGACGGCACCCTGGTGAACCTGGTGCTACCTCTGCCTTATAAGAGAGCATCTCTGTTTTGGCAAATTAAGGCAGAAGCAACAGCTGAGAGTTGAAAGCCTGGCTCCAGGTATCCAACAGGTCCATGCACCATTGTCACATCTCCTTCGGAGATCTCCCACTCCGGCCAACGGGCAGCCTGCCTGCAGCAGGGCAATGAGGTTCCTCCAGAGGTTCTGCCTTGAAGCAAGAACTAAGAGCCAGGTCTGGGAGAGTGCGGGGTGGTGGGCATGCCTAAACTCCCTTTGCTGAGCAAAAAATGCTGGTTGAATTCTTCCCAGAGCACTGTGTGAGTAAGAAAACACTGAGGAAAAGGGTTTTAATCTCACCTGGAACATCCATGTTCACTCCTGGATGAATTTAAGGGAGGGAGCGATGGCTCCTTTCCTGCCACGAGCAGATGTGCTCGGATGTCTTCAGCCTCCCTGCCACAAGCTGGGTCTTGTACCAGCTCTTTTACCCTGTAATTATCCATTCTTCACATCCAGCACTGTGCAGACAGCCCCAGCCTGGAATAAATCAACTCTTTTGCCCCAAGAGAGCAAGAGGTCAAGACCACATGAGTCATGCAGAAACTCTCCCCTTTGGGGCAATTTGAAAGATTGTCCCTCTCGTAATAAATCCCTGTGTTTTCCAGATGCTTTTTGCCCAATGTGGCTTTCCCTTGTCTTTCTGTAGCTGTGCAGAACAACTGAAAAGGGTATTTGTCCCAGGTGGACGCAGCTTCACACAACTGGCTCGCACGTTGACGTCCATCAGCCCATCAGGAACAGGCACAGGAGCGTGCCACGCGTACATCAGCAAGCGTGAGTCGCTTCTCCTGCCAGAAGACAATGTAGGATGTGGCATTAGGATGTCCCTCGATCCTGAGCACAAGCAGGGGGAACAGGTCCTTGGCTGGCCACTGTGAGCCCAGCCCTGCCAAAACTGAGATCGGGCTGATTTACCTTTCACCCTTCCTGCCCCATCATCCTCTTGGCAAGTCCAGTGTGATAATAAATTCAGATCCGTTCAGTGAAACAGCTGTGGCTTTGCCAAGAAGCTGAATTTAGGTGTTTTCCAGGGAAAGCACTGCCCGCGCACATGGCTGGGTTTGCAGGCTCGGTGCTTGGGAGGACAGAGGCATTGGGTCTGCACCGTCACCTCCAGGCATCCCATGGGAAGCCCAGTCTCCCACCCCGAGATCCTCTTTAAAGTGGGACACGAAGATAACTGAAACCTGTTTAGTTCTTACAGGCAGGATTTAACCACCTTAAATTACTGTAAATGGATGGGGAAACATCCTATGATCTCCAAGCCAAACAGGTCACCTTTAATTTCCTTTTCCTCCCATCAATAATGCTGGTGGATGGGTGTTTCATTTATTAACCACTGAATAATAGGGCTTGCGTGTGTATTGCTGTCAGAGCGATAAATAGGCCCCTTTGAAGGCAAGTTTCTGGGAGGTGGCCATGACTTTTTTTATATATATATGTGTGTGTGTATATATAAAGCAACGCAGACCCCCCCTCCTTGGACATCCCTGATCTTTCGGGCCATGCGCGGCTCTCCCCCAGCCGCCCCGCGCCATGTAACGTGCTCGGAGTGTCAATCCTCAACCTGCCCCGCTGGGAGGATGATTAATGCTTGCAAAGTGCTTTGAGAACATCAGATTAGTAGGACAGAGCCTCATTATTATATTAGCAATCACCGGTTCCTTGGCCTTTTTCACTCTCGGCGCACTTAGTGCAGCATCTAAAAGCCAAATGCTGTTTACAAGCAAACCTCGGTGCGTTTGGATGCTTCAGGGAGAGCTTTTTGTGCTGTTCACAGGTTTATTTTTAATGATGCACCTGTGGTCCAGACTCCGCCGAGGTCCCCACAAACCGCTGCCCTGCTTTTCATGCAAACACTGTGCAGATTAAAAATAAAGACCACTGGGTACTCACTGTTATAACTATAGAAACCAAATATTTAGTTCAACTATAAAAGGCAGGAGTGTTTATGACTATGAGGCCAAAGGCATTTCCAGCCAAAGTGGAATGTATTTTAGTTCTGCAGACTATTTATAGATAGGCAGCCACTCTAAATTTGAAACTTCCCTTCCGTAAGCAATTTTTTGGTGCCTACTGGGATATATCCTTCTCGTCTGGGGTTTAGCAACATCACTACGGGGAGCCAAAACAGTTTGGAGTCACCCTATAAGACATAATGGCTTGTTTTAGGGGGTTTCTCTCGCAGTTCTATGAAGCTGGAGGAGAACTTTGCTTGAAAGATGAATAAATATTTCTCTTGAGTGTAAATTAAATATTTTGATTTGGAGCTATTGTTTTAACCCTTCCAATTTGAACATAAGTGTTACTTTGAACTGAAAAATCCAAACATAGTTATGAAATGCTAAAATTAATTATTTCAGGGGTTTGGAGGGGGCTTTAAAGGATGTTTTCTCCAAGTAAATAATTTTGCAGAACTGATACGGATTAGCAAAACACTTCTTGCGACATCTGTCCTTCTAAGTTTTTAGCTAAATATCGTCACCCATCCCTATGCTTTAGACTTGAAGCTGGTGGTGACAGAAGAGAAAACCAGGGGTTAAGTGGGGAAATGTGCTTGTTGAGCAGCCTGAAGACCTGCTGGGAGCAGGGCTGTGTGGTGTTAGATACCACTTGCCCTTGCCCTGGTGAGCTTAAAATCACGCCAACATCTGGAAACCTTTTCCTTGTTGGCATCCACAGAGATGAAACCCAATGTAAAGGTTGTGTGTGCTTCTCTGAGTCCATCATGCCACAACAGATGGTACGGAGACCTAGAGAGCAGCTATAAGGTGAGGGAGCTTGAGCAAATTGTATGCGGAGAGACCTAAGCCCTGTTAGCAGTCGTGGTGGGTTAGTGCCTTCACCTCATTCCTGCTCATCCTACTCTGTAAAACCTCCTCGGTGATTTCCCTCTTGTCCTTGGTGTTTACACCCTTCAAATATTTGCAGACAGTTGAGTTGCCAAGCCCCTGCTAAGCTGCTGTTAAGCCAAGCTAAACACATTAGCTCAGAAAGTCAGTCTCTCTGACTCCGTAATAATGTTTTGCTTTGTTCTTCTCTGAATTTCCTCCAGTTTATTGATATTTTCCTGGGATCGTGGCACCTGGCCCTGATGGTGATAGAGGAGGTGCCGTCTTTGCAGAAAACCAAACGACGGATAGAAAATCCAGGTGCCTGTGGAAAATGAAGGGGTGCTGAGTTTCACAGGGTCTAGATGCCTCCTTGCTTGCTTTGATTAAGTGCAGACTGGAGGTGGCCCCATGGTCCCTTGGCTGAACCCAGGGATCAGCTAATATAGGACCACTCTCTGTGGAGGTCAGTGGGTGCCTGTCTGACGGCCCTTCCCTGGGCTCGTCCCTCCTGTCTTCTCCTTAGTGAAGATCCAAACTGAGCTTTGCCAGGCTCAAACCCCTCTGCAAACCTGCAGCGCTGAAGGGGTCTTCAGAACTTCTCTCCCAACTCATCTATGTGTGCGGGTTGCTTTCCCCAGTAGAAAAAAACCCACTAATCAGCCTTATCTCTAGACATAATGATACAGCTTTTGCCACCCAGCCTGGTCCTGCTGCCATCTCCCCAACCTTCATTCTTCCATGCCCCTGCTGCCATAATCTCTCACTTGATCTTGCTGGCTGAAGCAAGGAGACATCCTTGGCTTGGGGTAGGACTTCCTTTCTTCTGCATCCCTGGATGCTAAGAGCGGTCATCAGGAGCGCCTGGGCTACACATGGAGCCCACCCTTGCTGAGAAGGAGAGCCATTCTCCACTGTTTGCTCAGCAGGGTCCTCATTGCTCATCCTTGCTGGTGGGAGGGCGAGGAGGCCACATGTAGACAGGGCAGGGATCCACAACGGGCTTCGCTCCTATTTACTCAGCTGCAGAAACCACTTGAGCTTGCCAAGGGCACCCATAGAGTCAACGCAAACCACCCACAGCAGGCTGCAGCAGCGTGGTGGGGCAGCGTCAGGCTGGACTGGGAGTGCGGGGATGCACGGTGGGTTTAGGAAGCTCACAGCAAAAGCAAAGCCCAGGATCCCCTGCACATCAGGAGGTAATGTAACAAGGAGTGGCTTCCCTCGAACTCTTGCAGAGCACAGGGTGTATACATATCCTTGGAAACACCCAGCCGAGGAATCTGGGGTATTTTAACCCAGCACAGACTCCCTGTCTTTCCCAAACACAACAGCCTACGCAAGTCAGGGCAGGAAAGCCACGTACCCTGTGCATCCTCCAGCACGGCCAGAAAGGTCCCATATTTAATAATGTTGGTTTCTAAAGATGAACTGCCTCCAAAGGATTCTGCAAATGAGATCCTGTACAGCAATACGGTGACTCTCTTATCACGATGCCTGTAGGTGCAATCCCTGATTGCGGCATGCCTGTGTGCCTGTGCCCGCACCTTGGTCCCCTGCTCGCTGCTGTGAGCCGGGGATAACTGCACTGAAATACGAGGGTTATACTGCTGGGAGAGACATGCAAGTGGGATCAGATAAGCAGGAAAATCTGAATGAAGAAACACTGGGATGGAGGTGCAGCATCCCAAAGTGGAGGGGAAAACATCTTTCAACTTCACTGTGCACCTGCTTGAGCCACCAGGCCATCAAGCTCAGCCTGACCCACCAAAGGATTTGGGGACGAGGGCTCCCAGTGAGAGCCGGACCTGTTCTTCCCGTGTAGGGCAGTCCTCACAGCCTCCGAGCAAATCACTTGGAGAAACTGCCCGCTCCCTTTGGAAAGCATCTGCGGTAGTCCGTGACCCCTGGTCACCTGAGGGGCACCTCCAAAGGCCACACTTGGCTCGGCGGGTCAGGTCCTTCATGCAGGTTGGCCACAAAGAACATTTCCTTCTGGCCTGCCTGGGCCAGACACTGTGTTCCTGTTTCAGGATTGATCCCAGATGTGAGTTAGCATTACAAATACATCTCAAAACCCTCATTTCTCCCAGCTGCCAAGTCCTCCACCCCCATCTCGGTCCCTCTTCTAGAGGGATGATTAACACATGGTGCAATAAAACTCATCAGTTACTGCTCTTTCCACCCCTCTTTGCTACAGGTTCAGATTCCCATGCGCTGTTTTCTACCTCTTGGTTTGCAGAACTGTTGCAGGCAGAAAAATTACTCCCCACCCATCATATAGCTACACTTTCCATGCCCAAAGTATTTTTGCAGATACCAGCTCACTCATTTTTTTTGTAACATCCATCTGAGATAGATTGGGTCTTGATTTGGCGTTTGGAAAACTGCGGCACAACAGGGTAAAACCCCTTTCTCCAAGGGTTTTTGACAGATTAATGGCAGCTGCAGCATCAGATCTCACAAACTCCTACCTCCCGATATTGTGTTCAGCTTTCTGCTGCAGTTTATTCTGTTCAATCCCATTCTGCGTATTTTATCTCACCTAACACCCAGGATATATGAGCTTTACGAACCTAAGACTAAGCAGGGATTAATGCGTTTCATGTCTATCCCCAAGGTCTCCCTCCAGGTCTTCTCCTAAGGGGTGAAATTTGGCACACTGTTTAGGTATCCTCATGAACCTTTCTTTACATACCCCCTTAGTATCAAGGTTAATTGGCAGCCCATTTGCTTGAGATAAAGAGCATCACATGAGAACGAGCCCCAGCAAAGTATTTGGGCTTTAAAACACTCCAGCACGAAGCTGGTGTGATAGTCAGGGCAAGGAGCAGGACACAGGTTGGAACTCCCAACCCCCCGAGGTTTGAAGGCACCTTGCGGTGGGCGTCCTTTTGTCCTCACTGCACTTTACAGACGCTTTCTTGATGATGAAGCAAATGGAGCTTTTGTGTCCTCTCTAATAGCCTGAGAGTCCTGTAGAGTCTGAGCACTTTATGGGAGGAGATCGGCTCTATCTTTATGGCACTAATGGAAAAACAAGACCTAATGACAACTAATCCTGCTCATTTCACTTACTTTTGGTGCCGAGCGGTGTTTATGCTGTCAGTTTGGCTTATCCAGTTTTGCCCTGCAGCGCCCTGCTCCTCCACACCCCATACATGTTAGTTTGAATCAGGGATTGCTGTGGAGCAAATCTAGTGATTCCCTTGCTGGAGAAACCCAGGAGCAGAGAAGAGGACAGTCCGGGTGCAGGTCTGGACACGTTCAGCTGGAGGATGTCCAGGATGCACCTTTGCTGTCTCATAAGCACCATGGATGGGTTCGTCCACCACCCATCATCATGTTTTCCATTTGCATTTGTAGAGGAGCCAACATGGGGAGGACTCCTGGTTTCTTCCCCAAACCCACAGGTTCAGGGAGGGTTGAGCACTGTGTAGGAAGGAGGACCGGGGAGTCTTGTTTCTCTGGCTGTGTCCGTGCGACGTATGGGCTGAATGTTTCCTTTGTGGTTTGGTCTGTGAAGGCTTGTGTCTAGCCCTTTGCTCTCGTGCCAGGGAGTCCCGGCACTTCCATCCTGGAGCTGTCTCACTGAGACAAAGGACATCAGTCTGCGCACAACTTCCCCGGCTCTCCCCTTAGCCCTTCTGCCGGTTTTGTGTTGGAGTGGAGCATGCTTAAGTGGGTCAACAAAGAGGTCATTTTTCCCAGTGCAGAGTACCCTAATAAATTAACCAGTGAGCATTTTAATAATACATGAAAGGAGAGAGGTTTGCCGCTTTTGGAAAGGCTTTTCAGCTATTGACGGGGTCAGCAGCTGGGTCGGTGGCCACTGGGATTCCAGCAGAGGGAGAGGTGGTGGGCATCATCCTCCACCGATGAGCATATCCGTGCCAGCAGGCCAAAACAGAGCTACCCCTGTTTCAACCCACTGGTATAAGTGTTGTTAACAGCTTTTCAACACAAATTAACCGGCAGACGGAGGAGCTGCTGTGGGGGCTGGTGGTGTGGAATTAGCACTCACCCTCCTGTCCACTCCTCTGAAGCCTGAAGCACATGGGCTTTGAGCTGGGCTTCCAGCTGGGTTTCCAAAAAGATGAGGCTTGTGTGATCTGTCAGGGGGAACAGTAGACTACCTCAGTTGTGTCTGGCTGCAGCCACTTTTAATGGAATAATTTAAATTTAAGGAGAAAAGGCTAATCCACAGAGGTCACACTAAACAGTCCTGTTGATCTGGTAGCTTCTCAGCTGTTGTAAAGTGGTTTTCAGCACCTCAGCTGATTTATACCCTGTTGGCTTCCTTGATTTTAAAGAAGTCTTTAAAAAAGGCAATCTGTTACCATGACCCCAGGTTATTTTACTGCCCTGTTCAGCCAGATTTGTGGGCATTCTTCAGGTCAGAGTCAGAATATTTGACATACTCGCTGTGTTGTTGGTCAGGCAGGAAATAGGAATGACCAGAAACCCTGTAGCATCCCAAATATGCTACTGCAAAGGCTTCTATAGGCTCTAACTTTTAGAAGACAATAGTGACATGAATATTCATTAGGAGTAGGTTATCTTTGAATAGGCCATCTTCTCATCCGTTTGACCTTCTCATCTATGTTGGCTAAACCATACTACTGTTTATCAAGTGACTTATTATACACTCGAGTTCCCAAAGCCAAATAGTCTATTTGTGCTTAGGAATATCTTCCCCAGGCTTTGCTTGCTGGCGGGAGGCAAAGGCTGGGGCAGACACGTGGTTAATAAAGTGCCTCAGCACTATGTTGACTGCTGTTCCTGAGGGCCGTGATGGACTTTGCCAGTGCGCAGTTGTACGCTGTCGCAGCATCCATCAGACCCCAGCCATCTGCCTTTGAGGCGCTACCTTCTGGAGAAGGTCTCTTTCTTCCTGCGAAGAAGCCCAGGACTTTCCTTGCTCTCTTCCAAATTCTGTGTGGATGGTCTCTGGAGACTGCCTCTCCTAAAGCCTTCTTTCCTGACCAAAACTCTCGATGGCCACTTCCCCTTGATTTTCAGAAGGGGTCCGATCACTGAAGGACCATGGAGAGATTTGGAAATCTGGTATTTGAGGAAGAGGTGAGCAGAGCAGTATGCAAATTTCCTGCAGGGAAGTTCGTGGAGGTCCTGGAAGCAGCAGACTTCCCTCCTTTCCACAAAAAAATGGGAAAAGAAGACAACAGCTTTCCAGATATGGGGAGAAAGGGATTAGCTTAGTCCTGAATAATTACTTCCAATCCAGAAGGTAGAAATGTTCAGAAAAGACTCCCCAGGCAGCAAAAGGTCAATACCCAGCATCAATCCTGGGCCAAATGGTGGAGCCCACAGTTCTGTTAATGGCAGGTCAGCTATAGGGTGGTGAGGGCAGCCCATACAGCCCCGAGCATGTGGCAAGTGAATTAAAACCAGACAGATCCCAGAAAGATGTCACCCTCAAATATGGCTTTTCTTTGTGCCATTTTTCAGAGATTAATACTAGGTCTCAGCATTTCTCTAAGCGAAGCAGATCCGATGGCTCCTGCGGGGAGAAGCTGCCAGTGGCACAAAGGGTAATGAAACGGTAAATGTTGAAGACAACTTCATCAGATGGGGCAGTCTGGATCACTTGGCAAGCAGAGCCCATTTGAAAAAAGTATGTTAGAAGACAGCCCAATGCAAAATTGTACATCAAAGGAGAAGAAATTAAGATTGTTCCTATGGAAAGGGGCAGTGAATCACCAAGTGCAGGGTTTTCTGTGTTTAGTAGAAAGAAACTGCACGAGCAGCTCCTGACATAAGTTGGTGCTGAGGCAGAAACAGCTACAGTGACCTTTGAAGTCTAAATGAAGGAGTAGGAGTTGCATTTATTTTTCCTTATATACAGCAATGGCAAAATGTGTTAGAGTAGCTGGCTACTAATGTCTATGCCGAAGAGGAAGAAAGCGAACATGAAAGTATTGTAGAAATGGTGTTCAGCACAGCAAATGCTTAGGCTGGCAGCTGGTTAGTTTTTTGGAAGAGCTGAGAGGCTGGAGTACACAGGTGACTGATACTGTCTCCCTGAAAAGGTGCTAAGGATGCTCCAGTCTAGTGGAGAAGGGCATCACAAGAGCCTTTTGCAAGATGCCAAAGCCACAAAGTGACAGACTGGAAGCAACTCCCTCCTTGCTTTTTCTTTCTGGAGATGTGCGAGGACAAATGAGTGATTACTGGGGTCCATATGGGCATAAATGTGCATTTAATTAAGAGCCTGTGATATAGAAGAAATCAGTTTACGATCATAGGATCGCTGAATAATTCAGGTTGGAAGGGACCTCAGGAGACCTGGACTGCCTGAATCTGTGATTCACACACGTAAGGGGGGAACCTGGAGAAAACTTCCTTCTGCGGGCACAGGGTTGTGGGACTGGAAGCGTTGTGAGGACTCAACACAGACTCCAACAACTGCCGTCACTGACATCTGTTTTGGCTATTGGGGACATCTGGAGAGATGTACCTCATTGTGGCAGGCTCGAAACCAGAAATCTGCGTATTTTAGCTGGCCACCCTCAACCCGGCTGTGCAACAAGTGCGATTCAGACCCTTGTGTCGTGCAGATCTGGGGTTGTCCCCACGTACACCCTGAGTTATCCTCCACTGCTCGCCAGCCCGTGAGCTGAACTGCCTGAGCGCTGTGCCTGCCAGGAGAGCGGTGGTCAGGGCTGTGAGCTCGGCACAGCTCATGGAGAACCTCGGGGAGTGTCTGGATGTGCATGTGCCTTCTGTGAGTGTCTCCTGGAAACCGGTAAATCCCTCAGCAGGTTTCAGAGGGGCCTGACAGCAGGATGAGATAATTAGGTCTCTACGAGTTTCATCTAAAAGGGTGAGCTGGAAGAGGAGAGAAATCCTCTTTTAACTAAGGAAAGGCTTTTGCATGAGCTTACACATTATGAAGCACCAGGGAATCCACTCATTAGGGTGCTCCTTTAAGCTGCAGGAATGAACCCCAGGTCCCAAAATAAACTAAGCCATGAGAAACCAGCCCACGGGTAAGTGAGTGCCATTGGTGCTGGTCTCCATGGAGCTGTCTTTCTCATATGGGGCTTTCGACTCCATTTCTCACTTTTGCCCACATTTAATGTGTTTGACTTCACAGCTTCCTGCCTCTCTGTCTTGCCAAAATACCGCCCACACCCACGTTTCCCAGAGCAAAGCCAGGGCAGCATGTGAAGCCATGATGGTTGGGCTCTACCACCAGGGTCGGTGTGGACAATGCTGCCTTTCTTGCTCCTTCCAAGCCTAGCAGATCTGAACATCCGTAGAGGGTCAAACCCAAGTCTATCTAGTGCTGAATGTTGCACAGTGGTCAGTAAGCAGACACCTAGGGAAGACTCCCTCCTCCTCCTCCTAATGTTTACCTTGTTGTCAACAGTCTTCAATGCAGACTTCCATTGCTACGCATGATGGGACTCGGTAATCTTTGGGGGATTTTGTTCAGTCTCCTCTTGGGGCCAGCTAAACTCGAAGCCTCCAGAACATCCTTCAGCAAGGACTCCCACAGGTCATTTCTGTTTTGCCCAAAGGAAAGTCTCCTTTTGTGTGCCCTGAGCCTGGTTACTGTTACCTTCCTGGGACGCCCTGTCATTCTTGTATTAGGCGAGAGTGAGTAGGTCATCTCCACAACCTTCTCCCTGCTGTTGATGGTTTCCTCAGCATCTCTCCTATCCCAACTGTTTTCCAGACTGAGGAGTCCTGTCTCACTTAATCATTCCTTGCAGAGAAGCCATTCCAGACCTTTGATCATCCTTGTTGCCCCCTTTGTGCCAGCAACTGTGATGTTGGCCATGAGATGCAAAGGGTTGTCCAGGAGACTGTGAGCCAAATCAGGCCAATTCCTCCATTTTTCCATAGTTTACAGATGCAACAGGGCTGCTTCTCTCCCCCCTTTATCTAAAATATCCTCTCACGCTTCTACTGTGGACTTAGGTGTTTGTGTTGTTTTCCCTCTGGGGTGGCTACAGGAGGAGCACTGAGCCCCTGAGTTGGGTACGCATTGATCTCTGGGTATGGTTGCCCTGGCCCACTCATGAGATATTTGCTCCCTCTTTGGACTAAAAGTGTTCCCATTTCCTTCTCTCATCCACGCCAGAGTCCCCCCAAAAAGTGCCCAGCTGTCTTGTAAAGCCCATACTGAAATGTATGGTCTGTGCCAAGTCCCAAGAATCCACTGGTGTCACCATTGCCTTTGCAAAAGACCTGGGTTTGGCTCAGGCTGCAGCAGCTTTGCTCAAATTTGAATAATCTTAACCTGTTCACAAAATCTTGGGTTTAATTGAAGATAATCTATATGGGGACACAAAGTCTACCATTTGTCATGGTCAAAAGGGAGCACCTTGCCTCCACAAGAGCAGATCAGTAGCTTGAAGGTGTTGAACCTCCTCCTGCCTCCCTGTATTTTGGGGGCAGAAGGTGTCTTCTGGGTCTGATACCAACTGGAGGACATCCTGGTGTTCCAGCCCCATAGTAGCCCTATATATGCATCCCAGCTAGGCTAAGAGCACATTTGGACAGGGATAAATGGCTTCATTTCCTCCAAAAGGGAATTGGTCTGGGTGTGCCAAAGCCACTTAAATACCTGAACAAACACCTGGAGGTGAGCACATTTTTTTGTGTCAAAGATGATTATTGCTGTGAGCAAACAGCTCATGCAGACACGTGCAAGTTGAGCACAGCTAGACATAAACTAGACATAAAAAGGAAAATGTCTTTTCCTCAAGGAAAAGACCATAGAGGCAGCGTGATTGTAGCCAAGGGGTCAAGGGAGTGATTTATTGGCTTGGGAGCCAGAAAACAAGATAAGGACCTCAATACCACCGCAGATTTGAGTAGCCCTGGCTGGGTTAGCTCTCTTCTTTCACTCCTCATCTGCCTTTTCTGTTCCAGTCTGGCATCTCTGAGCTAATGATGTTTCTCACAGCATCTGGCACAAAGCAGCCCAGATTTTGGATAATGTCTTGTGGTGGTAATATTTCCTTGACAAAAAAGCTAGAGTAGGGAAAGATGAAGGTGCAAATTTTGTAGAGGCATGAGGATGGCCAATTCCCATCGTATTCCCAGGGATCTGGTGTTATTTTCCAGAGGGTTTGTGTGAATATGTTGGGGAAAGTAAAAAAAGAGAGATTTGAGAGAGTCCATTTTACCAAAGCAAACCTAAGCTCTGCAAAGCCTTGTATGACTGGACCCTGTGCCGGTTCTTGTATGTCAGGTGGAAGTTTTGGCAATTGGGAGCGCAACACCCCTCGCTCTGCTCCCAACCGCTGTCCCAGTGGTATAACTGTCTTTCTCTCAAAAAAAGGAGTTGGGCATCACAATGCTCAAGAAGTGCAGTTTTATCACATCATCTCACTCTTGCAGAGGCTAGCCCAGCTGGAGACGGTTACACACTGAGACAATGGGACAGCTCATTAAAGTGGCTCAAAATTAAAAAGCTTTGGAGTTTTTCTAAAATCAGAAATCATCCCTGGAAAGGCAAGCCTATCCCAAATATCCTACTACAAACCAGAGAAACCAGGAGACCAGTCCTTTAGATGATGGGAGAAACTTCCTCACACTTTACTGTCATCTTCAACCCCACGATACCTCCAGTTCATCATCTCAAACCAAACAGGGGATTGTGGTTTCTGCTGTGCATAGAGCATGTCAAGCTTCAGAAGAGGTTCAGTATCACCTTGTAAGACCCTTTTTCAGCAGCCTTTAAGCGAAGGAAGCGGCATGCCAAGGGAAGGGGAAGCATCCTGACACACCTCTCATTCCTGTTGTCCATCTCTGTGTCCACCTGTATTTCCATCTGCCTTCACCTGAGAGATTGAGGGCACAGCAGTTCAATTACGGGATTGATTCCTAGAGCTGACACAGGTGTCTAACTCCAAATTATTGAAAGTAAGCCTCAAATTGGCTTTTTCAGATTCTTTTCTTGGTTCAAAAAGATTGTTTTAAATCAGCTTTTCTTTGAAACAGAAGCAGCATTCAGAGTTTGGAAAGGGTTCCCTGGCTGGGAAACCTGTTTCTTATAGCAGCCCCTTCCCCGTCTCCCTCTGGGGCTCATGGATGCTCATGGATGTGGGACAAAAAAAACCCAAAATGCTATGTCCTGCCTAGAAAATATCTCACAGCCAAGCCCAAGCCTGGTGAAAGCAAACCGTGTCCTCTCCTGAGCATCTTCCTGGATGTCGCAGAGGGCTGGTGAGAGGTGACACAGGGTGGGAAAGCAGCCACAGCCTCGAGGAGAAGGCAGAGGGGAGATGGGCAGTGATGTGTTTTTTTCACGTGAAGCCCATCATTGGGCGCTCATGGGGCAAAGCATCCCTGCAATGAGTTTTGTATGGGCAGAGACTGGCATATGTTCGCTGAGGAAGTCTCGGGCAGGATCCATGACCCCTGTCGGCGTGCTGTAGGGATTTTTTTGGGACAGCTACCATAGGAGTAGCAATTTGGGGTAGCCCAAAGCTAGAGGCGAGGGAAGGGAAATCGCTGACAGTGCTGTGGGATTTATTTTGCTCCTGCAGAGGCCAGAAAGCTAGAAAAACTCAGTTATCAAAATGCTGTGCTAGGAGTCATTTGTTCATGCCGCGTTCCCATGTCCAGCCCTGCTTGTGTAATGGCCAGGAAAGCGCTTATCAGAGCCTGATACCAAAGTCTCAGGAGGGAAAAAAAATCTCTGAGCAGTTTGCTTTTTCTTCCAGAAACCCAAAGTTGAAAAAGCAAAGTAAACTCCGTTCTCGCTGTTGGCGTGCTCGCGTGGCGTGGGCTGACTTACCCCCGCAGGCTGGTCGGCTCTTGCTCACCTCCGTTGGGTTGAGCGTAGTCAGTGGTGGCGGCTGGGTTTTCCAAACAGACTTGAGAAGCACCAGTCTCGACGTGCATCATGTAAAATATATATAACAATAGCATCATAATATATATGATAAATATAATATCACTTAATAAGCTGCTGGGGCATCCTGTTTGGTTGTCGCAGCCCCTTGTCCATGTCAGCCTTCAAAGAGGCAGCGAGGTCCAAGCCAGCCCTCCGCGGTGCTGCACCGGCAACAGTGACGGTGAGGGACGAGGACGATGCAGCTTTGTGCTCAGTTCGTCAGTCGTGCGGCACAGCTGCATGCTTGTGCCCAGCGAGGCGATACGGCAGTGCCATCACCCCACGGCGTGCTCCAACGTCGAGTCAGGATGCGGCCAGGGCGGATGCAGGAGCCGGGAATCATCCTTGGGACCAGCATTGCCGAAAACAAAGTACCTCGAGGCCGAGGATGAAAAATCCCTTTAGTGGCCCTGGCTTCTGGATCAGACCCAGACTAAACAGTTGGCTGGAGACTCGCTGCAATCCCTTCGGGGCCCCGGGGG
The DNA here is from genome assembly GCA_024606505.1 of Aquila spilogaster. NCBI lineage: Eukaryota > Metazoa > Chordata > Aves > Accipitriformes > Accipitridae > Aquila > Aquila spilogaster. The sequence continues at coordinate 32,224,857 of JANHGO010000041.1, forward strand.
TATTGCCTGCAGCGTTGCTTTTGTAGGACATGGTCCCTTTTGCCGTGCTGTTTTTCTCGGGCCGACCGATGGGGGCTTGGGGCAGAGATGACGGTGTTGTCATCTCATCCCTTTGCCAGGTGTCCTGCAGATCCACGGGGAGCCGCAGGCTCTGCCCGTCCCCACGCAGGGACACCCATCTGCCTGCACCTCCTTCGGGTGCCGCTCCGGTCCCCCCACAAAGGGTGTGCCACAGCGGGGTGGGGGGAGAGATTTCGGCTAGGAATAACAGAGTGGAATACAGAACAGGGCTGAATGGCAGGAAATACTTCCAGATAACAAAATCCATGGCACGGCGGCAGGGACGTGGTGGAGGCCCTGCACGTGGACAATTCGTGGCCAGCCCCGGAGCAGGAGCTGGGCTCCAGCTCACTCCTTCTTCGAACCTCGTGCTTTCCCAGCATCTTCCCACTTGCAAAGGAGCCTTGCAGCTTTCAGCAGAAAGAATTACCCAGAAGAGGTTGCTTTACTCAAGGAGAGTTAAAAAATGCCAGTGCTGCCCTTTCTCGTGCTCAATGCTGAGGACGGGTGTGTGACGGGTGGCTGCACCAGTCCCACGTCGGGGATTGGGGTTTGAGCAGTCTCATCAGGTCTCTGCACGACAAGTTCAACACTCCTTGCTGGGAGCTGAATCTAATTATGGAAAAGTAATTCAGATTCAAAGATAACTGAGGTCAGAAGGGACCTTTGGAAATCTCTGGACCAACCTCCCTCTCAAAGCGGGGCCAGCTTGAAGTTAGGGCCAACTCTGGAGGCAAATCGCATTGCTCCTGGTCATATACAGGCATGTTTTGAATATCTCCAAGGATGGACATCACCCCATCTGGGTTTTTTTGTCCTACCACTCATTGTAAAGCCTTTTCCAGACATCTAATGGGGCTTTCCCATTGCGTCTCATGCTGTCCCCATGCATCTCCCAGGAGAGTTTGGCTCCAGCCTCTCTATACCCTCCAGGTAGGAGCACTCCCGGCCCACCCCAGTGTTTCCCTTGTGTCCTTCTTTCTCAGACAGTCACAGCGTGTCTGGTGGTGTAAGTACAACCTCGCTACTTGGTATTTTGTTTTTCCATCCCATCCTTAATCATGCGCTCCAGCATCCCAGCAGAAATGCAGTCAGCACCCTCACGTCCCAGAGAGATCTTTATTTTCCTAAGATTGACCATGCAGCACTGAGCTACTGAAATCTTTCCAACTGGAGAACTCCCGTAAAATAAATATGGAGGGAAATGTTTTCCACATTGTGTCACTGCTTTGTCGCCCGTCACGTTCGCAGAGGGGAATGGGTCCTCCAGCTCACACCAGCATACCATTAGCTCTGAGCCATCCCAACCCCTCCCTTCCCTGGTAGCGAACATCTCCGATGGCAGGAGCTGTTTTTGAAACTCACAGGTTTTTAAATGATCTTGCAAATAGGTTTTAGTCTGTGTTTGAGCCTCACCTCCTTCAAACCCCATCTCAGCCAGCTGTGAGTGATGCTCAGTGCGGGAAGGCTCACACCGGCCGTGCCGCCCTTGGGTGGGTTTCGCACGTACCAATTCAGCGTGTGCTCTGAAGCCTAATTACACCTCTGGCAGTGGGAAAAAAAAAAAACCAACATGGAAGGTCAGTTTGACAGCCTGAGATACACACTGGGTTGGGGGTTTTTTGCATCACCATTACTTCCCTTGATCCCCCAGCGAGCCAAGGAAGAGCTGCCTTGTACCCCAGCAAGGATTCCTGTGCCCTCCAGGGTCTCACCGCTGCAGTGCGGCGTTATTAACGCTGCCAATCAAGCCTCCCCCAAAGCGATGCTGCTAACGAACTTGCTGTGAACTCGGCCATGGCAGACGCATGATTAGCGGGGATCAGTCTCCATCCCTTTGAAGGGTGAGAGGAGCGGGGTTGGGACCTGTCTGTTCCCAGCATAGTGTTGAAAGGTGCTGAGAGCAGGCAGCGGGCAAGGAAAAGGTGCTTGGAGAGCCATGGGGGGGTCTGGAAAGGCAGGAGGGGGCTCAGGGAGCTCCTGTTTGCTCTTGGGCTCGGGGACATCAGGGATGTGTGGGGGCAATCAGCCAGCAGAACCGTTACCCGAGCAGACACAGGGGGCTTCCTCACTGCTTGCAAATCTTCTTCCAAGCTGCATTTCCTTTGAGTTAGCGCTAACACAGGGAGGGGAGAGGCGTTCTTGCATGAATAATAAAACCAGCATCCTCCTGTCCATCAGATGAGATAAAAAGCCCCCAGGGACACAGAGGAAGACAACATTATTATACAGGTCACCAGTAGGTTATTCTACAATCCTCATGTATGGGGCTTCACTCCCCGGTGCTGGTAGCACCGGCCGCAGTAGGGGACCGTGTCTCTTGTGCAGAGCTGTGGGAATGGGGTGGCCAGGGCAGGGTCAGCCCTGGCGTGGGGTAACACAGTCCGACAGCTACAGTCGGTGTCATTGTTGCGCATGGCAAAAACAATAACACCACTGAGTAAGCCAAGCCACCCGAAACGTGGTCTCGGGATACCCCCATCATCTCTATCCCCATTCCCAGGGATGATCTCGTCAGGATGGCTAAAGTAGTCATAGCTGGGAGGGGACAGCAAGGGGACACGGTGACTGGGAAGAAAGGTGAGACCTTTCCAGGTGTCGCGGTCCTTCTCACGTGCTCCTGGAGCGTGAGGTCCTCTTTGTCACACCAGATGCGCCAGGAGCCGGAGGGCGAACGTGCTTGATGGGGGTGCAAGACCACTCTGCACTGCAGAGTGAAAACTGGGGGCATGTGGGGCTGGGACAGGCTCGGGGCTTTCCGTGGGCATGGTGGCATCCCTGCTGGCAGCTGGTGGCCATGGGGGCAATAGCAGGAGCCGTCCTGCACCCAGGGCTTCTCTGGTTCTGGGCAACTCCGGGACACAAGAGCCTGCTTGCCCCGCTGTGGGGTTTCCTGCTCAGATCGCTCAGTCCCTGGCTTCATCCCGGTGTGAGAAATTTGCCTGATGTCATGGCTAAGTTGCTCATCCCGCCTGCCAGCTCAGATTAGATCCTGTGATTTGTGTCAGATCAGATTTTGGAAGGTTTATTTCACACTGGTGATGTGCTGCGCTCGCAAGGACAAAGGTGGCGGTGGGGGGAGAAGGAGTAGGGCAGAGAGATTTCCTGGGAAATACATATTTTCTCTTCTCTTCTCTTCTCTTCTCCTATCCCAATATATGCTATAAGGGTGTGGTGGTGAAATTATTAATATTTAAGATTTGAGAGGTCTGGCTCAGAAGTTTATCCTAACTGAAAGAACATTCCTTTCAAATAAAAGCTAACAGCCTCTGACTGTTTCCAACTCCTCACTTCTGAGCTAAGATAATACTGGGAGGGCTACTCCTATAGGCCCCACCAAGAGCCATCTCTCCGTATTGTCACTATATTTACTGTTTGATTCCTTCTTAGGCTTGTGGCAGTTAGCAAGCTCCCTGAGGATGGATACCTGGCTTTGCTAACATAGAAATTATTATTTTCCTCACCTCTTTTCTTTTTTTTGTGAAACATTATATAGGCTGGGTCTCTGCAATCACTTGGCAGAGAACAGGGGAGCAGAGGGTGAGATGCTGTTCGAATGTCCTCTATGACATGTCCTTAATGGCACTTGGGTTATTATGCACTTGGAGTCTCCAGATTCTCTGACAAGGGCCAGTGTGAGCCCTCCGCACTGATGCCACCAGCTCTCTCACAGCATTGCACCATCAGGACAGCCACAGGGAACATGAGGGACCTCACTCATGGTGTGGTCAGAAGATCTCCCGTGACGCTATCTAGGTTGCTCAAGAGCAGCCACCTCTCTGGTTGGGCTCTCCTGGTTCCTCACCCAGCAGAGGGGACAGGAAGGGTCCCAACCCCTGCTTGAGCCCCCCAGAGCATCCCTGCTAAGCACACTCAGCCAACGAACCCAGCAGCACTGCCTTCTCTCTGCCAACCCAACTCCCCAACCCATAAACAACCAATTCCAGGTAGCATCCAGCTGGAAAGGGGTCAGTTTTGTAAACTTTAACTTGCCACGGCACCGTTGAGGTGGGAAGCAATCAAGCAGCAGTCATGGGTCTCGGCACCCAGGGGGGATTTACATTGCACTGGCAGCATGATGGGCATTTTTTTAACAAACAAGTCTTTAAAAGAAGTACTTGCCAAGCATCAAAGTATTTCTCAATGATATTAAGGGCCTTTAGCAGCTGTAATTTAACTGTGAAGCAATCTGATGCAGGCAAAGGACCACACAGCTGGAAATTTGTGCCATAAAGGCACCATTTTATGGCTGTTAAGCTGTTGGCCTCTCTACGTTGTAAAGCTGTTAAACACACACAGTCCTTGGCTCACACCACGTGTCGGTGAGGCACAGTGTTTTGGCAGGAGCGGGCTGACAGAAACAGAGGCTTCAAAGGAGCTGGGAAAAAATAGAAATAAGGAGAGAAGGAAAATTCAGGTGGAGATGCATGTTGGCCATCACAGCCGCGTGGTGGTAGAAGGTGGTCTTGGAAACAGAATGGGTAGGTTCACGCGGAGTTGCATCTTCCTCTGGTTTTGCATGGGCTGCGATTGCCATGCACATATGGATCCTATGCATCCTACTGCTGTCGCAGCTGGTGGTCAGTAGACCCTTAAGTCACCCTCTTGCAGGAAGGTGATATTCTAGGGAAACCTAAACATGGAAGATTTGGATGATATTGATAGCTTTGAATGGGGAAATAGGTGTTCCAGGAGGATGGGCCACATGCTGCAGGCTGTGTATACTTTGCCACATATTGCTATATGTTGAAGCAAGCTCCATTAGCGTCACGAGATGCTCCAAGAGCAGCCCCAGCCTGGCAAACACAGGCTGAGCCCTTTTCTTAATGGAGACATAGCAAATCCATGGGGAAGAACTAAAATACACCTGCTGAACTCAGTGCTCAAAAATTCAAAGAAATGGGGAAAATCTCCACAAAAATAAGAAGGTGCCTGGCTATTTATTATTTCCTTCCATTCTCTTCTAGTGGTCAATGCTTATTCCTCTGGCTCAGAAGCTGATCTTAGGAGGCAGGAACGGCTGGTCCTGCTGCGGGGATGTGCAGTGGGAGACGCATCCAGCTGTGCTGCCTGCAGCTGCCTGTCCAGGACAGGCAAGTCCAGACGCTGCTGCCGTGAGCTGTTTTTCTGGGTCAAAAGCTGTTTTAGAACACTGGTGACTCTCTATCATCAGGAGGGCACCAGGCAGAGGTGGACAGGGTGATCATCCCAGGTTGGTGGGGCTGTTACCCTGTCCAAGGGTCCCACCCTGCAGTGATACTCCAGTTTCTGAAGCTTCCCAAGAAATTTTGTCCTGGCAAGAGCAGTTCTTTTGCAACCAGCTTATGTTGGGACTTACCCAATACCACCGGACTGCGTGTGTTATACTGTTTTCTCTGCCAAATATTGACTGTGTGGGGCTTTCCATTGCTACCAGACAGACCAAAGACAACTAGAGAAGCTGTGGCTCTCGCATTGGCAATAAAAAGGGAAGCTGTGGTAGCATCGTTGGCCTCGCTTGCAGCATTTCCTCCTATTTTTTCCATGAAAGCTCTAAATTCTGGAGTCTAGTTTCTGTACTTTGTGGT